>PVJH01000679.1:0-277260 GCA_004026705.1 Nesogale talazaci
CAGGGATCCTTGAATATACATTGGGGCTTTAAAAAATTATTTAAAAGTTAAAATGAAAAGATAATAGAATATTTTTCAAAATACTTTAAAGCCACCTAGTGTATGTATTACATATAATCTAAAGTATATTGTACATGAATACATCTATATATGAGTTATGCACAAATATGTAATATATAAATGCACAATGATTTCTACATATTAAAATATATTTATCATCACTTTTAATTCCTTTATTTTAGAGCCATAGTATATTTCTCACTTAGTATTTAACATTTTGATCGCTCTCAACTGCTCACTGCCTCATCTTTAATCTGGTGGAGCCAGATTGAAGGAACTGTACTGTATCATCTAGAGTTATGTGAAGTTCATATTTGAACACTAATTTATAGAAGTTTAAAGAAAGGCAGAATTTGAACTTAAAAAATAGCATCTAAGGCAAAGCTTAAGCAGTGCACACAGTTACTTTTAGGTAACATGTGATTTAAAACTTTCTTTCACTGCCAGCTTTTGGTAATATTTACCACAATGCTTCTATGATTTGTCTTCTTAAAGTTAATGGAAAATATCAAGTACAAGTGTAAATTAGTAGATGCCTGATTATTACAAACAGGATTAGTCCAACAGTGCTGTATTGAGCTGGAGCAAGTAAATATTCTGAAGTTAAAAAAAAAAACCAACTCAGGTGAAATCAAAGTTATACTCTTTTTGTCCTTAGGTAAAAAATAATATATATCAATAGGCATTGAATCAATGTAAACCTGAAAGAAATATGAGATATGAGCTTTAGGTGAATTATATAAAGCAAGTCAGAAAGGCAAGCCTCAAATCATTATCATACATGAAGAGAAATAAATGAAGGAAAACTCAATGATTAAATGCTTTCATCTGGAAATTTGATTTCAATATTCAGAAACTCTACAATTCTCCTATTTCATCATGGTCTTTGTTTATTACTTATAAATTAATGTGCTGATGGAAAGAATTCATTACCCTTTCTACACACTTCACTAGTTGCAGGTCATTTATTAATCTGTGTTATCTGGTGAGACTAAAACAGCTGTAATTACATTGTTAAACATTGATTAATAAGCAACTCTCATGACTAATAACAGAAGCATGTAAAAATGTGTATTCTTTCAAGTACTTAGCTTAAAGTTTTACTCTCCTCTTGGGAATAATGAATTTAGAATGTCACTAATATTATTTCTGACTAAATTTTATTTACTTTTGCAGCGACTTCTAGTCATGCCTATGAAACCTGATTTCCAAAAAGAATTCACTAACTTTAAGGAAACTCATCTGGATCACAAAATTATATTAATTCTCTAAAATTAACAGTTAAAATTAAAGTATATTGTCATGATGTTCAATTAATTTTTTAATTTAATGTGAAAATGCTACTTAACCAATGCTGTTTGCATTTCCTCTATTTTTGATTATACAATCAAATACATATCAATTTGTGCCTTGAAATTTAAATCCTTTACAGATTGGTAGAACTTCAACAACTAGGAGCATATTTAAAAACTCCACAGTCACTATATATTTTGTTTCCAGTACACTATATATTTTGTTTCCAGTATTTTGATAAGTGTTACATATCAAACAGAATGTTATTACATGTCAGGTATTTTCATTAGCATTAAACAAGTAGACTACCTCTCACACTTTTTCAAATTATGTAATTACCTGTCTATCAATACTATAGGACGAAAAAATAGCAATGTAAAAAGTGGTTTTAGTGGACGTTTTAAGTATTACGTGTATCGTAGTTTCTTTATAAAGTACATTTTATGCTGTGAAAAATTCACTTGAAATTCAAGGTGACATATAGTCTCATGTAACTTTATCAATGAATTGATTGTTGCCAGTCGTTTTCTCATACTTATATGTGGATGTCAAGATCTTTAAAGTTGCTGTCATTTTTAGGATATATGGTATTTCTTTTTTAAAAAATATTTTTAATTGGAGGGCTCATACAACTCTTATCACAATTCACATATTCACCATCGTGCCAAGCACATTTATACAGTTTTTGCCACCATCATTCTGAAAACATTTTATTTCTACTTGAGTCCTTAGTACCAGCTCCTCATTTTTCTCCTCTCTACCTGCACCCCCCTCATGAACCCCTGATAATTTATAAATTATTACTTTGTCATATCTTACACTGTCTGAAGTTTCTCTTCACCCACTTTTCTGTTGCCGATCCTCCAGGAAGGTGGTCTTATATAGATCCTTGTAATCGGTTCCCCCTTTCTACCCCAGTCTCCCTCCCACATCCCGGTATCACCACTCTCAGCACTGGTCCTGACGGGATCATCTATCCTGGATTCCTTGTGTTTCCAGTTCCTACCTGTATCACTGCAAATACTCTGGTATACCTGGATTTGTAAGGTAGAATTGGGATCATGATAGTGGGGGACGGTGAGGGGAGGGGGAGGAAACATTTAAGAACTAGAGGAAAGTTCTGTGTTTCATCATTGCTACACTACACCCTGTCTGGCTCGTCTCCTCCTCACAACCCTTCTGTAAGAGGATGTCCAGTTGCCTACAGATGGGCTTTCGTTCTCCACTCCACACTCCCGCTCATTCACAATTACATGATTTTGTTGTTGTTGTTCTCTGATGCCTGATACCTGCTCCCTTTGACATCTCTTGATCACACAGGCTGGTGTGCTTCTTCCACGTGGCCTTTGTTGCTTCTAAGCTAGATGACTGCTTGTTTACCTTCAAAATTTTAAGACCCCATACTGTATCTTTTGATAGTTGGACATCATCAGCTTTCTCCACCATATCTGCTTATGCACCAGCTTTGTCTTCAGCAATTGTGCCGGCAAGTGAACATCATGGAAAGCCAGTTTAATAGAACAAAGTATTTTTGCAGGCAATGTGATATTTCGTCAAGCACCAAAAAATACTCACATCCATAGGGAAAAAGGGAGGGTGGAGGGAGCTCGGAGGGGGAAAGAGACAGGTAGCAGGGGCTCAAACAGAAAGCAAGTGTTTTGAGAATGATGAGGGAAATATGGATGAAAGTTCTTGACACAATGAATCTATGTGTGAGCTGTGATGACTTGTATGAACTCCCAATAAAATGATTTAAAAAAGGGCTGAGCCCCGGTGGCATAGTGGTTGTGCACCGGACTGCGGCCCACTGGGGTGGAGGTTCAGATCCAGCAGCAAGGCTGGGCCTCCTACTCCCACCACCAGAAGGCAGTGATGCCAACCCCCCCCACCCCCAAAATGATTAAAAACAAAACAAAACTCCCCAGCACACACTGCCATTGAACTTAGGGAGACGCATAGCAACCCTGCAGGCAAGACCAGAATTGCTCCCATGTGTTTCCGAGACTGTCGATCTTTACAGGAGTGGACAGCCTTATCTCTCCACCAGGAATGGCTGGTGTTTTTGACTTCAGACAACTGGCCTAGGAGCTCAATGTGTAATCCACTGCACCATCAGGGCTCCTTTGATTCAGGCACAGAATGGAGCATGGGGATTGCACTCTCTGTCAATAAGTAACGTGAGAATTAAAAGTCATAATATTATTCAAAAGTGGCTAGCTCCAAATCAAAAAGAACATGACAAAAATTCCCAATATCCACTGCCTTGAGTTCATTCCAAGCCAGAGCGCGATGATAGGAAAGAGTAGACCTGGCCCTGTGGGTCTCTAAGACTTCCAGGAGTCTTTGCAGGAGGTTTTGCACTTCACCTTTCTCTGAGGCGTGGTTGGCTGAGTTGGAGCCTCAGACTTTGTTATTAGAAGGTCAGTGTGTGATCCACCTGCCATGATTAGGAAATGTCATATTATTGGTAGCATCGAGATTTGTAAGCCCAATAGGCATCAGACATCCAACTCTTGTGGTTTTAGTAATGCTGGGATTGGTTTTTATGCTCATCAAGTATCTGCTCTTTCAAAACAAAAATTTATTATTAATAAATTTTTTATTTTGTTTTTAAGGATTGTTCATATGAAAATGAAAATGGACAAGGCAAAGATGATCATTTCCAGTTTCAATCTACATCAAAATTGGAAGTTGTCAAAAATGAAATTCAACACTTGAAGATATCTTGGGTAGTAGTTAGCTGAAATGGACTAATCTTTGACAAATTTTAATAGAAAAATTATGCTGTTTTCTGTGCCATAAATAGCACTTTGCACGGGACTGTGGCCCACTGGGATGGAGGTTCAATTCCAGCAGCGGCTCCACAGGAGCAAAGGCTGGGCCTCCTACTCCCACAACCAGAAGGCAGTGATGCCCAAAAAACAAACAAACAAAAGAAATAACACTTTGAAGAGTAATGGTGTCACATTAATTGTTTTGGTATATGTGCTGCTGAAGCGAGCAGCACATTAATTGTTAAAAGAATGTTTTAAGATATAGCTAGAAGCTCAGTGCCATCAATAATAGAATAATATTCATACACTATAAAGATAAATTTATATAACTGTTATTCAAATTTACACACAAAATGTTAATGACAAAAATGAATATATTGAAAATTTTGATCAACTTATGAAGTTTCAATTTCTTCAAATATGCAATCAAGATTCATTGCTAATTGCTGGTTATTGGAAAGTGAAACTAAGAAACAAGAAGGATCAGTAGTTTGAAAATATATCCTTGGTGAAAGAAATAGCTGTTCCAACAGAACAAGGTGATATTGAATGGTTAAACAGAAAAAGTATATGTCTGGATTGTGACCTTCCACTATTCTTATTCAATATGTATTCTGATCAAATAATTTCAGAAGCTGGACTGCATAAACAATAAGACACCAAAATTTGAAGAAGTCTATTTATTACTATCTTATGATAATGTAGAAGACAGAACCTTGTTGGCTGAGGGCCAGAGAACTTAAAATAAATATTGCTCAAAGAACACAGCCTTCAATATAGATTACAGCTTAATGTAAAGAAAACCAAATACCTACAAGTGGAACAATAGACTACCTCATGATAAACAGAGAAAAGACAGAAATTGTTCTGCATTTCACTTTACTTGAATTCACAATCAACTCTCCTGGATGCAACAGTCAAGACATCAAATGGTATATTAGGTAAATCTGGTACAAAAAGACATTTAAAAATGTTCAAGGGTCCTCCCTCAGCACAAGAATATTTGGTACTAATAACCCAGCATTCTGTGATGCTCACCTTCCCTACAAGAGCACTGAAGACAAAATGGGTACATAAGCAAATGTGGTGAAGAAAGTTCATGTTGACTGCCTATTGCAAGATCTTGTATTTGGGATCAAAAAGGCTCGAAGTTAAGCAAGTGGCCATCTAGAAAGGAAGCTGCAAAGTCCACATGGAAAAATCACACCTACCCATGAAATTATGAGGTATAAATGGGATCAAACATCAAGTAACAGAAGACCCCAAACAATATTATTGATGCAAATAATGGGGCTCAGAGTGGGACCCAAAGCCCATCTATAGATAGGACATGCCCTCACTAAAGGGTCACAAGGAAAGGATGGGCCAATCAGGGTGCAATTTAACACTGACAAAGCACACAACATTCCTGTAGTTCTTTAATTCTTCCTTACTCCACCACTATCATGACCCCAGTCCTATGTTACAAATTGGCTAGACTAGTTCCTGTACACTGGTACGATAAGAGCCCTCCAAACATGGACTCTAGGACAGATAACCCCCTCAGGGACAATAACGGGAGTAGTGATACCATGAGTGTAGGGGGAAGGGCCAGGGAAGAGGGGAGAAGCGGGGAACCGATCACAATAATCGACATAGTCCCTGCTACCAGAGAGTGAACAACAGAAACATGGGTGAAGGGAGACAGCAGATGGTGTAAGATATGACAATAATAATAATTTATAATTTATCAAGGAGTCATGAGGATGGGAGGGTGAGGGAGAGAAGGAAAAAAGAGGAGCTGATATCAAGGGCTTAATTAGAAAGAAAATGCTTTGAAAATGATGATAGCAACATATGTACAAATATGCTTGATGCAATTGATTTATGGATTGTTATAAGAACTGTAAGACCCACCAATAAAATTATCTATAAAATAAATTAATAATAAAATTAAAATGTTACAGGATAAATATGCCATTGTGGACTAACATATGATGAATCTAGGCCACTGTATACCCATGTAAAGTTGAACAATGCTGAACAATGAATAAGGAAAATAGATTAAAATGTATACATGCAAGTTATGATGCTGGGAAGAAATATTGAAATTGCCATGGATAAGCAGAAGAAAAAGCAAATGTATCTTGAAAAGCTGAAATGAGAATGGTCCTGAGAATCCAGGAGATGTTATCTGCAGGGACCAGTGCCTGGAGGAGGGCATCATGTTCAATAGAGAGTCGCTGAAAAAGAAGAGTTGCCCCCATACGATGATTTAATACCATCCGTGGCTGCATTAATTGAGTCAGATGCATCAGTGATTATGAGGATGGTGTAGACTGTGCAATTTATACCATTGTGCACGTGGTTTCTATGTGTCAGAACTTTCTCCCCAGTTTTTAAAAGCAGCAGCAAAGGGTTTTGTGCTAACCCTTCCTTAGGTCTGTGCCCTCTTGAAACTTGGATGCTTTTTTTGGTTTTTCTTTAACTACACTGACTGTAAGTCTGTCTTCAATTACTTTCAATCGCATTGCTTTTTGAGTACATCTTTGGTTCCTTGCCATGAACTGCTTGATACAGACAGGTGCAAAATCATTCTGAGCAGATGTGAATGCGTTTATTGTTGTGACACAAGCATGCATGTTTACAATTAAGTGGAGGATATTTCTCATAGACTTAGACATGATGCATACGTTCAAAAGCATTTTGTCTGTTCTTCTAGAATAAGGAGGAATCAGAATGAAGCATTGTGGCCAGTTACAAAAAAACAGCTTTTTCTTAAAATTATGAAACTCGAGGTCTTATCTAGCCTCATATCCAAGCCATGCCTTGGAATAAAGTGTCAATAACTGTGTTCCTTACCAATGTCTTTTTTCATTGATTAAGGCACTAAGAAAAAATTTATTTAAATTCAAGTATAGCATATAATTTGGGAACTAATTTAAAATAATGTTTTATAAATCTTTACATTTAAAAAATTAAAAAGGGGTTTTAAAGTGAATATGTGTATTCTGTGATGTCATTTTACTTAAAAATGAACATTTTGAAATTGCTGTACCATTTAATATTCTTTCTGCAAAACAACTGTAATCTGATCCTGTTGAGAAAACAATGACCTGGACAATTCATTTGTACTACAGTTTTTGAGTTTGAAGGAATTCCTGTTTCTTTATTGAAAAATTTACTTCCCTTAGTATCCATGATAGCACATGATCAGTTTCCATGCTTACTTAGACACTCCTTACTGTTCAGGCTTTTCTGTGTTACGTTCTCAAATGTTTCCCATGGAAAATTTCCTCCTTTGCTTTGTGTGCCCGTTCCAGCTCTCTTCTTTTCTCTACTTTCCTCTTGTTTCTCTTTTGCACTCATCTCTTACCTCTAAATTTTTAAATTAACATTGCAAACTTTAACTTTTGCATAGACCAGACTTCTCAGCAAGGGTCATGGCGTTAATATAAATGAGTGAGGCAGATGGTAGCAAGTATGTCTGCCTCATTTTTGAGCAGTGGAAACTATGGTGTGGGAGAGATTATATTTACATACCTTTCTAAAGGGATAGCCCGTAATAAATGGGATATTTGTCACATTGGAGTTAGGCCCAGGGTTTCTTGAACTTGTATGTTAAGAAGGGTTGAAATTAGTTTCTAAATGTTTATGTATCAACTCAGAAAAGTATTTTAACATTGTGCAGGTCTAATAAAACACTTGTAAAGACCAGATTTGAATATGAGCGGCCAGTGTTTGACCATCAATTCTAAAATTTATTTTTGGAACTCTGGACCTTATTTTTATTTTTCAACAGGAAAACTCTACTTCTAGCTACTACTTCTTCCTCAAGTTCATTCAATTTATCAAAAATTATAATCACTACTTATATGTCTAAATTTTCAAATCATTCCTTATTTGTAGTCTTCTACTAAGTCATTCCCATAGAGACCAATTATCCAAGACAGAAAGCTTCAAACCATTCCTACCCCATTTGTCCTCTTCTAAAATTCCCAGAAGCCAGATCTTTATATATTGAGTTCTTTATCTGCTGTAACTTTGTTTATTATAACTCTTCTCTTTCAGCATCACCTTAGGCAGCATTCCTAATTACATAATTTTCTGATGCCATTTTTTATGATATGTGTGTACTTTTAAGTGTTTGCTGGTTCTTCATCACCTAAAGAAATAGTTCATATCTGCTTTTCAAACTTCGTTTGAAAAAGGGTTTTGGAAATCTTAAGTCAACCGTAATTGAACTTTCTGATATCCATTTTACTCATTTTAAATGATTCAAAACATTCCCTGAGTGCTATATCCCAAAGTGAAGAATGTAAGATTTTCATTATTTTTCATAATAAAGTATAAATCTTTAAATATTTTTGACTTGTAACAGATGACTATATAGATGTTGCTGACAGACCTATGGGGTTACAAGTTCATGTTCTTTTCTATGATGATGATTTTGGCAAAAAGTTTGAAAGCCCTTATTTTAAGTATGATACTTATGCTATTTCCACGCACTGCAGGCCTCCACACCTCGGCATCACCTCCATCTTTCACACTCTCTCACACTATGCTCAGATCACTGTGAAGGTTCAGGGATTTCCCGGGCTTGCCAGACTCTTATAATGCTCCACTCTTTTTACTTTTCTTCTCTCTAAAACAATCACTTTATTAGGAGCTCTTGTAGCTATTACAACAATCCATAATTCAATTTGATCAAGCATAATTGTAAAATTGCTGCAACCATCATTTTCAAAACATTTTCTTTCATCTTGAGCTCGTTGATATTAACCACCTTTTATATCCTCCATCCACTAACCTATGCCCCAGGAAACCTTATTACTATTATATTATTTATTATTATTTGTTTATTTCTTTTTGCCACATCTTACACACACAAATGCACCTATATTTTTATATATGTTCATGTAGACATATCCATATTTGTATAGATAAACTTTTTTCTTTCTTATTCCTCCCACTTTCTTTTTTTCTTTCCTCCTGCATCTCTATCGTGTTTGCTCATTGTTCTCCTCTCAGTAATTCCCCTCATATGCATTTCAAATGAGCTAACATGACTGGAATATTTCTCCCTCTTTGTTATCAATTTTAGACCCCTTGCTATTCTCCTGCCCCGTCATTGCTTGCTCATCGCTCTTCTCCAACCGCCTTCTCCTCTGTCGTGTCTCCGCTCCCCACAATAACCATTGGTCTTATTGCTGTCTCCATGGGACTGCTAATCCTGCCTATATTATATAGACAAATACAAAGGGAGAAAAGATGGGGGGAAATCATACAGCCATACATATAGTTCCAAGTCTAACTGTTGTTCTGACCCAGAGCAGATGAGTATCCCTCTATTATGTAGTGTGTAGGCCCTGTTATAACCCATCGATCCATTACCTTTACAGGTCAGGGTTCCATAACCTAGATCCTCCACCCTGAGGATCTAGTCCTGAGCTTCAGAGACTAAGGCACGTAACTCATTGCTCTTCCTGCAGTCAAGGATGGAGTGGTCTAGTTCCCCACCTCTCACCCTATTGCACCTTTAGACTCTCAGGGTGGCCCAGTTGTGAATACCCCCTAGTTCGGATGATGTGCCAAGCACTATCCTGACTCTAACCCCCGGAGTCAGAAGTCTATATTCGAGATTCCTTGGGGACTTCAGGTCTTTGCTCCCATTACTGGTCTTTTGACCAGTAGGAACGCCCGGGAGTTCCTATTTCACTACACCCCTTTTAATTATTGTGGCTTAATGTTTTTTTAAAATTTTTTTTATGAAGTGGACTCTCCTTGTGGATGTTCGGTGGTATCTCATGGTTGTTTTCATTTGCGTTTCCTGATGGCCAAGGATCGAGAATATTTTCTCATATGTTCTGGGCCAATTAGCTTTTCTCCTCTGTATATCTTTTATTCAAATAGTTGCCCATGTCCTCAGTGGACTATTTCTTTTCTGTTTGTTTTCTTATTATATTGTTTCAGGGTTCTGTAGATTTTAGCAATAAAACCTTTGTCTGATTTCCCAGTCTGTGGGTTCACCCATTACTCACTTGATTAAGTCTTTTAATGCATGTAAATGTTTTATCTTTAGTGTAGCCCATGCATCTACTTTCTCTTCTTCTAGTGTGTATCCTGCATTATTACTGACAGCCCACGTATTCCCTGTATTAAGGTTTTAACTTTCTCCCAACTTTTTATCAATGATTCTGATAGTTTTGGCTTTTACCTCAAGGTCTGTGATCCACCTGGAATTACTCTTGTGTTTGGAGTATGGGAGGGACTTGGTTCATCCTTCTGTCAATTGATATCCAGTTTTTCAGCCCAGTTTGCTAGAAAGGGCATCTGATTCCCATTCAATTTCCGGCAGGAGGGGGGGCCTTATCACAGATCAGTTGTTTATATTCTGCTTTTTATTTCTGGATTCTCTGTTCTTATCCATTGTTCCAAATATCTATTATTATACCAGAACCATGCCATTTTGACAAACATGGCTGTATAATAAGTTTAAAGTCAGGTAATGCAAACCTATCCACTTCCTTCTTCTTCTTGAGTAAATGCTTTGCCAATTCTGGGATCCTTTTCATTTCATATGAAATTGGTAGTTAGTTTTTTCAATTCTTAGAAAAATGATGCTGATATTGTATTGGGATTGCATTGAACTTATAAAATGCCTTAGTTACATTAAAATCTTTACAATATTGTATCTAATTATCCACGAGGAGATAATTTTTTCCCCACTTGTGAAGGTCCTTTTTGTTTCTCATAATAAAGATGTGTATTTTTCCTCTTACAGATTTTTTTTTTTTTTTAGGCATCACTGCCCTGGTGGTGGGTAGGAGGCCCAGCCTTTGCTCCTGGGAGCCGGAATCGAACCTCCATCCCAGTGGGCCGCAGTCCCGCGCACAGCCACTACGCCACCAGGGCTCAGCCCCCTCTTACAGATTTTTAAAGAAATAATTTTATTGTGGACTTTTACAGTTCTCATAACATTCCATGCATCAATTGTATCAAGCATATTTGCACATATGTTGCCACCATTATTTCCAAACAATTTCTACTTAACCCTTTGATATAAGCTCTTCTTTCTTTCCTTTCCCTCACTCATTCTTATGAATCCTTGGTCAATTATATATTGTTATTATTATTTCACATTTTATACTGTCTATTGTCTCTCTTCACCAACATATCTATTATTCATCCCCTTTGGGGTGGTTTGAGGTGGTGGTAGCTATATCTTGTACCTTGTGATGGGTCCCCTTTCTCCCCATTTTCCCTCCCCAATCATCCCCTTACACCCCTGATATTGCTACTCCACCACTATTCCTGAGGAGGTTATTTGTCCTGAATGCCCTGTTGAGATATCTTATCTGTAATAATGTGTGTTCTCCAGTCTACCCAGATTTGTAAGGTAGAACTGGGTTGTGGTAGTGAGGGAAAGGAAGCGTTCAGGAATAAGAGGAGTGGTGTGTGTTTCATTGATTGTATACTACTCCCTTGTAGAACCATTCCTTCATCATAACCCTTCTTCAGGGGGCTATTCAATTGCCTACAGATGGATTTTGGATCTCCACTCCAACTCTACTCATTTACATTGATATAGTTCTTTTGAATCTTTTGATACCTAATATCTGAACCTGTAAACACCTCATGATCACACAAGCTGGTGTGCTTTTTCCATGTGGGCTTATTTGCTTCCTTCCTATATTGCTGCTTGTTTAACTTCAATCCTTTAAGACCCCAGAAGCTATATCTTTTGATAACTGGTACTATCTACTTTCTCTACTCCATTTGCTTATGCATCCTTTTTTTTTCTTCAGCAAACATGTCAGGAAGGTGAGTATCAAAGAATGCCAGGTTATTAGAACAAAATGTTCTTGTATTAAGGCAGATCTTGAATAGAGGCTCAAAGACCATCTGCTATCTTAATACTTAACATATAAATATATGTACATGGGACTCTATCTCTTTCATTATAAGTTAGCAAATTTACATATACATATCCCTGTAAATAACTATAAATAAATTTTGCCTATTTATTTTCTTTATTTCCTTTCACCTTCTTCCTGTCCGACTCTTATGCTCACCCTTCGTTTAGCTCTCAGTGATTCCTCTCAGATATGTTGTATTCGATTAAACCCCACTGGTCATTTTATGCCCTCCTCACCATCAATTTTAAATCTCTTATTGTTCCCTTATCCCTGAGTTTGTTTGCTCCCCATTTTCCATCTTTCCACATGTTCCCCCAGAACCACTAGTCTTGTTGTTTTCTCCTTGGGATAGCTTTCCCTGCCTATCTTATATAGCTAGACATAAGGCAAATGAGAAAGAAAACCAAAGGAAGCAAACAAACAAAAAGAAAGCCAGAATCAAAAAACAATAGACAGTTCCATTTATGTCTGCTGACCCTTTTTGGCACCTCATCAGACTTGACCCTATAGATATTTTTTATTTCTCTTGCTATTAGAAGGATTATTATGATGACTCTGTTTCAACTGCTGAATGTTTTGTGTGAGGGTATTCACCATAATTCTCTATTCTTTCTTCATATGTACATTTATCGCTATCAAGCGTCCTCTGATTACTGCCATTACTGTATCCCATAGATTTTGATATGTTGTATTCTCTTTCGCATTGGTCTCTAGAAACTTCCTGATTTTGTCTCTTATTTGGGCCAGTATCCACTCCTCTTGAAGAAGTAAGTTATTCATTCTCCACGTAGTTGCCATTGATTTTTAAAATATTTCTTTGGTTAATTATCAGCTTTGTTGCCTCGTGGTCAGAGAAGAAAGTCTGCGTGACCTCTATTTGTTTGAGTTTGCTCAAACTTGACGTGTGTCCCAGCCTGCGGTTTCTTTCCAATACATGCTCATTAAAAAGAATGACTATTGTTGTAGTGGGATGGGGAGCTCCGGATATATTTACCAGGTTGAGATGTCGTACTGTAGAGTTTGGTTCTTTAGCCTCTTTGCTCAACTTCTTTTCTGTTGATCTGTCCTTCTCAGAGTAATGTGTTAAAGTCCTCTACTCAGTGTTAATTGCGATTACATTTTTCATCTAATGAAGAATTTGATTGACTTTTTTGTTGTTTTTCATTGGCTGTGTATTTTTTTATTATGGCCACTTGTTCTTGGCCTATTGATTCATTAGACATTATATAACTTCCATATTTATCTCTCGTTTTGTCTTGCACATGTAAATTGATTTGTCAGAGATTAGAATTGTGACTCAGCTTTTTTAAGATTGTCATCGGCTTCATATACCTTTTACCAACCTATGATCCTCAACATCTTTTTGTCTGTGAGCTTGAGATGTGTCTTTTGTAGATAACAGGTTGTTGGTTTTGTTTCCCAATCCAGTCTGTTAGTCTTTTTCCTTTGATAGGAGAAATCAGACCATTGATGTTCAGAGTTATGACATCCATTTGCCTGTACTTTCTCACGCATCTTTTCTATGCCTAGTATAAGTCTCTTCAAATCCCATTTCAAGTGCTAACTTTTATTGAAGACTTTCTTATTCTGGAGTCCTTTACCACTTATAACTTACATGGTATTTTAAATATGTGGTACATTTGAATTTTTCCCTTCTCTGCGACATGTTGAAGAACAGAGACCTTCTGTCCCAAGAGAATGCCTGTTAATGATCAAAAGAATATATGATTAAAATAGCTATTGGATACATTAATCTTTTTGCTTATATTAATCTCCTGTACTTGCAATTTAGTGATGAGATTTCCATTGGTCCAGATTGTGAACTCTGCCATAATGATAGTAGAAATGAAAGATTCTTCAACTAGGGTCTATAGGCTTACTGGGGTCCTATCATGCTTAATATAGTACTCCATCATTCATGGACACCCTATAGTTGAAGAGACTTTGATTCTGTAAAAAGGTGCTGTCAGGTTAGGAGAAATTCAGATGCTTGTAATACCTAACAGTCTATTCTTTAATGTGGTGGGGTGAAAAGTGTAAGTGCTCATTATAAATTGGTAAATAAACATGAGTGCTTTCCTTTCATCTTGGATAATCTGACACTGATTTGAAGCAGTATATTGAGTAATACGTACTGCTTAAAAACTCTTGTAATTTAAACAGCTTGCATATTGTTGCTGTTTTTGTTGCTAGATGATGTAAAGTCATAGAAACCCAGTGCATGACAGAAGGGAATGGCGCAGGCCAGCACCGTCCTTACAAATACTTCTTTGCTTGCACACATTACTGAAGCCCCTGGATCACTCCGTGTCATCAAGGATCATCCTCTTTTTCACTGCATCTCTTCTTTACCAACCATGATGGCACTCTCCACAGACTGATCTCTCCTCACAATATGTCCGAATTATGTACGATGAAATCTTTCAATTCTTATCTCTAAGGAACACTCTGGCCATATTTCTTGCTAAACAGATCATTTTGTCCTTTCAGCAGTCCATCAATATTTTTCTACAGCACCACAATTGAAATACATATATTCCTCAGTGTCCCTTATTCAATGTCCAGCTTTCGCAGGCACATGAGGCAATGAAAAATATCATAGCTTGGGTCAAGAACACCTAAATCCTCAAAGTAACATCCTTGCTTTCCAATTCTCTAAAGAGGTCTTGTGCAGCAGAGTCACCTAATGTAATACGTTTTGATCTCATCTATTACTTTTATGAATATTGCTTAAGCAAGAAAAAAATCCTTGAAAATTTCAACCATTTCTTCATTTATCATAATGTTACCTAGTGGTTCAGATGTGAGGATTTTTGGTCTTCTTCACATTCAGCTGTAATCCATACTGAAGACTACAATCCTTGACAATCATTATCAAATGCTTCAAACCTCTTCACTTCCAGCAAGCAAAGTTGTGTCACTTGCGTATCACAGGTTATAAACAAACCTTATTTCAATTCGGATGCCAATTCTTCTCTATGTATTTCAGCTTCTTTGATTATTTGCTCAACGTATGATATTTTTTCAACGTATGATTTAATAAGTACCTCTGTTGGTTTTAAACCATGTGCTATTCTCTTGTTCTGTTACAGGTTCCACATGAGCACAGTGAAATGTTTTAGAATTCCTATTTGTCTCAAGGCTATACCTAGATGTTTGTGATCTGAACAGTGTCTTTGAATAATCGATGAAACATAAATAACTGTCTTTCTGTTGTTCTCCGTTGTAATGAAGATACATTTGAATTCAGCAATGATAGTTTTCATTTCTCATGGCATGTCGTTTTTTGAATCCAGCTTGAATCTCTGGCAGCTTCTTGTCAATGTATTACTGCAACTATTGTTAGGTCATCTTTATCATACCAATGACATTGTTTTATAATTTGTGCATTTTTGGGGGGGGGGGATCACCGCCCTCTGGTGGGAGTGGGAGGCCCAGCCTTGCCCCTGGAGAGCTGCTGCTAGATTTGAACTGCCAAACCGGTGGGCCACACTCCCGCATTCAACCACTATGCCACCAGAGCTCAGCCCCCAACTTGTGCATTTTGTTGAGTCATTTTTCTTTATAATCTTTACAACTATGGAGCTGTTCCTGTCAGTTGTATAAGTAGTTACCTTTCAAATTTCTTGGTATTTATGCATAATTTCTCCCAATGCTTCAATTAGTTGTTGAAACATTTTGCTTCATATTTCATAAATTTCTTAAGTCTTGCTTTTGCCTAATGCATTCAGGGCATCTCAAGCTTCTTCCTTCAGTCCCAGAGGTCTTTGCTCATACACTGCCACCTGAAATAGTGGAATATCAACAGTTCTTGTTGGTATAGTGACTGTGTTATCTTTCCATAGTCTCACGATACTTCCTCTATCATTCAATATTTTGCACATAAAATCTTTCAAACTTTCCACTCAAGCCTTAAATTTTACCTTGATTTCTTTCAGTTTCAGGTATGCTGAGTATGTTCTTCGCTTTTGGTTTTCTAATTATGTCTTTTTTGTATGTCATTGTAATATTTGGCTTTACTTTTTTTAAAATTAATTAATTATTTTTTTTAGGCATCACTGCCTTCAGGCAGTGGGAGTAGGAGGCCCAGCCTTTGCTCCTGGGAGCTGGAATCGAACCTCCAACCCAGTGGGCCGCAGTCCCGCGCACAACCACTACGCCACCGGGGCTCAGCCTGTGGCTTTACTTCTTAAGCTGCCTTTAGAAATCTTCTATGCAGCTCTTTCTTTCATTTACTTCAGCTACTCTATGATAAAGAGCAAGTCCCAGAATCTCTTCCGACACCTGCTTTGCTCTTTTCTTACTTTCCTGTCTTTTAAATGACCTTTGCTTTCTTCATGAATGATGGTCTTTATGTCTTCTCACAGCTCATCTGATCAGTCTTTTGCATTTTGCATTCAATTGGTCAAATCTGTTCTTGGGAAGTTCTCAAAATGCAGGTGGGATAGACTCAAGGTTGTATATAGGCTTTCATAGATTTGTTTTCACTTTCTTCAGCTTTATCTTGAACTTGCATATAAGCAATTGATGTTCTCTTCCACTGTCACTCCTTGGTCTGGTTTTAGCGGCTGATATTGCTCTTTTCCATCATTTTTTTTTTTTGCCACAAACATAGTCAATTTGTATTCTGTGCAATCCATCTGGAAAAGTACATGAGGATAGTTGTCTTTTGTGTTGTTGAAAATGGGTATTTAATACAAACAAGTCTTTGGTTTTGAAAAATTCCATCATTGGATCTCTAGCTCACTTTTAATACCAAGACCATATTTTTCAACTACTGTTCCTTCCCCTTTGTTTCCAATGGCTGCTTTTGGATTACCAATAATAATCAATGCATTTCGATTTTATGTTTGTTAATTTTCTGACTGAAGTCATTGCAAGAATTATTCAATTTCTTCATCATGAGCTTTTGGGGTTGGTGCCTAAATTACAATAAAAATTGTCTTGATTGGTTTTCCTTGAAAGCAGACAGTATATTACCTAATGATGAATTTTGCAATGTCCTTTTTGACAATAATGCCATGCCATTCCTTTTGATTGTGTCATTCTCAACATAATAAATCATGATTTTCTGATTCAAAATGGTCAATACCAGCTCATTTCAACTTGCTAATGCTTTGGATATTGATCATTATGCGTTCCATTTCATTTTTGATGGCTTCTAAATGTGCTAGATTCATATTTTGAACATTCCAAGTCCCAGTCATTAGATTGTTTGTTTGCAGCTCTTTCTCCTTACCTTGTGATATGCCCTACTTCTTTCTCATGCCACAACAGAAAATAAAGATCCCGAAGACTGCCTCTACAGGCTTTATTTGATTCATGTCACCACAATTGATTCCAAGAAATCAGCTCCTCTAAGTCACACTCTAATACTCTCAGATCGTAGGAACCCATCCTCTGGCACTATCTCTGACAATGTTGGGCATCTATTGTGTAAATCTTCAATGTCTGACAATGTTTCAAAGCTTGGCATAAGGTTTTCAGTGACTCCATGCCCTTTGCAGTGGGGAATCAATTCATCTTTCATCATTTGTTCTGAAACTGAAAGTTCCACCCAAACTGATTCACTTTGGGTGCCCTGCTGGCATTTGAAACACCATGACGTAGTTTCCAGCATTACAGCAACACACAGGTCACCACAGTACAGCAAAATGACAGACAAGTGGTGGCTTGCCCTTTAGGAAAAAAAATTATTGATGCATATTATCCTTTGTTATATATGCTTCATTGACTCCCTTCTCATCTATTTTTTATCCTGTGTTTTTGGATTGAACACTGATGGCAACAGAACACTTTTACCAAGAGATTTTCTTACTGGATCCAGAAAATGGAGACCATCTCCCCTCCCCTCCCGACCCCCTATCAGTGGTTTTCAGCCTGTGGGTTGTGACCCCTTTGGGGATCAAATGACCCTTTCCCAGGGGTCACCCAGTTTATAAGAATAGCAAAATTACCCTTAAGAAATAGCAAAGAAAATAATTTTATGGCTGGACAGTCACCACAGCATGAGGAACTGTACTGCATGGTCACATTAGGAAGGTTGAGAACCACTATCCTATATGAAAAGAAGTAATATAGCTAACAGAATATTTACTACCTTCATTCTTTTCATAGTAATGACTCCCTACCTTCCACCTCACTTATAGTAGAGACAGTTGCTGTATCTTCATCTCAGTAAATAGTCCCATATTCATAGAGTTCAATGCATTCTCCTAATTAGATTGAAATATCATCTCTCTCTTCTTGAGAATCTGACTGTTATGACTCTCTTCTTTTTCCATGATTGTTTACTGTATAGACACAATTCTAAATGAATGAAGAAGTCCCTTTCCCCCCAGTTTTCCAGTACTTTACAGTTTTATTTACCCGTAAGCAGGTATATATATTTGCAAGACTACTTCAAGAATGGCCAGTAATGTGTGATTATATATACATATATATTCCACAACAATGGTTAAAAATGTTACCAATTGAGACAGAGTGCCATTTATAGTTAAAGATGGCTTCTTATTAATTGGAAATCAACTATGAAACATTAGACTACTTTTCAGGATACATAAATTAAAAAGAGAAAAGGGGTTTTGTGAATATTTTGTCCTTAGTGCAAATAAAGCCTAATTATAGAATTTCCATGGATAGCAATTAAAATCCACAAGAATGAAGATATGAAAAATCTAAACAATTAAAAAATTCTATATAATTAAAATCATGAAGGTTACAGATATAATTAAGTTGTTTAACTATTTAATATATTAATGAGCTGATTATTCAAACAATGGATATGTTTTGAGCATTCCCTTCATAATAATATACTGAAATTCCTGAATATATTATTCTAATTTTTATTCCAAAGTATTAAGATATAAATGTACACTGAAGTTTGCTAAAGAATTTTACTCAGGGTTCATGCTGTGAGATTGCCTGTAGTAGAAATCATTTTAAGATACTGTTGCTATTTTACTTAGTAACACTTTTCCAGGTCCTGCCCAAATAGACTTGGCTTCTTCTGAAGTGTACTCTGTAGAAACGAGCGGAGCAGTGAATATAATGTAGCTCTTCAATCTGCAACCCTTCCTGTTTAAATCTAACTCTAATATATACTCCAAGACATAACATTTCAATAATGAAATTATGCCTTTAACCTCCTTATTTTATGAGTTTTACTACATTTATTAATCTCATTTTTTATCATTCATATATAAATATTATCTTTGAATTTTACTTTTTTTTTTATACCAACTTCCCAAAAGATTGACAATATTCCACTACTTCAACATTGGAAATGCTGGCTTGGTATTTTTAAGTCATTTGTGGCTTATAAGTGAAATTGATTGAAGTTTTCAGAGATCCAGATATAGCTCCCCCAACTACATCCCCCCCCCCATGTGTGTGTGCAGAAATTTTGGTACCACCTTCAATTTCTTCAGGAGCACACAGCTGTTAGAAACATTGACAAATATGTCCTTGAAGTCCATGTGTAGACGAGATACAGGACTACAGATCATTTGATACAAGTCTGGTTAGAGAGATGCGCAGAAAGCCTCCATCAGTCACAAATCTGATGGCGTTCTAGCATCATAGGCCTGCTGCTGAACTCCTTCAGTCAACACCATTTTTACCATATTCTTACTGTGCCATGTTCTTACTTTGATGGTCTTTACTGTTCCAACCTCTAGCTTAGTTTGTTCCACTATATATACACACAACACACCTGGGCATTCTCCAAGTTTTGAGACCATTTTGACTTATGAAATAACTATTGAATTGCTGCAGAAACCAACCTGAAACCATTTAACCTTAGCTCCTCTTCTTGCCAGTGGTTCTGGGATAAAGACCTCGGAGTCAGACTTCTCAGAAAAGGGCTAATTAATAGACCAGTTCCTTTTAGCCTGCTTTCCTATTTCTATTCTCTTCTAGAGATACAAAAGTGTTTCTTCTAGGCATCCACCTACTAACTGGGTTCCTCTTTCCCATCTATGAACCCTGCTTCTGAATGAAGACCTTTTGTTGTTTGTTGCCCCCATGCCAACCTCCTCCCCTCCCCGCCCCCATTAGTACATTTCTTGGGCCATCAAATGGATTATAGCTGTGCTCTCTGCCCTCCTGCTGGGTTCTAACACCTACTCTTGCAAACTTCTTTTTGGCGTTTGTCTAAATCAAGAGTGAGCTGACCCTGTGCTTTGTACATTGCTCCTGTCTCACAGTACCTCCTACAACCCTTCCCCTTTCAACTGCACTTTGTAGTTAGTATTTAAATAAATCTACCTATTGAAATGTCACTGTAATCATCTCATCTGCTCTTCCCCAGTGAGTTTAGATTAAGGTCCAAGAGGCTTCATCCTTTACATTTCTTTGTTTGACCAAATGGAATCCCACAACTTGCAATAGAATTTCAATGTATGACATGTCCCAACACCCTGTGTCATTTAGTACCTTAGCTTATTGATACTGAGTTAACCATATTCAGTGTTTCTAAGATTCTGTGCTCTCTATGCTCTAATACTGCTTGCCATTGCTGTATAATGTCATATCATTCCCACTTCAATCAACTGCAGATTCATGAATCCTGCTCAGATAGATTTAATTGACTTTATTTTTGTTTAGTAGAGGTTGTATCACACTTAATCATTCCTTTCCAACTTTGAATCACAATTTTGCCCCTGCTCCTATGTCTTCCTCCTGTTAGTCTTCTCTCTTTTAAGAGATTATAAACATGTCCTTTACTTTTGCAATAGAATTTTGGGCATAAAAAGAGAGTCTCTTAAAATGTCTCTATCCCCCCCCCCCAATTCATCTGCTTCTGTCCACTTGTCTAACAGAAAGGAGGGACTGTCATCATTTAACTTTCCAGTTTTATGATCTCAATGGATGGTATAGTTTTATGGCTTTTTTTGATCTATTTATCTCATTTATAAACCAAACCAAAATCTTTCCTCATTTTTCTCCCATATCTTCGTTTTCTTTAGATTATGTTTTAATCACAGTATATTTTCTTAATGAACTATGGTTTGTTCAACACAATCATGCAATTGTATTCCTGTACACAATTTATTTACATCCAGAAGACACTACTCTGACATGGTTTGAGAGCACCTGAGCTTGCATCTAGCCTTGCATTTATCAATCTCTGTGATGAAGTAACATTTCTTGGAATGGTTCTTCTAGCCATTATCTTTGTAACTCTCGTGCAGTGAGTAGGTGGGAGCCAGGCGTCTCACTGGCTATAAAAGTGAGTGATGGCAGAAGCAGGAACAGAGGAATTCCACAGCCATCAAGGAAGAAGAGCCAATAAGGCAGTATGTACAAAATTCCTACCCAAGATGGCAAAGGCAGCACTGGTTCCAGAGTCTACCACATGATGATTATGAGATAGAGCACCGTTACAGCACGGAGACCGTTATACTGTGGGACAGGTCTCCATGCTGTCCAAGCAAATAAAACGGAGTGCATTCACCTAAGAGGGTAACGTGCACAGTGGAGCAGACTCTGATAATCCATCAGGGTTCAGGGAGCTTTGTAATCTATGCCCAAGCAAGGCAGAGGCCAGGAGATCGTGTGACTGAGAGATGGCAGACTAGAGGGAGATGTAGCTGCTCACTTGGTTATGGAGAGTTGCTACTGTGACAAATGACTGGATCCTTTAATTTTATGACCCTGACTATGGAAATGTGTCAGTGTCCCCAATAACCCCCTGTAATTATGAGCATTGTCTGTGAGTTTCATGTGGCCATTGAGACAGATTACTGAACCCAACAGAGAAGTAGAATGTTGTGGGAAGGATGGCTGGTATCAGAAAAAAAATGAAGAAAAATGAAAATTAGATATGGCAACTGCTGCCCCATTGGACTTATTCTTGGACAGACATGGCGTTGTATTCCTCCCCTTACCTCTTGAGCCAAAATTTCCTCCATCCCTTCAATTAGTTCTTCTCTTTCTTTATTCCTAGCTGTGTTCAATTCCCAGAGCATAGAAGATACTTGGTATGTATTATGTAAGTAAAAAAAATTAGGAAAATAATAAATTAGGCATACCCTCTATGGAATTTAAGAGTTCTCATATTTTTAATAAAGTAAGTATATGATCACATTTTGAGTAGACAAAGCTTTAACCATTAAAATTGAATGAGAAAAAATGAATAACAGAGATTGAAGATTTGATGCCTTTGAATTATGGCGCTGCTTGAGGAATTTTGAAAAGTACCCTAGATTGTCAAAAGAACAAGCATAGCTGTCTTGGAAGTACAACCAGACATTTCTTAGAAGCAACGATGGACATGTTGCCAGCAGAATTGGTCCCTGGAGAGGAACTCATGCTTGGAGAATTAGAGGGACGGTGAAAAAGAGGAAGGTCCTTGACAAGATGGATTGACACAGTGGCTACACCAAAGGGGTCAAATATCAGGACGATTGTGAAGAGGATGCACAGCTGTTTTTGTCACTAATGTACTGTCACCTTGTCCCAGTTATTTAGCCTCTGTTATCTAATATGAATGGTCTCAGATTTTTCTAATCTTATATTATGATTATATAAGTAAGAAGATCAACCAACAATAAAATCATAATTTCTAAGCATTATCATTAAATTAAGATGGTAGTCTCTCAAAGAACAATTTATACTAATTAATTTATATTCATGGTAGAAGAAAGTGGTCATGTATCTTATCTTGGTCTCCAGCTATGATTCGATTTCATTGACATTTATTTACATAATGTGCCTAAGTTTCTTCTTCATTACATGGGAGAAATTTCTTTTAGAAGAATATCGTTTGAGAGTCACATCTTTATTTAAGTGACTTGATCCCTATATCTGGATAGTTCACTCCTTTTATCTAAGATCCCTCAAAAGAAAAATATAATAAAGCATTATCAATGTCACTTTATATATGTTCAGCATAAGAAAATTTTTGCAAACTTCTACTACCTGGCTTTGGCTTTCATGTCTTGGACCTGTCCATACCTATTCCCTTCAGATGATCCAGCTTTTTATCATTTTATGCTCTGTTTGTCTGTCTTTTTTCTCCCTATAGCTTCTCTCTCTTTCCTCCTATGCTAAGATGCTACCAGAAGTAATTCTGCAGTGACAGTCTTTCCTTCATGAACCCACTATGAAAGCAATGATTTGCCCAGATATATGTGATCTCTTCAGATTGAAATTTAATGAAGGCAGATAATTTATTTGTTTAAGATGACTGAGTCCAAAAATGAAAGAGACATTCAATATATCAAATAGTGAAAGCAATTAATAGACATAACAGTAAGTTCTGATGGAACTTTTCAAATACCCTAACACATCATCACCACCACCTCCAATACCACCACCACCAAATTTTAATCCAATCAATTCTGTCTCATGATGATCTGTACTATTCCTTTAACAATGTTATATAGTTCAATATGGGCTTTATTCTTTATGTCTTAGATCTTAACTTTCTGAACCTAAATCTGCTTGTGCTAGCTGCAAGCTCTTCCATGAAAATTTAAATATTTTCCTGATGTTCTTCTTTTAAGTAAAATCATTAAGTACTGGATCTTTAATGATTGATTTCTACAGAAAGCTGTGGCTTACTTCTAGAAACTACTGTCTGGGAAAAGTTTCCCACTGTCTTCTCTTCTGTTCTGAGAGCTCGATGTCTTCTGGCAACTGCTCTCTCTTTTCAAATTAACCTTCTCACTCTCGTTTCACACAGGTGACAGAAGAGGGACTTTAGGTGATTAGAAGAGTTACTTCCTGCGTGTAGTCAGAACTGGATGAGCTTTTGTACAGACACGTGGATGCTATGACCCTTCTTTGGTCCGCAGTAGCACAGGGCACTTATCCTTAATTACTTCATGCCCTGTCTGTCAGAAAACAAGCAGAGGTGGATGTTACAATGAAAACAATGCTGCAATAGAAAGCTGAACACTGGACTACCGTTGGTTTGCCCATTTTCTAGCTATGACATTTTGGAAAAATTACTAAACATTTTGTTCTTCAACATTCTCTTTGGCAAAACAGAGACAATATTTTTGCTTTTCTACATGTCTGTTGTGAAACTCAAATGCAGTATAGTATACGTGATTTCATTTGCAAACTATGAGGTAGAAGGAATTATTACTATCTGGAAACAGGCCTTTGGAAACAGCATAGAATGTTACGTAAATTAGCATTGACTTTATGTGTTCCTATGTACTCACCTGCCTAGCCAACTGAAAAAGCCATTTATATCTCATGGTAATCCCAAGGGTTATTAACCAATCTTTCTTCAGTATATTTAATGTAATTCTAAGAATTAATAGCCAACATTTAGAGCAATCACAGATTCAAGACTGCACAAATCAAATCATAATCATGTTCACTTTCCACTGATAAGTTTCCAAGAGTAGATAGAGTACCTCTGCCATTCATGACTTATTTGAACAGCTTATCAACACTAAGAACCCTTTTCTTCAGTTACTAGATTGAAATTATTATATTGACTTGAAGAAGGAAATTTCATGTTGTTCATTAAAGGAAATGGATATTATTTATTTATCTTTTTGGCTTTTGGGGCATCACTGCCCTCTGGTGGTGGGAGTAGGAGGCCCAGTCTTGCTGCTGGATTCGAACCACCAACCCAGTGGGCCGCAGAGGAAATAGCTATTATTAATATATTAATGCCAGAATTACTCTACATTATTCAAATGAAATGGCCTAGTGCATGGTTGTTTGAATCTTTAAATGTTCATGTGAGTTAAAATTTTATTAGGGGATATTATTTTACTTGTATTTTTCTTTCATAAACCAAATCATACTCATTGCATTATTATTGCTTAGTAGTACATCTTTATTATTAGCAATTAGATTCAGTACTATTTCTCAATATGCAGCAAAGAAGATTTTGAAGGCGAAAATAAAGATATTAAATCAATACTTCAAAATGCCACCATTTCTTATAGTGTTTTAGATATTAAAGCAATTATGGTCCTTTATTTTCTCTATCTCAATTAGAACACTAAATATACATATATATATTTAAAGTCTGAACATCTAATCTTAATATTCACATTTTTATGGTTTCATAGTTTTCTTCTATTTTAAAATATTAATATCACTTATTGAATTATTTCTTTATGTCTAGCAGTATATACTAGACATTGATATTGCAGAAGATCAAAAAGGGAGTCCCTTCTAAAAGAGAAATCAGATATAAACACATGCACAAATAATTCTAGAAAATGATGTCCTATATTACTAAGGGTTATTGTAATAAAAGTATAACATAAAATCAGGGATGGCTGAGCTGAAAGAGGAATGGAAAACTGCTTAAAATGGGGTGACAGAGGAAAATTTCTCCCAGGAGGTAACATTTGTGTTAAACTTGAAATGTTTAGAAAGATCCAACCTTTTGAAGAATTAGAACAAATGTGTTCTAAGAATATAAGGAAGCCCAGCTGACAGAATGAACTTAAAAAAATCATTTTACTGCAGGCTCATACAACTCTTATCACAATCATTTCAGACATCAATTGTATGCAGACCATATTTGCACATTTGTTGCCATCATCATTCTCGAAGCACTCTCTTTCTACCTAAGCCTCCGGTATCAGCTCCCCAGATTTCCCTTCTCTTCCCACTCCTCCCCATTGAAACCCTAAGAATCTACAATTGCCATTGATTTGTCATATCGTACACTGTCTGATATGCCCCTTCACACACTGCCCTGTTGGAACTTTGCAAAGAACTATTTTGGCTCTGAAGTGGAGACAAAATAAAATAGAATCTCTTAGGCTCACATATGTGTTAAATTTTGTTTTAATTGCCCTAGGAAATCACTGGGAAATTCTAACCAGCCAAAACATAAGAAAGGATTCCTGGTGGGACTGTTGGTTAAGAATTAGGCTGCTAACTTCATGGTGGGCAGTTCAAGACCACCAGGTGCTCTGTGGGGAAAGAAGGCTATCAGCTCCTACAAGGATTTGTATTTTGAACCCCTATCTGGGGTTAAGATGAGTTGGAATCAATTATTGTATTGAAATATTATATTGGCTTGGAGAAGAAAATGTCATGGCTTTCATTATAAACATTGACTACACTATTATGCTAATTTCGGGAATTCAACTACACTGTTCAGATGAACACCGGCAGTCTGGGCTGCTAAGTACAAGGTCTTAACTAAGTACAAGGTCTTAACTGCCACAGAGTTAAAGGTTCGGCTTCCCCAGGGCCAGTTTCTGCTGTTTCCGTAGGATTACTCTGAGTCAAAATTGACTCGGCGGTGGTGAGTTTTTTGGTTTGAATTCACGAATCAGTCTACTGCCTGGTTTTGGAGCCTTACATGCCCATGTGGGTTAAAATTAGATTAGATGATGTTCATGGGTTTAGTTTAGAAGCCCTGGTAGTGTGTGGTATGATTTATGTACCCCTCTGCTAATCACAAGCTTAGATGTTCTGACACACCAATTTCTCCTCAGAATAAAGATGAGGACTTCTCTGTTCCTATAAGGATTCAAAATAATTCTATGGTTGGGGGTCACCACAACATGAGGAACTGTTTTAAAAGGTCGTGACAGTAGGCATTGGAAAGGTCAAGAAGCCAGGAAACCAGTTCTATACTGCCCCAGGAGTTGGAATCAAGTCAATGGCAGTGGGCTTCTTTTTCAGCTTTCCTTTTATTCTTAGGTTCAGTAATATAATGACTCTAGCATTTTTGAAAGTTTGTCCTGAATAGTGTGGACAATAAGTGGTGTGAACTCCAATGATGAAACTGAAAAATAAGCTAGGGAGCTGGAAGAGGCTAGCAAGCACGGTGGTTCATGTTTGTTGGAAATGATCAGATTTGGGATATATGTCCAATGGCTCTTGTTGGTGAATTGGATGGTAGAGAGGGTCAAAAGACGAATCAATTTTCCATTTTGTATTTGTTAGAGCAGTATTTTTTACTTTGATTTAGAGAAACTAAAAGGAGAAATAGCTTGGGGTTTGGGTGGTTTGGGGACTGGAGTCAGATCCATAATTCTGTTTTAAACACCCTAATTTATATTTGCCTAAGAGAGATGTACTAAAAAGGTCTTTAAAACGTTGAAAAGCTAGCGTGTCAATTTGAAGACGAGGTAGGCTTGGCCACGGAATTCTCAGTCTCCTCATATGTAGATAAGTGTTGGACATTGAATGAGAAAAACCTCAGCAGAATCGACGTATTTGAATATGATGCAGGTGAAGAATATTGAAAGTACCGTGGACTACCAAAAGAATGAAGAGAATAGAGAATTAACATTTTTGAGCAGACCACAACATTATAGAAAATCCTTATAAAAATGCTGTGAAATTGTCATTGTTTCTTAAAATTTTCAAGTTAGGAAGATCATTTCTTCAGATAACTTAAATCAGGTATAGTATGCTCCAAACTCTTCATCTTCTATTGAAGAAAATCTACTGACAGCTTGGTATTGTCATTGTTTTCATTCCTATTACCTAGTTAACAGAACTTTGAAAACTCCACAAACTGATCACACACTTTTAAGTTTCCTTGGACTTTCCTCAGCTTTGTACCTTAAAGCCAGATGTGTAAACCTAGAAATAGTATGGTGTCTAAGAAATATAAATTGTAAAATTGGCTTTAATTTATGTAGGAGAAAAATGGAACTGTCTGCCTCTGTGAAGATTTAGAGCGTCAAAAACTTTGCACTGAGTGGTTATGAGTCAGCATTAACTCCATGCAAGAGGGTCAGGGCTAATTATTGACCAAAAGTTTAAGTTTATATTATAGATTATAGTATTGACTATGCCTAGATTCTAGGACATACCTTTCTTTGGCCTGCATAGTTCAGAATTTATTCTATGCTATTTTTTAAAAAACAAGGGATTCTAGCCTATCAATCAAGTCACAGGCAAGGAGACTTTTGTGTGGGCATGGCCTTCTCCTGAGGATTGTGGGAACTTCTGTCTTTCTCCCTGGAGGTGGGACACACTCTCTCTGCTTCCTTTCCTTGTGAGACATTCCTTTTGACAAGCCACAGGGAGCTACACTGACAGAGTCAGAGCCCTGGAGCTGAGAAGCCACTTGGAGACCCGCACCAGTTCTGAGATGAGATGCTTGTGATCTTCCTGCCTTCTGTGCCAATGTATGTGCTGTGTGAGTCTGAAGAGGAATTTATAGCCTGGAATTGGACATATCGGCTAATATCAGACCTATGGACTTGATCTAGTTGGGCTTGAATGTTTTTTTAATATGCAATTACTCTTTGAAATAAATATCTTTCTTATACTTTTATGAGTATGAATTTGTTTCTCTAGTCAACCCAGATGAACACATCTCCCTACATGAATGCATCCAGTAAGAGAACTTAGGAGGAAAAAAAATCAGACTTTAGTCTTGATATTCATCTCACTCACTGTCATAGAGTCAATACTTGACTCATAGTCTCCTTGTGGGTTTCAGAGATAGTAACTCTTTATGGGAGAAGAAAGCCCAGTCTTTGTCCTGAAGAGGTGCTCTCTATTTTGAATTTCCAAGCATGCAGATCACAGCCCAATACCTAACTACACAATCATGTATAAAATAGAGTTTTTAAATCAACCCCCCCTCCCCCAATTCTATGGTAGTTGCACAATCTTGTCTCAATGTAAGAATATTAAGAGTGAAAGGGGGGGTCTAACCTGTCAATCAAGTCACAGCCTGATGCCTTCTTATAGGCACGGTGTTCCCATGTGAGCAACGCGTCTGGACACAGTTCTTTCAGGGATAGCTCACTTCAGTCCCTACCTGATGCCTCAGGCGCTTTCCTTTCCTTTCTAAATGAACTTTGCTTCCTGCTAGCCATTTATGCTTTATGAGTCCATTCTATGACTCTCGACACCAAGAACCCCTGGACATATCACAATTGTTGCAACAATAATGCTTAATCCAAAATCTAAGAGGGGGGCAAGTCATAGAAAGGAAAACACTTAAAGCAAAAATAGCAATCTGTTAATAGCTGAATCTACATGCCGAGTCCTTGGATTTATACATACATATATTTTATGAATTTCTAAATATTGAAATATTTTATCACAAATAGAAAAGAAACTTGTGCTTTTTGAGGTGACAGCTTCTTTACTAAACTACAGTATTATTATAAAAAAGGCCAAACAATGTTAAGAAGTATCTTCAAAATAGCTTTAAATCCATACAAAAATCTACATTTATTGATATTTTCAGAGGTATATGTTACATTCAAGTTCTATAAAGTGTAAGTGCTTTATATACAACTCTATTGTAAACACATTGGTTTAGAAAGAGAGAGGGCATGTACTGTTTATACTTTGTATGAATCTGGTGAACGATGCTACTTATTCATCAAATGAAAGTGTCTTAATGTTTGGTTGAACAAAAGGCAACAAGGCTATATTGTGGAAATACAAGTAATCATATTTTTAAAATACTAGAAATTGAAAGATCAAATAAAGTCACATTCTAATATAAGAATACAATTTTATTCAATATCTGCATTTTCATTTTATTATGGTCTTTTGTGATCATCTGTGTTGTCTGTGTGTGTTTGTCTGGTATTATACCATATGATGTTTTTTTTTTTACTTTATTTATTTATTATTTTTTTTAATTTTAGGCATCACTGCCCTCTGGTTGTGGGAGGAGGAGGTCCAGCCTTTGCTCCTGGGAGCTGGAATTGAACCTCCAACCCAGTGGGCCACAGTTCCACGCACAACCACTACGCCACCGGGGCTCAGCCTATATACCATATGTTTTGATGATGTTACCTATAGTTCTTTCTCCACTTCATCTGACTCTATTATTCTAATTGGTTTTCTTCCTTGAGTAAATTGTGGCTTGAGTCAATGTATGTCTATGCTTATAATGCTTTATTGTTTGCAAATGTTGTGAAGTGTACTAAAATAACTAACTAGAAGACAACACATCTTTTCAATCTTAAAAATAAATATGGTTACCAGATACAGTTACCTAGAAACAGCTCAAATTTATTAAGTTGTTCTCTGCCAATAGAACAAGGTATTTTCCACAACAGAGAGCTATCACATTTCCACGTTAGATTAATTTGTATATTGTCAATTATAGCTGTACACATTACACTATCCAGGAAACTAGGAATGATATAGGAAGGTCTTCTCTTCTGGAGATTCCTTTTCTTGAAAAATAATACATAGATAATTCTGACATTTTAATTTGGACATTTGAAGCTTATATTTTTTTTGATCCTCTTATCCATTAACATATTAATAAATATGCTTAAGAAAACAACTTAGTTTCTATGAGTAATATAGAACATTTATATGATATTTTTTCAAGTTGAAAACATCCTAAAAAATTGTTCTTATTAATTATATATAATGACTCTATTTTCTTATTGAGATTAAAATTGCATTTCTTTGCAGTCTTCAAATTATTTAATGTGTGTATTGTGAAGTATACATACATTCTGAATACAGAATATTTCAATTTCCTTTCTGTTCTACATTATTTTCTTTATGCTGTTGGAGAAAAAAAAACAAACAATAAAACACCAGAATCTCACTGGCCTAGGAAAACAAAATGGCTAATTGGCATGCACAGTGACGTTTTCCTGACTTTCCCCCTTAGTATTTTTTCCTCTCTCTCTTGACACATTGATTGCTGATAGAAGATATTATGTTTTTATCATAGAATCTTTTACCTTAAAGTAGATTTAGATGAAAATCTTTCTGTTATTTTTTTTTCTAGTAGATTCACTTGCTTCATGATTATACTTCATGAAAGAGTTCCTGGCAATCCATAAAAGAGCAGGCCATGGGGATTCTCATTAATCTTCTAATAGTTTCTGCTGTCGTCCCTCTCCAAAGTTCTTTGCCTTGTAAAGTATTTGTGGTAAAGCAAGAGCACTTTTGCTTTCCACTACGCAATGTCATCCAGCCAGATCCCAACAAAAGCCACAGCTCCCTTTCAAATGGTTTCAGTCTCACTTGTATTGTTGGCTGGGGTTCTGAGCCTTGAAAGGGAGACACTATTTGTTTAAATTTGCTTCACAATACAAACAAGCCAGGGAAATACAACTCCTCTGGTCTCCTTTTGTGTCTCTTGGTAGTAATAGGGTTTTACTCTTAATGATTGCAAAATTACTTTGCTCACAGATGCTAGGCTTTTCATTCTTTCTTTTAAAGTTCTCAGCATTACTTTTAAAATGGTATCTTGATAGTGTCACTGAGACTACTTTACTAGCTCCATTAAATATAACATGTCAATGGTCTGTGAAATTAGTCTCATATTGTCACAAATATAAGTATCTGCAAATGCTATTTAGCAACTTATTTAAGGAAAATAATTTCTGACCATCTTTTATTTTATTTTATTTTTTTAAAATATTGATAAAAATAACTTAATTCCAGGATTAGTTTTATGGGTTAATCCTTATGTTAAAGTATTACCAATATTTGTTTTCAAAATTATAGGGATCATGCTAGTAAGATCTTTATTTACAATTTTTAAGTCCACAAAAATAAGGTACTATTTTATAAAAATGAAAATAATAATACTAATCTAGTAAAATGTCTTACAAACATCATGTATGTGTGTGTATAATATCAACTTGATAATCTTTAGGTGACTATAAAATTAAAAGTATATAATCACCTTAAAGCATATTGCCATTTTCTTCCCTTAAAATAAAAAAAAAGAATATGAGTGTAACTGCTACCATAATTTGGACATAACAATTTAGAAAGGACAATTTAAATATGTGAATATTTTCTTTGGTAAATTTAAAGTTTTCTATTTATTTGACGGGTTCTAAAGTTTTCAACGGAAAGAAACCATTTATAGGAAAATTCATTCCCTCTGTGCCATCTCCTGGCTCCCAACCCATCAGCTTCCATATAGAACTGCCTTGTGGGTTTCTGAGATTGCAAATCTTACAGGATATAAGGATATCTCTTTCTCCCATGGAGTGACTGGTGGTGTTCAGCTGCTGATCTCCATGCCACCAGAACTCTTTTACAGGGCCACTGTTCTGGCAGAAAGGATGCACACTGATTTCGCACTTAACACAGTTGTTAATGAATAAGTTGGAACTCTGTGAAAATTAAGAATGGCCACATCAGATCACAAAATTGAGGATGACTTCATTGTACATAACTGCACATCTGTACCAATGTACATCATTTCCTAACTCATGGCCCGTTCAAGTTAATTCATTGCTGTTGTCATTACCCATTGACATTTGTTCCATGTTAATGAACAAAATCATTGATAGCAGATGTTTTTGATTGTTAGAAATGTGATATATCAGATAATACAATAGTTGATAAGTGAGGAGTGCATATGTAGCATTTAAGCATTAATATAAAGAAGTATAATATTTTGGAAGTTACAGGAAACATTTAATGCTCAAAGTCAAGGAGCTATTTAAAAAAATGTAAAAGGAAATATAACTAAGAATCTCCAAACGTACTACTGCACTTACACTCTAGCAGTGCTTTGAAAGAATTTCTGTGTGGAATCACACACGGCTTAATCATTTTTCCTACGCAAGGTGACTACAAAATGCTGCTGAAAAAGTTCCATTTTTTTTTCCAGTTCCATTTTCCATGAACTTTTTGAAGTTCCCTTGTATTTCTAACACCATCACCATTGAATGCAGTGTTCATGTTTTAACAGAATTGTCTGGGCATTTTGTTGTTTTCTGTTGTTCGGTGCCTTGAAGCCAGATTGGGTCTCACGGTGAAGATCTGGACAGGGAACAGGTTCTGTACCTCCCGTACACTGTGCTATGTTTGAAGTCATTGTGGCAGTTGCTGTGTTTATCCAATTTGTGGATCATCTTCCTCTTTTTCACTTTACCAAGAATGATAACCTTGTATGGTGAGGAATCCCTCTGGTTACCAGGTCCAAATATGTGAGCAAGGTCAGGGTGCCTGATATAAGAGGCTTCTTACTATTTTATTCCTGAAAAACAGCTTACTCTTCTTTTCCACATAAAGAATGCTGTGGGGACTTGGATCAGAATTGTACATTATTTTTAATTATAGCTTAGGATAGAATTGAGGATACACGTTTCAGTCATCCAATGTTTTCCATGTCTCCTTTGGCTTCTTCAAGTGGTGTTTTGTGTTTTTTATTTGTGTTTTCAGTTCCTGGAAAGATTTATTACTAGGTATCTGATCCTTTTGGAGTAGGAAATGAACTTTTAATTTAAAAGGACACTCAATTATTAAGAGTCATGTTCAGTTTATAAAATATTTTCTGTGCTGGACGTTTACATCACAAGCATGCATTTGCTTTTTTTTCTCTATAAAGCTGGCCCATTACAAGCTAAAACATAGCTAAGAATAGAATAGTTAACGCAAGAGTGCACAAAACAATCATTTCTCAAGAGATGCAATTCACACACCTACTATACATTTTTGGAATGGGCTTTAAGTCACTCTTTCAAAGTAGTATAATAAAGTGCACATCAGGAACGGGAATGAGTCCATTCTCACCATCTGTTCTTAATTTTTTTGAGCTGAAGACGCTGTGTATTATTAAACCACTGTGTAAAATGTTAACGTGGCATTAGAAATCTGAGTTAAATCTAAGAGAGTACAAAGAATTTGAGGTTATTTGAAAAAAAGATTGATAGCTACCTTAAGCTGATGAGAAAAATAAAGCAAGCTCCTATTCTCATGTAAACATGAACATAATTTTCTTAAGTTCTGAAAATTTGTAGTTCTCCCCCAAATATTAGTCAAATAATGCATATTTCATTCCTAAGTAAAATGTGCAGTTTTCGCCATGTAATCTTTTTGTCCATTTTAACTGAGTAGAAAATTTTAGTATATACTATAGGCCCCAGACTACAAAGTTTTAAGAGCTAACATGATCCCGTGCAAGAATTTTAGGGACTTTCTAAAGATCTTACAATTCCGATCTTTTCCTCCATGAGTGATAAAGTGATTGAATTGGCTTTCTCTGGAGGATGTAAACATGAATGTTTATTTTACTTCTTTGTGACATCCTTTGCAACTCCCAGAATCATCTCTAAATCTGACCTAGGGCATATGCAGATTTCCAATTTGATTTGAAAAGATGCAAGAGTTTCCTTGGCTTCAAAATGTCTCCGTTCTTAGCTCTACCAATGTAACGAGAAATTTTCCTATCATCACTACTCTGGGATGAAAGTATACAATTAAAATGCAAATGTACTCTGGTTTAAAGACACTTGACATTTCTTTACCATTAATACTGAGTCAAGCATTGAAGGGAGAAGGCTCACATGCATGCAAAAGTTTCAGCTCGGGGGAGGCCTGTACTGTGTTAGCTGTAATCGAGTGAGGGAAATGGTCAGACGACTATGTGGAGGATGCACTCCTTTCTTGTAAGGCGGCAAGGACCTTATTATTAAATACATTTATAAAGTGATTTTGGAAATATTTTACTTCTCTGAATGGGCAGTAACTGGCACCATTCTGTCTCCAAATCCCTTCCTGGGAGTGTAGGCTAATACTTGATCTCAATTTTTTATGCATTTATATCCTAGTGGTTGCTAAGGAATGCAGGTGCCATGACCTCTTTTTGACTGGGTTCATGTTTCTATCTTGTTTAGTTTTTTAGCATTGCCCCTGGACTGGAACTGAAATGTGCGTCTCCTCATGATTTTACTCAATTAAAATAAAAAAAAAAGAAGTTTGCTCCACTGAGGAATCCTGCGTCTTTTCTGGTGAGCTCACTCTGCCTTGGCCTTCCGCATCGCTGCTGGCTGTTCTGCTACCCTGCCCCCATTCCATCCAGAACTCACTGTCTGGAGTTTGGTCTAGAACCGAACAATTTTCCTTGTCTGTTTCTAGAGTCATTATCAATGAAGCGTCTCCTGACCCACTTTCCACACCAGTTTGTTTTCCTACTTTCTTTGATGCTGCTTCCTTCCTGGCTCGCTTTCCTTTTGTTGCATCTTCTTTACAAATAGACAATGATTATTTGACTCCCAAACTGGAATTAAACATGAAAATATATGCCCTAAAATTCATGGCGAAGACAAAACCCTTCTCCCCGCCCCCACTAGACTGCTTTGGCTTTCTCCATTCATATGCAACCTCCAATCTCAGTACAGAAAATGGACTCATATTTACATGTATACCTGTATCTACATTTACATCGCTAATCTTCTCTCCACCTCAACTCAAACATAAAGAACAACTATCTCAGACTTTTGTTCTGCTACTGAGTCTAGTGTTCAGTCAATGAAAAAATATGTAATATATAGAAGTGTAATAAAAGAAAGAAGGCAAATAACTTATTATTGATTTCCTACAAATATGGGCTGTGTTTTTTGTATTTAATGAATACTTTACATTTATTGTCATGTGCAATCATAACAACTCTATAAAGTTCATTGTATCATTTATCAAAATCATAATATGAAAGCATCATATTTACCATGGCATCATAACATATCAGAGAGTCTTCAGTATGGCGTATGACTCAGTGTAAAGAAGACCCAAAATCCTCAAAAGGGACCAATATGTGCCATCAGGATAAATAGAGAAAAGACCAAAACCAGCATGGACCTTGTCTTGATTGTCTGCACAATCAATGTTCATGAAAGCAGCTGTCAAGAGATCAAAAGACCCATTGTCAAAGCTTAATCCTTTGCATAAGAAATCATTAGAATATTGAAAAGCAGGATGAATCTGTGAGGACTAAGGAGGTCCTGACTCAAGCCGTGGTGTTTTCCATTGACTCTTGGGCATGTGAGAGTTGGACATTGAATAAGGAACACTCAAGAAGAATCAATGCATTTGCGTTGTGATGCTGGACTGCTGAAAGGACAAACTGATCGGTCTTGGGAGGCATATGGCCAGAAGGCTCCTTAGAGCTAAGGCTGGCAAGATTTCATCTTGCATACTTCGTGAGTATTGTCAGGATAGACCAGTTCCTGGAGGACATGATGCATGGTAGAGACAGTGAAAAAAAGACCCTTCAGGAAGGAAGACCCTTCAGGAGATGGATTGACATGGCGGCTGCAGCAATGGGTTCAGTTGTAGGAACCATTGTAAGGATGGCGAGGGGTCATGCAGAGTTTCGTTTTGTTGTTCGTGGGCATCACTGAGGTAGAACTGACTCAGTGACACCCCGCAGAAAAACATAGCATAAAATCAAAAGGAAATGTTAGAAAAAGTTAGGGGACGAAATATTGACCAGGGCGAGAACACTGGAATAGATGAGAGAGAAATAACTCTAAGATTAACTTTTGCTAGTATATGTAGTAAATCCATTGATTCTATTCTCATCTTGTGTCCTGGCCTATTTCCATAAATACCGATGCACTTTCTCCAGCTATGGTAATGGTAAGCTTAAACAGTAAAAGTACTCAGAGACACTGAACATGATGCTTCTCTCAAAAAGTGAGTGTGAATGATTTATGTCATTTGTGTAGACAAATCTACAATTATCATTTATGAGTGGAAATTTATTTTACTTTTTACAGGTAAATAATTCATCAGAATGAGGATCTTTTCCTTTGTTGTCTCCTTTCTTAGCAAAGTCATTTTAACAAAGCCTGTACAAATCATATATTTGGCTTATGGTAGATTATGTGTCTAGGACCTTTTCTAGCCAATAGAGTAAGATGCTGTGGAAGCCTTGATGGGGAAACAATGCATGCAAGTAATCCCTATGGTTGCTGTTCAGTGTCATTCAGTCCGCTCTGATCCATTGTGTGGCTATACCCAACACAATGTGACTTACCTTGTCTTGCACCATCCAGACACTTACTTCCATTTTTACATGCATCGTGTCAGCGCTTTTTCTTGAGGGGTCTTCCTCTGTCACCCCCAGTCTACTTTAACAAGTGTGGGGTAGTGTCCTTCTCCAGGGACTAGCCTTTCCTGAAAACATGTCCAAAATATGTAAGACAAATTCTCACCAGCCTTGCCTCTAAGGAGAATTCTGGGCTTATTTTTTCCAAGCAAATTTGTTTTTGTCCTTTTGACAATCCACTGTACATTCAATGTACTTCACCAGCACTATGATCCAAGCACATTGATTAGTCTTCAAGAATGTTTGTTAGGTAAAAATATTGAATTCTCAAAAAAAGAAAGAGAGAGGGTTTGATAGAGAGAGAGAGAGATAAGAAAGACACTGACATAACTGGCATAAAGAGAAGAAGAGAGAGAAAATAAGAGAAATAGAGAGGAAGAAACAGTTCACTTGATTCAAATTATTAGAGTCAGACTAGACTACGAGAGTCTTCTCTGTCTATAAAAGTGTTTAGAGGAAACATTTTATTTCTTAGTTTTTCTCTGTGCACATTTTCCCAAAGACACAATATATGACTTGTTGATTAGTTCTATGGAATCATTGTACAACTTATAATTAGAGTACATAAGTAATTCCTGGGCAGGAGTGGCTAATATTAATTAAGCACTTACTCTGTATACCCTCAACAAACTTGGTTTTATGTAATCTACACAGCACTATTTCAGAGTGAATATTTTATGCCTTTCTTTATGATAAAGAAATTATTTTGCAAAGGTTAAGTTCATTGTATATGTCACAGTTGGATTTGGCATATTTTATATTCAAAGACCCTCTGCCCTTAATTACTAGACCAGTTTTTCGTTTTTCTCACAGCACAGTTTTGTGTACTAGAATTTGGGATGCACACTTGAAGGGATTAGAAGACTCGAAAGAACACTAGACAGGTTAGCAATAATTAGAATTCAATCACTAGTAAAGCATAATAATGTCTCACAGTATCTAAAAATATCCACTGTTCCCTTGCACGGTCTGCTGTTGGAGTTGAACTGTGTGGTGTCCATGTAAACAAGTGCTGCTATGTAGCATCACCAGGGAACGCTCTCACATTATATGCTTAATCCAAGCCTGTCTCAGTCACTCATTTAACAGCATGTGTATTCTGTTTTAGCAAGTGTTAAATTGTATGCACTGATCTAAATACACCAGTGAATTAGAGCCTCAAAGTGCATTTTGTTTCACAAATAATGCTTCACAGAATGATGGAGAATTTGAATGGATAGAGAAGGATCATAGAAGACTAAACAGAAGCAGTGACTTTGGATGTGGGTCATGAAGAATGAGATTTTATCAGATAAGTGGAAGAAGAAAGGTTTTGAGAGAGAGAGAGAGAGAGAGAGAGAGAGAGAGAGAGAGAGAGAGAGAGAAGAGAGAGAGAGAGAGAGAGAGAGAGAGAAACTTTAAATATGACCAAGAGCAGACAATATGCATGTATTCTTCAGAATTGCTGAGTGGGCTTATATCAGGTTAAAAAGGGTGTTAAAGAGTAGTGGGGCATGAGACTAGAAAGTCAGGTAAACAGCATATGCTACATAGGATGACAGTGTAATCTTTTTTTGTAGCATGAAAACCTTTGACACTGAGAAGTTGCACTTCTCACTAAACAATTACACTATAATAACAGATGTAAACCGAGACATTTCAAAACCAAGAAGATTGGTATATATACACCCAAGTTATGAAGGACCTAGAATAATATACAAGAGAGTAAATAGACATGCTTAACCTTAAATATTTTTGAATGATCACTCTGGCAAGAGAGTGAGAGAAGATGTCAGGAAAGAATAGAGCATGTTGGGCTTGTTAGACAAGTCTTTCAATGAAATAGGAGAGGATTTGAAGATTTCCATTTTTCCCTGTCTCAGCCTGAAATATTATTTCTTTCATGGAACAATCTTTATTCTCTTTGCTTGAGCCTTGAAACATACTCTTTCATAGAACCTTCTTCACTCAAACTTTGAACCAATGCAAAAGTAGACGACAAAGTAAGAAGTCCTAATCTTACTACCTTGGCTACCAATAACACTAGGTTGAAGTATGCAGCTTACATATACAAACAGATGTGTTTTCTAATATAAAACTTCCAGTCATGAGCTGATCTGAATTAAAAAGCTCTTCTCTCTTGCTAGTATAAAAGTTAATCTTGAAAAAACAGACAATCTTCACCCTGGCTACTCAACCCTAAAGGAAAAAGGAGAAACATTGACTTAACAGAAAGGCACTCTGTTTCTCTCAAATGAGAGGAGAAGGGGAGGTAATAAGAAGACAAGGATGTTCCACTAATTTTATTTTTTGTCACATGAAAGGAATCATTAGAAGTGGAAAACAAGTTTCATCTTTTGCAAATGTTTTATCTAAATTCTTACTTATTTTATATTGACATTTGCCATGTTTTTGCACTTCTTTTATTGCTCATCTGTATCCCCATGTTGAATATAAGTTCTTTTTCTCAACTCCAATGAACATAAGAATGCTTACCAAGTCCTCAGAGTCCTTACATAAATGATTCTGACTACTGTCCCAAACAGAGTAAATACTCATTTCTTATAGAAATCACTCTAGCATATCTTTGAACCTCTGCTCCAAGCAGATACATACACACTTAACATGAGCCATTGTTTGTTTTCAATCTTCCTTTTAAAAACAAACCCACTGCTTTGGTATCTTTTCTGATTCATAAAGACCTTCTAGCACTGAACAAAATAGTCCCCTTGTGTTTGAGAAACTGTATATCTTTATGGAAAAGACAACCTGGTTTCTGTATCTCAAACTCATTAGTGGCTTCAAATGTGTGATCTTCCAGTTAGCAGTCCAATAAGTATCCCACTATGACTGCTCCCAGAGGGCCTTCAAAGTTGAGTGTAGTTGTTGTAAATAAAATTTTAACTATGTGACAGGTTGGTGTCCACAACTGCATCAGTTTGCTATTGAACTGAGTCCCACCCAGATCATTGAGTTCCAGGACATTTGTATTTGTAAAGTATCCAGACCCACCCTCAAAACCTGAAAAAATGAATTAAATAAGTAAGAAAGTAAGTAAGTAAATAAATAAATACAAATGTGGGTCTTTGAACTGGAATGATTGCAAGTAGGTTCCAGGGCACGTATCTATGATGGAAAAGTCTATGTCCCTTTTCAAGGTCTGAATATGAAAAGGAATTTGGGAGTAGTCTAATGTACACACTAGTTGACCAAACAAAACATTGAAGAGATAGTTTGAGAGTGGTCAATGACACATGCTAATAAGGCCCACTGAGATGAGAGAGGAATTATGAAGAAAGGTTGTTTGGTCTCACCTTTGAAGAGTTGTGTGGACCTTGATGAAACGCAAGGGGGCAAGTTTGATGACAATACAAGAAAAAAGGCAAATGGTCTGAAGTGAAAAGAGGTGTACGTCAACTTCCAAATTTCCTATTTGTGCCTATTGACTTAGCTTGGAATGGCTAGAACTGAGTTGCTCAGAATCAGACTGAATGAAAGAGAAAGAAGTTAAGCCTGTGAGATCATGTACATTGTCGCAGTATTAATGGATGGCCTGCTCTCAACTGGACTCTATCTATGACTGCAGGTAGTCAAAACGTGGAACCAGAATGAAGACTGTGTATATTAAAGACCATATTTGTCTTCTTAGATTACTGAGTTGATAGGTGTGGGCAATTTTAGAAAATAGATATCCAAAATATGGAAAATAAAGATATGAAGTGATTGGCTTGAAATTTTTAATCAATGTCTTTAGTAACAAATGGTGGAACAATAGAAGATCCTGTCTTATTTTTCTTTTCCTGTTGAGTCCAGGAAGATAGCGTGGTAGACAGTTCCTAAGATTATAGGGGTCAATTATGCTGTTTTTGCTACTTGTCATCCAATCATTTTTGACTCACAGTGACCCTGTGCCCAGACAATTAAGCACTGCTGAGTCTCGTGATATCCTTACCATTCGCCTTATGTTTGAGACCTTTGATGCAGACACTGTGCCATTCCATCTTGTCTAAAAGTCTCTCTCTCTCTCTCTTTTTCTTCTGATCCACTGCTTTACAAAACACTAGGACCTTCTCCAGGGGCTAGTCTCTCCTGATAACATATACAAAGTAAGTGAGATGGCGTTTCATTATCCTTGCCTCTAAGGAGCATTCTGGTCGCACTTACATTCTTCACAGGCACTACAATTCAAATAGGATTCCTTGTCTGATATTTCACTTCTAAAAATGTCTTTTTTTTGTTGTGTGCTCTCTTTTTTAATTTTTTGATAAGCATAAATGTTCATTTTTCAGATGTCCTCGTCATTTGCTTTGTCTTCTACTGTTTGTGTTGTTTTCTTTATGTGTGATAGTATATTTATGTCCTGTATGTATTTTTATGTGTTCCTAAATTTTCATTGATGATCTTTCTAATTTTAGACTTTACATTTGGCTTCTGTTCCATCTTGAGTTTATTTATGTATATGATACAAACTATTTGTCCTGATTTATTCTTCTGTGAATTAGAATACAGTTTCCCATCATCATTTGTCCAAAAGTTTATGTCTTTCTCTTTTATTGTGTTTCAGTACTTTGTCAAATATCAGTGGCCTATACGTGGATGAATTTGCCTGTCTAGTCTGGAGTGATCTGGCAAATGTCTTCCACTATTCTTAGAATCTTATCCTTGTATCAGTATCAGCCTGTTTTAAATAACATGGGTTTATAGTAGATTTTGAGATTGGGGAAATAGAGGCCTCCTAATTTTTATTATCTTTTTAAATACTGCTTCACTTATCCAGAGTCTTTTACTTTTAAACCCACTTCATAAAGTAGGTTATTAGTTTATTCATATCTTTAGTATTTTACTACTTCTTTTAAGCAAACACTTCATTTAGACACTATGAAGATTTTACTTCAATAGTGCTATTAAAAAACAAGAAGAAAGTATTTTAAACTATAGGAAAATAACTAGTCAGAATAAAAAATAAATGGAAAAATGTTATATGATGCACATATGTGCATATGTATGTATGTGAACTATGTTAAAATTAATAGATATTGGAAATAAATAATTCAAAATATCAAAATGGTTATATTTTAGTATGTTATTATCAGTGAACCTTTTTTACCTTTACCTTGTACTTTTTATATATTGTATGTGGGTTTACATGACTTCTGTATTTGAAAATGACATAATCAATTTTTATTATCCTGGGTTAAAAAAAATCAGTTTAAGATATTTGCCACATAAGAACAGAGTGTTCTGGCAAATTTTGCAGCGTTGACCTGTCAGAATAGTTTTTGACATTTAGAACTAAGATTAACCATTGTTCCTGCTTGTGACCTATTATGCTCCTCTGTTGTTTGTGGATGCTGTACCCTATTCCAAGCACATGGACTATTCCTAAATAGTGTAGGTGGTTTCATTCTTCCAGTGTAAATGTGTAGCTACATAATCTTATGCAATCTCATATGCTCAAATCAAAGATAGAGCTTGCTACGCATCATCTCAGCATCAACATTGTAAAATTATATTTTGGAACAATAACTATTGAGAATTTTCAAAGACAGATAGCATGGTTCTCCAGAAAATTGCTAATCTTGTTTGAGTATCTGTAGTTAGAGCAAAGTTTGTTTGCCAATAATATTTATTGCACACTCAAATTCTTGTAAGATTGTTTTTTAAATTATTTTATCGAATGCTTGTATATCGCTTTTCACCTTACATAGTTCAATACATAGTTACATATACTCTGCACCCCCACATGCCTGCTCTCATCAACATTCTTCCAACATCCGCCTTTCCACTTGGGCCCTTGATATGAGCTTCTCTTCCTTCCCCCTCCCTCCTTTTTTCCCTTCCCACCCAGTCCTCATTACTCTGCAAACCATTATTGTTTTGTCATATCTTACACTGCCCTACATCTCCCCTTGCCCACTCCTCCCTATGTCCGTCCTCCAGATAGGAAGCAGTCTGCAGATCCCCACAGCTGTCTTCCTCTATCCACCCCGCCCTCTCTTCACCCATCTGGCAACTCCATTCCCACCACTGATCCCAGGTTCATCCGCCCTGAGATCCCTGCGTTTCCAGCTCTGTTCTCCACCCTGCACCTCCTCCAGGCCAGCTGGAGCTGCAGGGCAGAGTTGGGACCGTGATGGTATGGGGAGGAAGCCTTCAGGAAATAAAGTTTTATGCTTCATTGCTACCTTATTGCCCCATCTCCTCCCCATGACTCCTCTGTAAAAGGGTGTCCAATTGCCCCGAAGTGGGCCTTGGGTCCCCACCCTACTCTCCCCCTCATTCTTACTGATTTGATTGTTGTTCTTTGATGTTTGGTATCTGCTCCTTTCGACCCTTTGTGATCACACAGGTTGGTGCGCTTCTTTTATGTGGGCTTTGCTGCTTCTGCGCTAGATGGCCACTTGTTCACCTTCAAGTCTTTAAGATCCAAGCTACTTTATAGTTTGGTGGTTGGGCACCATCAATTTCCTCCGTTCTGTCTTCCTCTGCACCCTTTTATCCTCAGCGATCATGTTGGGAGGATGTGCACATAATGGTCTGATTTTTGTTCTTTGATGCCTGGTACCTGGTTCTTTCCGTTCCTCATGGTCGCATAGGCTGGTGTGCTTCTTCTGTGGTACGCTTTGTTGCTCCTTTTGGTCCTCCTCAAGCCTTAAAGACCTCAGACATTATATCTTTTGATAGCCAGGTGCCCATCAGCTATCTTTACCACTCTTGCTCATGTCCCCAGCTGTCCTCAGTGATCATCTCAGGAAGGTGCGCACACAGTGATACCGTTTTTTCCTGTTTGATGCCTGAGATCTGATCCTTTTGACACCTTGTGGCCACACTGGTTGTTGTGCTTCTTCTGTGTGGGCTTGGATACTTCTCAGCTAGTTAATCATTTGTTTATCTTCAGGCTTTGAGGCCCCAGACTATATATATCCTTTCATATCTGTGTGCCATCAGTTTTCTTCAACACATTTGCTTATGCACCTATTTGACTTCAGTGATGGTATTGGGCCAGTGAGGATCATGAAATATCAGATTCATAGAAAAAAGTGTTCTTGCATTGTGGGAGTGCCTGGGTGGGGGCCCAAGGTCCAGCTGCTGCCTTAGTACTGGTCTTATAACTATATAAGTTATATATACTATAACCTGAATCTATTCTCACCTTATCATAGATAATTATATTTACATATGTACATGCCTGTGTTTAGGCCTCTGTAAGTGCTCTTTGCCTTCTCGTTGCTTCTTCTATTTCCTTCTGCCTTCCCCCTGTCCCACTGTCATGCTCAGCCTTCATTTGAGTTTCAGAACTTTCTCTCATTACATTGCACTTACTTTGGCCCTACAAGGCCTCTTCCACCTTCCTCACCATTAATTGTGGACGACTGGTTGTTCCCCCCTTTCCTGAGTCTGTCCTTGTCCCCCTCTTTGCCCCCTTCTGCTGTGGCCGCCAGGAATCACAGGTCCAGATATTCTCTCCTCTGGACTGTCCTGCCAGGAGTGCTCCCTTCTTGATTTGTTCCATTTGGGACACTCAAACCACCTTGCTTACCCACTGTGTGACCCCCAAAATGTCTTCTGTCACTCTGTGTAGGAAGACAGTGTGACAGGCCCTGTTGTTGTTTGCTCAGTGCCCCCTGTAGGTCCTTGCAAGAGTGCAGTCCTCTGAGCATCATGGGCAGGAATCAGGCCAGCATGGGGAACATACCATCTCTCTTTCTCTTCCTCCATTTCCACCTGTCTCCATATGGTTTTAGCATGCTGGTCACTCTCCACAAGCTGGCTAGATCATACGATATACGCTGGTAAGAAAAGAGTACTTGACACCTGGAATCCAGGACAGATAACCCCCTCAGGAAAAGTAATGGGGATAGCAATACCATAGGGTAGGGGGGCAGTGGGGGAAGAAAGTGAGAACTGATCACAATGATTGATATATAGACTCTCCCTCCCCAATACACATACCCACACACCAGGGGGAACCAACAAAAGAAATGTCAATGAAGGGAGACCATGAATAGTTTAAGATATGAAAGTAATAAGTTATAATTTATCAGGTAATCATGTGGGTGGGAGTGCAGGGAAGAGAGGGGATAAAAGAGGAACTGATACCAACAGGCTCAATTAGAAAGATGTTTTGAAAATATGATGGCAACATAAGTATAAATGTGCTTGATAGAGTGGATACATGAATTAATATAAGAACTATAAGATCTTCCAATACATGACTTATTTATTAAAAAAGAACTGTGTGAACCATAATAAACTATGAATAAGCTTGAGAAAATGGGAATTCCAGAACATTTCATTGTATCCATTCAGAACTTATACAAGAATCAAGAGGCAGTTGTGTGATCAGAACAAGGGCAAGATGAATAATTTAAAATCAGGAAAGTAGGCCTTGGGGTAGTTTCCTTTCATGCCACTTGCTCAATGTGCATGCTGAACAAGTAATCAGAGAAGACGGATTATATGAAGACGTGTTTGGCATCAGGATTGAAGGAAAGCTCATTAACAACTCGTGGCACACAAATAACACAATCTTGCTTGCTAAAAGTGAGTAGGACTTGAAGCACTTATAAATAAAGACAAAGGATTGTAGCTGATTATGGATTACAATTTCATATACAGAAGAGCAAAATCCTCATAAATGGAACAATAGGTAGCATTATATTGAATGGACAAAATATTGAAGGCAACAGATTGGTCACAGATTTTGTCTTACTTGGATCCACAATAAGTCCTTATGTAGACAGGAGTCAAGAAATCAAAAGATATATTGCATTAATTAAATCTACCGTAAAAGACCTATTTCTAGTATTTGATAGCAAGGACGTTACTTTGAAAACTAAGTTGCCCTTAGCCAAGGTATTCTCTGTAGCAGAGGTGTTTAACTGATGGCTGCAGGTCATATGTGGCCTCTGAGGTAATTTTTTGTGGCCCACGATGCACTGAAATAAAATGTAATGAGACAATTGCGTGTACAGTATTACCTCTATCTCCCCTAAGCACTACTTTCTTCATAACAATTTTTCTATTTTCATTTTATTTCAGAGCATCATGGACCACAAAAAATTACTTCAGGGACCGCCTTTGGCATGTGCTGCCAGTTTGACACCGCTGCAGTCCAGGCATCATTTGCATGTGAAGGTTGGACTTTGGAGGAAGACCAACCATGTACCGATGTATTAGAATTGTGGCACTGGCGAAAGATGCTGACAGTACCACAGACTGCTCAAAGTACAAACCGATCTGGATTCAAAGAAGTGAGAGCACAATGTTCCTTTTAGGCCAGGGTGTAAACACTTTGTCTCAATTACTTTGGGCAGATTGTAAGGAGAGACCGGTCCCTGGACATAATATTTGGCCAAATGGAAGGGCGAGGCAGAGAAAGGGAGACCCTCAATGACATGGGATGACACAGTGGCTACATCCAGGGGCTCAGTCCTCAGCACAATCATGAGGACGGTGTAGGGTTCCATTCTGCTGTGCACAACCTCACTGTGGGTTGCGGCTAACTCTATAAGACTTAACGACAACAATAGCACATCCATATACATGTTTATTTTTGCTCCAGTTTTTACCTGCCTTTTTGATTACAATGAAAAGTTACCACTTTTATAGAGTATTCTCATTCCAAGACCTGCCTTGACATAATTTAATATACCAAACCTGTACTAATGAAATGTTGCATATTTACTGAGAACTTACAGATGGGAAAGAGTTTTTCCATAAATTACCTGATTTTATTTTAAGCCTCATACTATGCTACATTCTAAATGATAGAGTCCCTAGCTCATAGGAGTGCTAATTACCTGAATGAGTTCTGTACATTCAAACTTCAAGTTACACTTAATTAACTTAATTAATTTTTCATCATAATTTGATCCCTTAAGCCCCATTTCTGTTGTAAATTTTTTGTAGTCTTCTGAGCAAACCAATGAAGCACACATAAAATAGAATAATATTCCAGCTGTGACTTAAATCCTTATACAACAAGTGGCCCTAAACAAAATTTATTGCTAATAGATATTAAGTTACATGGAAAGTGAGAAAAAAGTGGCAGTTTGATGTGGGCGATGCATAAAGAGGAAAAAATGTCCTGGGAACAGAATTGAGAAAATATAAGAAATATAGAAAGAAGGAAGAAAGAAGGAGAAATAAAATATTTAATGGGAATTAAAAAAATTCAAATCAACAATGAACTATTGAGGCAAGATAGAAACATTTCTAAGTCAGTAGCATTGGGAAAAGAAGGAAAAAAAGAGTATATATGCAGTGATAAATGCACCTAGCTGATATGAAAGAGACAAGAGGAAATTTAGATTATAAACATATGAAATTCTAGAAATAATAAATTTCCAAATTCAAAAATCGTGAAAAAGAAATTAATATTTTCCAGAAAGTAATAGCAAAACCAGTGCAAAAGTAGAATATGATGTGTGACTTTTAGTTGGAAGAAGGTTTGTGTGGCAGTTATGTGCTTATTTAAATTTTATGATTGAAATGTAGGGATGGAGTCTAGCCTGTTAATCTGGAGATAGCCATTGAGTAGCCGATGAGGCCTCTATGTGGGCATGGCTTTCTCCTGAGACATCTGGGAAATCTCACGATATTTCCCTCATGAAGATGAGAAGCTATCTTCCCCAGTTAGTCTCAGAGTTAGTCTCAGAGACAATGAATCATGGACAAGACAAAATGGCAGCATCCAAGAATCTGGAGGAACCGGCAGAGAGAGCACATGGTTTTGCTCTGATGGACCAGACCTTTGAAGCTGGGGTGGCCACATGGAGACGTCTGCCAGCAATGAGTTGCTTCTGCTACCGTGGGATGCTGTTGATGGACCTTGAGCCCTGGAAGCGAGGAAGCATGGGGAGAGCCCTGCCAGCGCCGGGATTCTGTACCCACTGGCCTGTGACTTCATGAGTCGAAAGGAGACATTTTAGACTGGTATCAGGCATATGGGCTAATATCGGACTTATGACTTTGAACTGGACTGGGCTGGGATGCTTTCTCAGTGTTCCATTCATTTTGTATATAAACCCTCTCCTTATATCCATATGCATGTCTATGAAATTTGTTCCTCTAGTCTACCTGGACTAACACAGTTTGGACTTCAAAGAACATGAGATAATCTCGAGTGTCAACATGGATTGATTGTTTCATAACTGGAGAGTTCAAGTGGCCATTTAAGATGCAACTATTAGTCTTTCCCCATAAGAAGGAGGATGATTAGACTCAAAGACCCAATTTCTCCAAAGACTAATGGTCGCACAAACCATAGCCTCCTCTATCCTGAGACCAAACAACTTATGGGTTACCTAACTATCCTACAGTTGTTTTTCTCTCTGTATGTCCCGACCTTTCTATTGTAATCTCTGTTCTGGGTCACAATAGAAGACCCTAGATTAGCAGTTCTCAACCTGTGGATCACAACCCCTTTGGAGGACCAACGACTCTTTCACAGAGGTTGCCTAAGGCCATTGGAAAACACATATTTCTGATGGTCTTAGGAACTGAGACATGCCTCCTCTATCCATCTCTAGGCGGTGCAGCCTACATACAGATATGTCCACATAAGAGTACCCAAACTGGAGACTGTTACCCATGCTACACTATGCTTCAAGACAAAATTTCATTTATTTGTAATTAGAAATAAAGTATATCACAATCTGTAATTACCTATTGTTTTGTGAACAATCATTATGCTTTAATTATGTTCAATTTGTAACAATGGAAAATATATCCTGCATATCATGTATTTGCATTATGATTTATAACAGTAGCAGAATGACTGTTCTGAAGTAGCAAGGGAAATAATTTTATGGTTGGGGGGGTCACCACCACCTGAGGAACTGTAGTAAAGGGTCACATCATGAGGAAGGTGGAGAACCACTGCCCTAGACAGAGGAAAGAAATGTAAAAAACAATTCTTTAAAAGATGAGTCTTAAAAAGAAAGATGAGTCTTGTTGGTCTTATAGAGAGTGATGCAACCCCTAAAGTTGTCCTTAGCCTTCCTTTGTATCTGGAATGAAACTCACCTGTGAGAGACCAACTTTTATCCAAATAATAGGAAGACATAACGTGGCTAATGACACCATGGAATCCCAGACCTCTCAGTACAATGAAATAAAATGTTAGCACTTGCCCAACAACAAAGCTCAGAGAGCAGAGAAGCACAGAGGACAAAACAAATGAAAATGGGAAACCAGGGATGCAGTATGAGAAGTGCTTCTATATTCCTGGGATTTCAACCAATATTGTAAATTAAAAACTGTTCAAATTTTTTAATGGAAAATTAACTTTCTCCATAAATTTTCATTCAAACTATAATAAAATAATATTATTGCTGAAACATCATATAAACTTCTATTTTAAAAAATGTCAAAATGAGAGCTACAGTTTCTGAGTTTCCATCTACATTTTTATATTCGTAAAGGTGATGTCTCTGAGCCAGGGGTCCTCAAATTACAGCCTGTGGACCATATGTGGCCTTCCAAGGACATTAATCCAGCCCACTGGTTTTTGTTGTGGCACTGCTTGTCCTGTTAGCAGTCTACTCATCCCAGGCCTACAGATAATTTGTTCATACTTTCTTTTTTGTTTTGTTTTTTAGCTATAGTCTGGTTCTCCAGCCATCTGAGGGACAGTTTACTGGCCTCCTGTTTAAAAAGTTGGAGGAGCCCTGGTAGACATCTTAAAAAGTTAGGCTATTCAATTTACATATCAAAATGGCAGTGCTGCCACACTTGGTGGACTCAAATTGTCCAAGTTTTCTGGTCTTTTCCTCACCAATTTAATGAAAGATACTTTATAATAAGTCCCTGTGGACATCCTATAGTCAAGAGTGACTATTGCTTAGAATTCCAAAAAAGCAGTTCTCATATACAGCTATTCAAGACTGTTCCAAGTGTTGACTTTTCTGCTTTGAATTTGACTAGACAATAGATTCTCCTAGAAGCCTTGCACTAGACTAGACTGGACTAGACTAAGCCAACTGTATTCCTAAGAGAACTTGACTGCAGCCCTTCACTGAGCTCAAAGACAGGTTCAAATATGGATTCTTTGGAATAAACTTTTGTATGTACATACTAGAATCCTGGTAGAAATGCACTTTTACTTATTCTAGGGGGTTCTGAAACTTAAAAGAGCATGCTATGGGCAAGTAGCCTCGGAATGACAGGTGGCAAAAATTCTATAGAAAATCTAGCATTCTTCACTCCATTTTGTCTTCCAAAGAACAGTAAGATAATTTGTTTGTATGTTTCTGAATTGATGTCTCTGAAGTGAATTTGTCATTAAAGAGAAGTTGAAATCCTAAGCCCAACTTTACATGTGGGGATTGAATGGTGACGTATTCAACTACCATGGTTTGATAGCTACATGCCAAAAACTCAACATAAAAAAATTGGCTAAGGTTCATGAACTTTGCAGTCCACTGAATCAATAGCCCAATAATATCTCTGAAGTGACATTTTGACAACCCAACAAATATTCCAAGACCTCTGAAGTTAAATGAATAAATTAATGCTTAAGTTAAAATTCCTATATACAAGAATTTGCAGTAAGTACATCAGTGTGAGAATTAGCAGAATCAAATAATAGAAAAAACCTCACACTAAACACATATGCATCTGAAAAACAATAGAATTTAAAAGTATTGTTGAAGAAGCAATAAAGTCATGAGAAAATAACAGTAAATGAGAGGCTTTAGAGTCAAGGAGTCCAGGGATTTACTGAAACTGCTAACAAGTATTTGAATGACATCTGTGTAATTTCTCTAAGTTTTAATTGTCTCATTTAGCAATTAATAGATCTACCTTATGGGGTTGATGTAAAGACTGAAAGGGAAAATGCATGAAAAATTCATAGAAAATTAAGATTGCTCAACAAATATCAGTGCTTGTATTAATTTCGTTTATTATAAAAAACATGCTAGAAGTTGAAGGTTGGCCAAGAGAAACTCTTCCTTTAATTTGCAATTCTAAGTCCAAGACATATTTTGTAGACATTAAATTTAGAAGCATATATTACCTAATAAGTAATATTTCAAGAATTTAGTATAAGATAGGGTCTCTTTCTTGGTGTGCTACTTACGTAATCTCATGCCAACTTGAAGATATATAAAAATGTAGAGGTGGTATTCAACCTGTCAACCTGATGGTGCCTCCTTGTGGGCATGACCTACTCATAAGATGATCCCTGGAATAATTTTGATCCTCTTCTCTCTCTATCTCTGTCTCTCTCTCTCTCCTTTTACCTATCTGCTGGCTGACCATAAGAGCTGCCAGAACTACCATTGCTATTCGATCCATAGAGGTTTGCACACACCAGCCTATGATTTATCTGCATTCTACATCATTGCATAACTGTGTAAGTCTGAAGAGGGACTTATGGGCTAGTATTGGATGCATGGACTTGGACTGGAGTGGGCTGGGATATTTTCTTGATATATAATTACTTCTTGACATAAAGTTTTTTCTTACACATTTATGTTTCACTGGATTTGTTTCTCTAGTGCACCCGGCCTAACACACTTGGTATGAAGTTTACTAACAACACTTATACAATTTTTATTTCAATCTAAAAATGAATATTCTATTTAATCACAGAAAGCCAAATCTGCTGACTTGAAGTCAATTCTGCCATTGGAAACCCCTTAGGGTATATGGCCTCGAAATCTTCATGGAAGCAAACAGTCTCATCTTTCCCCCACAGAGTCCTGACATTGAGGTTAACAGTTCAAAACTCAGCCCAGAGTTCTAACAAGACTCCTTAGTGAAGCATAAAATGTAATCCAAGTTTTTTCCTAAGCATGACCTTCCTAAGGAAAATGGCATAAGAATGGGGTGATATACTTTTCAAATATAACATACACTATTGGTTAAATTTGAAATATGACCTTTTAGAATATTGATTAGAATTTGATTTATGCAGTAATGCATAATAATAAATGATACTTATGGAAATTTTTGTGAAAGTTGGCATTTTTATAATGTCCCCTCTATTTCCAGAAACCTATCATATCTCTATTCTTTTTAACTTTTCATGCTATTTTTGTTTTTAGTGGTTTTGTGGCATTGTTCAAATGCACTTCTACAAGTTACTGCCATAAAAACATTGCTACAAAATAATAGCAACTTTTATTGAAAAATATTAAAATATAATGCCACTTTTCTCAACTTATGCTGTCATATTCTCCACCCATGTCTATATACTTCCTTAATTTTTTTAAATCTATATACTATTGAATGTGGTGCTTCCACATCTCTATTCCTTCCCTGAAAAAATGTGAGCTCTTCAATTTATGCCACTTCAAAAAAGTGATTTTTGTTTTCCTTGAGAGACTCAAATCTTGCTTCTTTGAAATGTGCTTTGAGTTTGGGGAATAAAAAGAAGGCTTTCACCCACAAGTTTGTGATCTTCCTGCATTCAGAATCATTGCATGGTTGTGTGAATCTAAAGAGGAATTTATGGGTGAGTATCAACATATTGGGTAGTGTTGGACTTTACGACGTTATCTGGACTGGACTGGACTGTTTTCTTAATGTGCGGTTGCTCTTTTATGTAAAGTTCTTTCTTATACATGTGAGTATCTGGACTTGTTTCTACAGCAAAATGACCAGATTTTAAGTGGGACACCATTGACCGGGGGTGGAGTGTGGGGTTCTTGATTAAAAATTTGGTCTATCTGGAGCAACAAATATCTTCATAGAACTCAAAAACAGTATTGCAATATATTTATTTTCATTTTAAAATGCCACAGAATGTAGTTAAATTGTTAAAAAGCAGGAAGTCTGGTCACCTTATATAGTCAACATAGTACAGCACAGTCTTAAAGGATGTAGTCTTGTATGATGGTTGGTTTAAGATTTACCCATGAAATTCTCAAAAGACAAATTTTAATATCCTTGGAGAATGAACAGGCATATTGTTATTATGGGAGAAGATCAGTATAATGTTCAGTTCTTTTTGCTAATAAGTCCCTGTAATTATTTAATATGTGTAATTATTAAATGTCTTTCAAGAAAATTTATCAAATTACTCCTTGGCAAAATGCAAGTCATTGCCATATAGTTGACTCTGAGTGGTAGAATTTCCAAAACAAAATATCTTTATGGGACCAGGCAACATATTTTTCTCCCACAGAGGGACTGGCTGTTTGAACTGCCAAGTTTGTGTTTAGCACTTAAACACATACCCAACTGGGTCACCTTGGTAATCCCTCCAAACAATTTTCATAACATTTTGAACTGATCTCTCTGCCTTGAATAAATCTGGTTTAGAAGATCCCTTCAGAAGCCACTTGCTATGAGTCTTAATTGACTCAGTGGCAGTGAGAGTAGGCTTGGTCATTGATTTGGTCTAGGTTTCTGCTAGTTTGGGTTGAAGAGAGAAACAAATTCATAGACACTTATATATGTATAAAAAAGAACTTTATATAACAGAGCAGTTGTATATTGAAAAAACATCCCTTCCCAATCCAGGGCATAAGTCCCATATTAGCCCATATGTTCAATAATTGTCCATAAATTCCTCCTGAGATTCAAGAGCACCTGAATTCATGACAAATGCAGGAAGACCACATGCCAATGAGTAGAAAGCCTTTGGATCCAGTGGCAATGCAGGTATCTCAGTGCTGGTGCAGGTCTACATGTGTCTCTTACAGCTTTCTGAGTATCTCAACAGTAGGAAAGGGAAGACAGAGAGCCAGGGGTCTGGCATCCAATCAGCCATTTATCTCTGTTTTACCTCCAAATGAGGTCATCAGGCATTGACCTGATTGTTAGGCTAAACTAAACTCCTTCACTGGAGTGGATAGCTTATGTAACAGTCACAGGGTTTCATTGATGAATTCAAGATTCCTTCATTGTTACTATTCATTTTGTCAAAATTGTCTTTATAAGATTCAATCTTTCTAAAAAGACTGCAGGAAAATAATTTATTTTAGGCCAGCTAATTTATATATATATATATATATATATATATATATATATATATATATATATCAAGGCATTTAATGGATCATCTTAATGGATTAGGCATATAATTTTCCTATACACACACACACATATATATTAAGGCATTTTAATGGATCAGGATAAAGTACTCTCACTAGACAAGAGTGTAATTGAAATAAATGGTCTCTTGCCATCCCTTGATTTCAGACATTTGTTTAGAATAATACCTGCATGTATCAAAGGGGAACTCTAGAAGCAATATTTTTTGACTTACCCTAGCATTTTAAATTTTTGTTGCTATAGTGACATCTTAGATACCACTAGGTTTCTAAGAAAGCTCTAGATACTTAAAATTCTCAGCCAGTTTATAAAATGCACTTATTTAAATAATCTTAAATTGATTTTTGTTACAACTCTATGGTAGATAATGATATATTATGAAAGTCTTCCTACACAAGAAGTTGTATGACTATTCATTACATTGACAAAAACTTTCAAAATAATGCGACTTGACAACTATTGATAGACTTCCTTGTCCTTTGAAACTTGAAATTTTATTTTTCCTTGTAAAATCTAAGCTGGATAATTCTCATACTTAAAATCTCCAACAAATCTCTTTAAAGGAAAGAAAACCAAAATCCCTATATGGGCTACTCACTGCTATATCATTTATAATTTTATATTATCTCCTATCTCTGTTTTCTGTTTCATTACTTAACTTTTATTCTTCTGTCCTTTTCCTTACTCATTTCTGCTTACACTTCTTTAAACATACAACGCATGCTGGCATTTCACAGCCTTCCCCTGGTTATGCATATCTATTTAGAATGCTCTTTTTCTGGATATTTGTATATGTAATCATTATATAATGCAGTTGTTTTAGGGATCAGGTACCATCAAGTCAGTTTTCATTCATAGCAAGTCCATGTAACAGACTGTAAATTCTTCAAAGGAGCAGATAACTAAGTCTTTATCTTTCAGAAATGCTGGTTGGGTTCAAACCATCAACCTTCCAGTTGACAATCAAACGCTTTACTGGTACACTACCACGCCTCTGTAATTATATAATACTGCATGGGATAGGTAGGTTTTTTGTGCCAACATGACAAATGAACACATGAGATTAATTGAGGGCAGAGAGATAAATGGTCTTGCCTTTCTTGTCTTTTGATCTTTGATGATCACAGCAGTGTGCAGCTATGCTTATCCTATGCCTCAATTTGCAAGCTACACTACCTGTGAGACAACCAACCTGTCAATTGTATTGCTGTAGTTTGAAGTTCCTTCAAGATCTGCTTCACGACATTACTGGAGTATAAATGGCTTAAGCTTGGCACTGTTGGAGACTTTCATCTGACTTACTGTTGGTGACATGTCTTGCTGTTTGCTGCCTGTGGCCAGATAGCTTGAATTGCTCTAGGAGGACTACCTGGCAGCCTTCAAGACTTAAAGAACTGCTAGTGTGTTAGCAGTCTTATGGAAGTGAGTTACACTGAGGCATTTGTACTGCTTTACTGATTAATTGTTTATTTCACACACACACACACACACACACACACACACACACACACACACATAAACATTAGTGCCCTGGTCTTGTTTCTCTAGAGAACCCTGTCAAACATGCTGCATAAAAGATTACTCAAAAACTCAAAGATATATAACTATGAATCTGTGTTATCTCTCATAGATTCTCTGTGTTTAAAGTATGGAGGCATCTTGAGTGAGTTCTAGAATGCCGTTTCATGAGATTCAGTTAGACGACTTCATTCTTCAATGGGATTTGTTGATCTGCTTCTCACAGGTATGACAAAATCTTGTTGGCTACTGGTAAAGGACTTAATTTCTTATCCATGTTGCCTTCTCAAATGCTACTCAAGTATTCTCATAAAATGAGAGCAGGCTACCCCCTGAATGAGCAATTTATAAAGCCAACATAGAAGCTAGCTTGTATTCTATGATTTATCATTTAAGATTCATATACTCTTAATTCCATGATTTTAAATACTTCCAGGGTTACTGTCAACCTAAATTATCTTAGGTTTGCTATCACAAAAATACCACAGTCAGATCACTCTGACAAACATAAATTTATTTCTGACAGTCTGGGGACTAATATCCAAATCACAATCTCAACTATGTGAACCTTTCTTCATTGATGGTCTTGGGAACACATTGGTTCCTTGATAATAATGGCATGACATCTGTCTTCCCCAGGTTCCTCATGTGTGTGTATCTGTGACTATTATAATTTTTTTATAATTTATAAGTGGTTTTGTTTGTGATCCAACCTTCATTTGTATTATCTGAATGGGCTACCTTAAGTTTTAAAACAGGCAAAAACAAACAAACAAACAAGCTCACTGCCTTTGGATTGGTGCAGAATCATAACAACCTTACAGGACAAGGTAGACTTGTTAGTCCTAAGTTTTGGAGATGGTCACTCTTTATGGGAAAAGTAGAAAGTGATTACTTTGCACTTGATGAGGTTACAATGGCATGTGTGGGAGTTAGGATTTCAACACAAAATATTTTGGTGGACACAATTCAATCCAGAACACTTTCTCAAAGAGGTCTATCCTTACCATTCAATTAGAATTTGTAATTTTACTGCCATGTTTACTAATTATCCACTTAATAAACAATTTCTAGTTGTTATGATCTTATTATTTTATTCTATTCACATAATTAAAAATTATTTATTGTCTGTATTTCCCAATAGAATGCAAGCTTCATGAGAACAGGTTTTGCTTTATTCTTGACTGTGTTAGTCTGGGTTGACTAGAGAAACTAATTCATAGATATTCAAATGCGTATAAGAAAGAGCTTTATATAAAAGAGGACTTGTACATTAAGAAAAGAAGCCAGCCCAATTCAGATTAAGTCCATAAATTTGATAATAGCCCATATGTGTGTTACCAGTCCATAATTTTTTCTTTAGACTTACACAGCACATATAATGATGCTGAATGCAAGAAAATCACAGACCTGTGGATGGAAAGTCTTGTGAATCCAGTGGTGGTGAAAGGGTCTGGGGATTTGTGTGGATCTCCACCTGGCTCTTCAAGTTCCAGGGCTCTGGTTCTATCAGTATAGCTCCATGAGGCTTGTCAACAGGAATGTCTCACAGGGAGCATATGGTTCTGGCCTCCAGTGAGATATTTATCTCTTTAGTGCCTACAAGTGAGATCACCAAGTTGTGATCTGACTGACAGACTAAACTCTGCCCCTTACCTCTTAATAGTCTCAAATTGACACCAGATTGTGTAACTACCACAATTGCTATACCTATAATGTCTATAGGAGTGTCTAACTCACAGTAGCACTGAATAAATCTGTTTTGACCATTAGTTCTCTTGATTCTACTGATTACTCTCATTGAAGTTTTCAGTTTTGCAAGTGTATTGTTTTCTTCTGTATAGTTTCGTCTGGCTCACATGTTTTCTTTGATTGTCTGTAAATGCATTTTTGTCTTGGCTCCTATTTTTAAAAGTGGATTCTATTTTTTAGTATTTCATAAAGAAATTTACTTTTACATCTGTTTTTCTGAATCATTCCCTTTTAAAAACCCAGGTATTTCATGTACTCAATGGTTTTTCTACACTAATATATCTTTTCAGAGCCCTCTGATAAGATGGACCCAAATCTGGGTCTTTCAAGCTCACCAAAGAGTGAATGAGAGAAAGCTGATCCTTTAGGTTTTATGACAGGGAATGTTCCTCTGCATCAAAGAGCTCCTTTTTGTACTTCTCAGGGCAACCATCACTTAGCAGAGACCCTTCTGACTATATCCATTGATAACTGTTGTGAGATCCAGGTATGCAAGATGCATATTATTCATACAGTAATTGGGTCCTTACTGAGACTCTAATGGGATCAGCAATTTTTATTTCACAGACAAAGTATTATTTTGCATAGTAAAATTCAGTAGTCCATTCATATCTTTAGTTATATCCTCTTCTATGTAGATAATTTTCTTAAATTTTCTGATGGATATGTGTCTATTTTTATTTTTAGGTTTTCAATACTAACACAGATCATTCTTTTTTGTACACATAGATAGGCAGTTTAATATTATTTTGTAAAATTATATATTGGATTTAATATTACTTAGACATAGAAGGTATATGTATGTTTTTCATTCATTATTTAAGCAAAAGCTCATAATATTTTATGCTTAATATTAGCTTCTCAGGGAGCCAACTGAAAATTCTATCCAAAGGCAGTCTATCATACTTTCTAGGTTTGGAAACTCTTATTTTTTTTCTGTAGAGCACACACATTTTTTAAAATTATTTTTTCATGTAGCTATCATTCTTTTGCATTTTAGGTGTATATATTTAGATATGCTGTCCATTTTATTTTTCTTTGTTTCTCTTATGCTTACTAAGATACTGGAAGTCAATGGAAATTTTGAATATATAGATAGAATAAAAATATCATACTAGTGTCAGACAAAATATCTGGCATGTAAGGTGTGTAAGTCAGTTCTCTACTTAGTCTTTGTTAGATTAGATCTCACACCCTCACAATATCCAGTGTTCAAGTCTGCGATTTTCAGGTATTCATTTCTTGCAGGTAGGGTGAGAAAAGAGAAGAGATGCAGTTTTACTTTCCATCTGAAAGCAGAGATTAACAACACCAACTGCCCTGGGCATTCACTGATTGTTTTAAGACTCGCTGTTTAAAAAAATGCTAAATGCTAGTTTTGCTTTTCCTCCTTTTAAAATAACACCAAAAGTCCTCTTTTCTTTTCTTTAGTAACAACAGATATTGATGTATTTTTTTTTGTAAAACAAAGAGGCATAAGTTGAATTTTTGAAAACTAGAGAAATCTCTATAAGGAATACATTTAACTTATTTGTCAAGAACACTGAAAGGAGTTAGCTTTATTTAATCTGAAAAAATAATTGTATTTTATACAGTGTGCATTCTTAAAATGTAACCCAACCAAGCTGATTGGGCCTCCTCCTTCCGTGCTGAGGACACAGCCTGACGAAGCAGCCTTAACTGGAGAGAAAAAGAAGAACTGAACAACAGTTTAAGCTTCACAGAAAAATCATTAATGACAAGAAAAATTGCCAAAAGGCGTTACAGTGCTTCTTTTTATTATTTTCCTCAGGATTCTCTAGGAAAGAAGTGTCAATCTTAGATGTTATAGATACAGTCTTTGAAAAGGCAAATCATCTCACACAGTGTCTTTCAATTGTAGAAATAGACCAGAGAAAAAGATTTAACACACATTTTTGACATAACCTAAATGCAAGTCTAGAGTAATTTGCTAAATGTCATGAGAAAGAGAGAAAAAGAGTAAATAACTGCTTTTAAGCTTTGCTATAATATTTTCTTCTATCTGTACTTAGAAAATCACCCAAGTTGGCTAACAGAACACAGTAAATCAAAAGAATTTAGCATTGTGGTTAATGGCTTGTTCTTTATGATCTGCACAAGTCTAGCTATTGCAGCACATATTTTACATATGTAATTCTGCTTTGGGACTACTTTAAAACCAACATACAATATGTGGAATTAATAATGCTTATAAGAGTAATATATATAGGGTAAGTTTGAAAAACTCTTGATGAAAGGCGATATGTATTTATGAGGTGCCAGATGTTTGCCTTTAAAAGCCATTTTTATTAACCCACACGATTGAGATTTGTATTGAAGTGGTCTCTTTGTGGTCCCATATTGTTTAAAATATGTTCCGTGAAACCTAGGCACAATGGGGTGAGTAAAAGAATAAGTACCTGTCTAAATTTTATATTTTTCTTTAAATTGCACTGCTGGGATACATTTTTAATGCAGGTGCAGTGGATTAGACAGAAAATAATAAAAAGAGTTATATATTTCATATACAACTGCAGGTGTCAAAATGCACATATTATTGTTATTTTAAATATTTTCTTTTCTTTCTGCTAGGAGGGGAATCATGATATCATGTGCTTATATATCATATTTCTTCTGAGGTGTTCAAAATGCTTTATAGTCATTAATTATTTTATATTTCCCAAATACCCTGTACTCAAGGAAGAACAAATATCTCACCCCATTGTACAGACTAGTGATGGTCTGGTTACCAAATGCTCATTCCCTTGCTATCTCCAGAATATTTCAACTTTTCTTCAGTGTTTCCCTCTGACCTTCCACATGGTAGGTTCACAGGCTACTTCTGTTGTCAGTTACTGGCCAGGCTGCCACTCCTCTTGTGAACACTCAGGAAATGGCCATTTCTTCCCAACTCATAATCCACACCGCAATAATCTTCCTCCAATATTTGAGAATGTAACAAAATCTACTACTGCCACACTCAGTTCATCTCTGTGGCTCTCACTGATCAGATTTCTGACCTACTCCTGACCTCTGTTCTTGTGGCTGGAAAATCTATACCCTTACACATCTTAGATTTTAACACTTATCCCACGCATCAGGAAGAACTGATTATTTTTTTTCCTTCCCCAATCTAAATTTCCATTGCTTATTTGCTAATCTATAAATTTATTTTACCCATATTTCCTTTTCCCAAACTAATTGCTTCCTTTCCATCTCTCTTTGAAGAAATATCTTAATTCACATGAGTGTGTTATATTTCATAGTCATAGAGCTGAATTCAAATAATAATTAAATTCACTGTTGTTCCAAGTCTGCTTATTTGGTTTTGAATAACATTGGGCGTAAAACAGGAAAAACTGATAATGATGTCTCTCAAATGAACCCGAGAGACATATATAAATCATAGATTTTTTTAAATGGATTTGGGGCTCACACTTAATTCCAGCTCTACTCTAAGAACTACTTGTTCTTATGACTTGTTTCTACTCTATGCTTGCTCTAATGAAGAGATCACTAAAGACATGGGTGCTACAGCAAACTTTGGTGAAGAAACCAGATGATGCCCAGGTAAAAGAAAAAAGAGCATCGGAGCTCTTAAAGACTTGTTTTAAAGCAAGCAGCCATGTAGTTGAGGCATCAACTGTATTCACCAGCCTGTAGGATGCCAAGAGTGTATATAATAAAATCAGAATCAGAAAAATGGAATTTTATCACAGCTTGAATTGTGAACACCTAAGTTGTAGAAGGTTTGGATGATAGTGGAAGCTCAAAATCCATTTGCAGGGTCTGCACATGGGCTATGCATGACTCTAGTAAATCCCCTTTGACCATATTCCAGGTGAATGAATAGCCTAGCTATGAGACAGAGATTATTGGGGACATTGATTATGGGAAATGTAGTTAGGTTAAGGAATTCTGGTGGTGTAGAGGCTACATGTCAGATTCCATCCCTTTGGAGGCAATTCAAAACCGCCAACTGCTCACTGGCTGAAAGACAGGCTTTCCACTCCATAGAGAGTTACAATCTCAGAAACACACAAGGAGATCACTACGAGTAGGCAGTGTGGCTGATTTTTTTTGGTAGTTAGGTTAAAAGGAAATTTGATCTCTCTTTTGACCCAGTTTAAAGCTTTTTCAATTTTATTATTCTCTGCCTTATTGAGGGTTATCTATGTTTTATTTATTTATCATTTTTTGTTTGTTTGCTTGCTTCTGTTTTGCAGGATTTTTGTGCATGAAATCCAGGATAGGTAGATCTGTAGAAATGAATACTAAAGCAAAGTTTATTGAGAATTGCCTAGGCATATGACAAGGGGAAATGGATGAAAATGGGGAGCTAACAATGAGCACATGAAGAAAATGTTTTGAAATTGATTCTGGTAATGATTGCACACATATGAGAAAATTATGTGATATGAAGAAGAAGAAGAAGAAGTCCAGTAACAACTCTGATCAGATGGACCCACACCTAATTCAATGTCTTTTCATTGGGTTATTCATATGTATTGATGCTCAGTTTTACTGAGTTGATTCAAAAATATGAATGCCATTCCGTTTATAAAAATATTTAGAGAAGCATTTTTTGGGGGAAAGTGTTATGAAATGGCACATCTTATATAAATAAAACTTTGCATATGTGCACAGTGATCTTAGTGACATGAATTTTTTTAATTCATCATTCCTTACTTATTGAGAAGCTCCTCTGGTGTAGTCATTATATGTTGAGCTGCTTGCTGCAACGTCATTCAGTAGGAAGTACAGTCCTTCCTTGTAAGAAAGATCGACTTTCTACTCCCATAAAGAGGTCACAATCACAGAAACTCACCAGGGCAGTTCTCCCTTGTCCTCTCAGGTCACTGCAAGTCAGCATCAACTTGTTAGCCGTGAGTTTGGCTTGGTTTTATTTACTTGTTTATTATAAACTTAACAAACACTTAGGGTTTATTTAATTATTAGATTTTTTTTGCCATGTACCAGTGACCGGGCTATGGAGGCTGCTGAAAAGGAGGTTGCTATGGATGTATGTGCACACATCACAGTATTGCTCTAGCCCATTGCCATCGACTAGACAGCGGTATTTCAGCAACAGCACCCAGCAACCACAGAGCATTTATTTAATTACTTGTCTAAGTCCTCTTTATATACTTGTTGTTGAGATTATACACAGCAAAGTGTACACCAATTCAATGCATTTTTCAAAGAGCTGTTTTATTGCCATATAATTCATACACCATAAATTTAATCATTCAATCATAAGAAGAGTTGTGTGATTGCCACCTCACTCTCAAAGAAAGCAGAATATTTTTAAAATCTGAACCAACTTTATGATGGATTACAAGAGCGATCAAATGATAAAGTGTTATATTTTCATCTAACAGCACCTGCCAGAATCAGCTTCAACATGGTCTTTGGCTGGGAGCAAGGCTATTCTAATGTCCTTGGATGGCCATCAGAAAAGATTCACTGTAGGCTTAATCTCTTTGGGGATCTGAAAATAGATTTGGACCTTCCACCATCATCCATAACCTTATACAAAACAGTGCTGAGAATGTAAACTCTAATACTGTTGTCTCCTTTGGTTTTGGATTTTATTATTTGAAATCAGTGGATGACACAGGTTGGTGTGCTTTTCCAGTGCAGGCTTAGTGATCACAGGGACACTTATATTATATTTATACTATACTTTGGGGATGTCAGTCCTGAGCAGAAAACCATTCATAAACTTAGTGCCAGAAAATGAACCCTTCAAGTTGGAAGGCTCTTAAAATAAACTGGGCTAAGAGCTACTTCCTCAAAATGCTGCTGATTCTTGTTCCTATCATATATATAGTAGTCCATGCTACTTGATAACAAATACACCAGCAGAATCCAAACAGCCTACCCTTTGTTATGTACCAGTCACTGTATTCAAACCATGAATAACTAATTCAAATTCTAATAATTAAGTAAATGCTCATTGAAATACTTATTTGTTTAATTATATGTCTACATGAGTGTGATAGCAATTTACTCCAAACACAAAGTCATTCCTGTCAAGTTTATTTCAATTCAGAGTGACTCTATAGAACACAGTAGACCAACCCCATATGTTTTCCAATGTTGAAATCTTTAAGGATGCAAATTTTACTTCTTTCTCCCTGGTAATAGCTGGGGGGTTTAAACCAGTGGCATCACTAAGTAAATGTGAGAAAAGTTAGAAAGTCTGATTATTAGGCTGGTTTGACTGGAGAAACAAACCCAGAGACACTCTTTTATATGTAAGAGAATGCCTTATAGCAAGAAGTAATTATAGATCAGGAAAACACCCTATCTTAGTCTAGATTAAGCCCATAAATACAATACTAGTTCATAAGGCTGATATTAGTCCTTCTTCAGACTCACACAGTTACATGCATTGATGCAGAATGCAGGGCGATCATAAGCTGGTAGGTGCAAAGTCATGTGGATCCAATGGTGGTGGAAGCACCACAGAGCAGTGAAGGCACAGAGGAAAGGGAGGTTTTCAGGAACCTCCTTATAGGAAGTTACAACCACAAGGAGGCATCATCCGGGTGTGAGGTGACTGACAGGATAGACTCCACTCACATTATCTTACAGGTGCCATGTTGGAAGAAAAACCTATCATAGCCCACTACTTGCCAACATGGCCCTTGTACACAATTTTTAGCCATATATAATTTTTAGAACAAGGGCAATAGTAACATCATATTGGTACCTGTGGGAAGGTCTAGCATGCAGGGAAGTGAGAGAGATAGAGTTACTTTCAGTCCTGCACACAGACTCCAGAGACCTGGATCGATGATGCAGATTTAACTTTAATACAGCTCTCACAAGGCTTATATAAGTTTCATTAACCAATCAGATCATACCTCCTGATTTCTAAACATATCCTTATATGGTCATGGGTTTGCAGCATGAAAAACAATTGCCCACACTGAGGGCTATGTAAATGAAGTGTGGGTGGCTGAGCTAGCCGTCCAATCACATTGCAGGATTTTACTGTGCAGTCATTACTGTCCAGTCTTAGCTCTTACTATGGGGAAGTTGCAAGTATTCTGATAGGATGTATTTCAGGGCACTAAAGCAGAAGGCTGTCAGATGTGCTGGCCTGCGGCCTTATTGCAAGCGTGGATTCCAGCTACAGAAGGGTGCAGATACCCAGTGGCTTCAAGACCGCTCCAGACGATGCAGCAACATCCTGAGTCTTCTATGTCTTTTGCCCAGAACCACAGGTCCTGCCAAGAACATCCATACAGGTACCTACCAAGACAAAGCTAAAAGACATACAACTCAAAATGAGTCATCCTCATTTAAACACAATATTCTGTAAGTGAACAAAACAAGAATATAAAAGGCTACACCCCCCAAAAACTGGAATTGAATTTGATGGTGCAGTGTTTTCAACATATGCATGTTTTCCTGCTAGGCAAGCATTGACCACTTCCCTCTGAGTTAGTGCACCCATGGTGTCACCTTGGAAGGTTCTCTCTGGTCACAGTGGATTTTTTCATAAGAAGCAGTTTTGATTTAATCTCATTTTTTTTGAGATGGCAGACTTAAGAGAACAGTGTACAGCTATGAAATTTTGTTTCCTGCTAAGGAAAAATGCCACAGAAAATGTGAATTTAAACACAGTTTATAATAACAGTTCTATGGGAAAAACTCAAATGTATGAGTGGTTTCTCATTTCAAAAGAGATGAAATGTCACTTGATGACTGACCTCTATTTGGACATCTTTCAACTTCCAGAACGGACAAAAATATAGACTTTTAGTGCATTTGGAGTTTGTTCCTCTAGGTCAGACTGTTAATCAGGCTTTTATATTTGTAGGTTTTGAAAAAATTGCATAACAGTGTGTGACAAAAAAAAGGCCACATTTGTGGCACATAGGGTCTGGTTTGCTAGCAAAACAATACACCTTATCATGCAGCCATTACAGTCAATTTTTTTGGGAAAAAAAGCATGTCTCTCTTGCCCCACGCATATGACCTCAATTCATGCAACTCCTTTTGTTTTTGCAAATGAATAGGGACATGGAACAACAGTGATTTGGCGAGGTAAAAAGAGATGAATTTAAAAATGAGAGAGGTGCTGTCAGCCATTCAAGCAGATGGGTTTTCAAAATGTTTCCAAGAATGAAATTGCAGATTTAACAAATGTATAAAAATGAAGAGTTCTCTAAGGTGATAAAGTTGTTTTGTAAAAAACAATTAAATTCAAAGCTTTGGGGGCGGGGAGGGCGGGGAAATTCTGTTTGGGAAGGCTACTCCCTTGTATTCTATACTTAAGAATGATAATTATGTAAACAGCTACATCACAATTCTATCATTCTATGGACACATTCCGCCACAGATGAAAGTTTTTAAGCAAGTCGCTTCTTGTCGTTATTCCACTCATTTTGGGTATCCAATTTATATCCTGCCCACCACAGTGCTCTGAGGAGACAAGCATATTCTTTGATGTGAAGAATCTTCATCCCAGTTGGAACCTTGTGAGTCCTGCTTCTATAAGCATCAGGCCTTCCCTAATGGGAGTAACATTGTGTACCAATTCACTGATTCATAAATCATCTTAATCTGGTGAGGTTGTGGTCAGCTCAATGTGGGCCACCTCACTTAGCCTCACCTGGGTGCCCATTGGGCACCTCTCTTTTTGATCATGGGCTGCATCACAAATCTTCAAAGATTTGTGGTTTGGTCTTGCCATAGGCTCAGGTTTCACATAACTCTTTAAACTTTAGACCAGTCAACTCACTCTCAAATCCTTCTCTATTCCCTGTGAACCAGGTCCATGAATGTCAGTGGCCAGACTCAACCTATCTCTCTATTGCTGCTTTTCTCCCACTCAACAAGGGGGATCAGGTGGTCCACGACAAGCTTTTCAGACAACCCGCAGGCTCTCTTTAACTTTCAGTCTTAGAGAAGAAGAATTTTTTATGGCTCCAAATTTTTCCCCAGGTTCGGGTATAAACCACTAGTTCAAAATTCAATAGGCCAAATACTATTTTTTAAAAATCTTCAGTCTGCCAGCAGCTCTTTTAGGAAGTTATTTTTGAATGTCAATGTACTGAGCACTCAAGGCAATTGGTGGGGCTTATGTTTTCAGCACTTTCTTTGCAGGTCTGTTCCTAACCATTTAAAGATCCACTTTAAACCCACTTCAGTGGGTTTGCAAGTTCTCTATTTTCATACTTCCCAATAATCATTTCTATCACATATGATATCAATTGCAATCATTAGAAGAAATCAATATAATGCAAATACAGCCAGATCCTAGACTTAATTCATAAAACAGTCAAGTTCAATTCTCTCTTTTCTAACTATCCTATTCATATACAATTTCACCTTAGGTTTCTAGACGTTTCAAGCCATGGCAGGGTCTTCTGGCTATGCAGTATAATCTCAGAGTTCAAGGAACCATTTTTCCCCTGAGCTCAAAATTTACACTTATCACATTCATTCTTATCATTTAAAATAGGGATAATCAAAGGCAACAATTGAAGAAAAAAAGCACAAAACTTTAACTTGCCTTGTTCTTTCAAGGAAACAGCCCAGTCATTTGCATGGCCATAGCCGACCTCCAGCTAGCCAAAGAGAAACTGTCATAAGGCAGAGATCAAACAGACATCTACTGTCCATCTTCATGATTTGTTTCTTCAGTATCCTACTACCGGGGGACCATAATGAGTGAGGCCCAATTGACTACAGAAATAAATTCAGTGGCACTCGACTATGTGCAAGAGAATGATATGTCAAAAAGTAATTATATATCAGGAAAATATCCAAGCCCAACTCAGATCAAGTCCATAAGTTCTATATTAGTCCACATGTCCCTTTTAAAACTCACACAGCTACATGCAGGATGATCACAGGCTAGTGGCTGCAAATTCTAGTGGTCAAATTATATTTGATAAGTGAACACAACAACTGCTTGTAATGGAAGCCTTACATGGCTCTAGCATTTCAGTGTGGGTCATCAGCTGCAAGGAGAAGGAAGAGAGAGAGAGAGAGAGCGAGAGAGAGACAGAGAAAGAGAGAGAGAGAGATGGTTCACAGGACTCCCAAAAGGAGGCACTATCACGGTGTGGTGTGATTGACAGGCTAGACTCCATCCATATCTTCTTAAGGGTGCTATGTTGGCACCAAAAAAAACTTAACTATCACAGACTGTGAGAAGTTCACTGTTGTTAGAGGAGGTAACACCATCATGACTGTCTATATATTTGCTAAGCAAATTTATTTTTTAAAATAAGAATATATTTGTGGTGAGTTATAACAGCAAAAATTGTGTTTCATAAGTCCAGATTACATATATCAATATAGTTAATAGGTTAAAACTATATGTTCATTTAATTTTGGTAATTTCTAATGTACTCTAATAATGTATTCTATAATGTATTCTAATAATGTACTCTAATGTATTCTAATAAGAGGGGCCCTTATTAACTAATTGTAATGATATTTCAAATTTTGTGATTTCATCTGCCTGTGCACCAAGCAATCACTGCTCTCTTTGTCAGTCAATTTTCTCACTGCTACTTGATATGTCAAATTTTATGGTGTGTAGATGCAATATTATAAGAAGTAGTATTTGTGAACCTATACTACTTTTTTCATATTGTTGTAGTTATTAAAGGGAAAGATTTATGTTTAAAAGGCTTGTGCTTCCTTATTAATAATGTGACTTTTAATGTAATTCAATATAGAAAAGTTTTATAAAACATTTTTATTGTTAGCATTCACATATATAAGATATATATCTGTTATAATATATATTATATTTAAGTAATTTATTATATATCCATTTATGATTAAATTGATTCCAAGCATTATTAATGATTCTGCAGTCTGGAATGGGAGGAGGTTCAGGGCAGAGTAGGTGACATCATGACTCACAGGGCTGGGTGACACAAACTCCATGTCTTTGCGCCTCTGACTTTTGGACCAGTAGCAGAGATTAATCACGAACCACGAGAGTTTCTTACTGACACTGAGATAAAGGAAAAGCCAAACAAGTGATAGACTGCCTCTCTTAAAAAAACTCTAATTTCCAACTATGAATTAATTATGCTCTCTCTCTCTCTCTCTCTCTCTCTAATCTCTTGCTCTTAAAAAGCTGAAAATCATGATTTTAGAAACCTTTGACTCAAGCAAGCTTCACAGCACCAAGTGAGAAAATAGCAACAACCATTTAGGCAGCTGTGAAATATTTAGGTTTTTACAAGGCAATATAAAATTTTTATTTGAAATGTACCTCATTGGTGAATTTCAAGTGAACAGTGTCAGACTTTATGCCAAAATCTGGACTGAGTACATTTTATCAAAATTCTTAAGAAAATATTTTTTGGAGGTGTGGCAGGAGGTGTCCTGGGGAGAACTTGGAGACAAAATATTTGTTGGTGTATGGATTGCAATAAATGTTGCATGAGCCCCCAATAAAGTGATTTAAAATTTTTTGTTGGAAAAGAATTATCAAATGGCAACACCTATCTTCTTATAGGAATAAAACTTTACATATGTGCACATTGATTACAGTGACATTTAATTTACACTTTGGGAATGTTAGTTAAATCCAGTTTAGTATGCCAAATGATGAATTTGTAAGGCATTCTGAAGTGAAACATTGTCAGATATGATACTGGGACTCAATACAACTAGGGAAGAGCTGCTTCTTCAAAATAGAATTGATAATAATGATGGGCCTAGAATAAACTTTCAGAACCTTCATTTATTAAGGAAGCATGCCTCAAAATCAAAAGAAATAGTTGCAATTATCCACTAATTGCAATCCATAAGTAAAACACAGAATGTAGGAAGTATGGATTTAGGAAAATTGGAAGGCTTCAAAATTGAAGTGGAATGCTTAAAGATTGATATATTTGGCATCAATGTTTTCAACTACATTGGTATAGGTTATTTTGAATCAGAGAATTATGGGTCTACTATGCTGAATATGACACCTTCAAGAGGAATGACATCACATTCATCATAAAGAAGAACTCAAAATGTGTCTTGAAGTCCAGTGCTGTCCCTGATAGTATGATATCTATACATCTAAAAGGAAGTCAAATAAAAGCAACTATTAATCACCAAACTCTACAACTAGTGATGAAGAATTTGAAGAATCCTAATGTCCTCAGTCTGAAAAATTTGAAATATGTAATAAAGATGCATTGATAATTATTGGTGACATGCAAATATTGAAAGCAAAATGGAAGGAAGAGTAATTGGAAAATATAACCTTCTTGGTAGAAACAAAGCTGGAGATAGATTGGTAAAGCTTTGCAAGGCCAATGATTGACATTTTATTGCTAATATCTTTTTTCAGCAGCACAAACAATGATTGCACAAGTGTACTATATCAGGTGGAATACACAGGAAAAGAAAAGCTCCATCTGTGGGCAGAGGTGACGGAAAAGGTCAATAACAACAGCCAGAATGAGATAAGACTGGACAATGGATCGAGCCATCAATTACTCAGATGTTAGTTTAACTTAAAATTGAAGAAAAGTAAAACAAGTCCACAAGAACCAAAATATTACCTTAAATATATTCCACTTGACTTTTCAGAAAAACTCAGGAATGGGTTTGATGAATTGAATATTAATGATAGAAATCTTGAGGACCTGTTAGATGATTTGAAGAATATAATACATGATGAAAACAAAGGGTCATTAAAAAGAGGGAAAAAAGGATCTACTTGGATATCAGAAGAGATTCCCAAAGTTTCTCTTGATCATAGACGAGATAAAGCAAATGTAAAAAATATGAAGTAAAACAGGTGAACAGAAAATTTCAAAGGCAATATGAAAAGACAAAGTATTTATAGTGAAATGTACAAATACCTAGAGTTAGAAAGCCCCAAAGAAAGAAGCTGCTTGGGATATCTCAAGCTGAGAGAAATGAAAAAAAACAGTTACACCTTGAATTGAGATATTGAAGCACTCTAATGGGCAAAATTTTGAAAGATGCAGAAAACTCACAAGTTGAAAGATGGACAGCCCAGTGATAATATCAAAAAGGAAGAAGATATGAACAAGGATCAAGGATCCTGCAGGAAGAAACCAGCTGCACTGAAAACATGGCTTTAAGATCGACATTCTACATACGCTGAAAAGTTTCAGCAAACTATGAACACTTATTCACTTGTGCCAAGAAAGTTGGAAGACAGCTACCTGGCTAACTGACTGGAAGGAATCCATATTTTTGCCTTCCCTAAAGTAAAGTGACAACACAGAATGCAAAAATTGTTATACAATATCATTAATATTACATGCAAGTAAAATTGTACTGAAGATATTTCAACAATGTTTGCAGCAGCATTTTGACAGGGAGCTGCTAGAAATTTAAGCTGTATTCAGAGGAAGATGAGACAAGGGATATCACTGAATATCAAATGGATCTTGACTAAGAGCAGAGACTACTCAAAACTGATTTTTTGCACTTTATTAAAGCTACACTGATGTATCAGGTTTTCTCTTGGAGAGAATGATAAATACCAAAGAAAACTCCTGTGAGATGCAGGACTAAGAGGACAGTGAGAATTGTGGGATCAAAAATTAAAAAGATATGAAAATGAAAACTCTAAACCCAATATTTGGGGTTACTTTTTCCTATATCCAGGGACATCTGCCAGTTTTATTTGAGGCAAGATAAGCAGAATTTTGGATGACTGAAAGACAGAAGTTGTAGTCTAGACAAGGCAAAGCAGAGACTCTAGAACTCCCTTGTATGTGGAGTTAAATGCCTAAAGAACTGTATTGAAACTTAAAAGGTGAAACAGAAATCAGAAATATCCTTGATTTGACAGAGATTGAAGTCTAAATTTGAATCACTCAATTCAAACAGCTGGATTATTTTGATCACTAATTGTCAGAGTCCCTGGCTGTTGATCTAAATTAAATATACATTCTCAGAAAGTTTTACTTGTCAATAAATGTAAAATTCAAGTTGATCAATATCTACAGTAAAAACAGGTAGAAAAGATGACTAAATTAAACACAGAACCAAACAAACCTAATTCATTCAAAGGCATCAAAGAGGACTGAATGAGGACTGAATTGAATATAATACCAAGGAGAGAATAAATTTAAAGATATTTGCTAGTCCTGGGATTAAGACCAATTTGAAACCAATTTGAAACCAGAATTTGAAACCAATTCATAGAATTGTTAGTTTACAAAATGACCAGCAAAGATTTTGTAGAATGGCATAGGACTGGAATGAAGACAGGGTGTGACTATGCTCTCTCTCATTGCATTCCCTGAGTTTCAAAACTGTGTAGATGTGAAGACTAAATACTGTCCAAGCAGCAAACAATGAATAAGGTTCAGTAGTTGGGAAATATGACCTTGGTGGCAGAAAAATATTATGGAGATTATATTATAGAAATTTGTAATATCAGTGACAGTCATTACATATACTTTTTAAACAAAAACATAAACATTCTTACTAGATGGAATGTAGAGGTTTCAAATGGACTACATCTGTATAAAGACAATAGAGAAGCACTTTATCATCATACCTCCTTGTCCCCAATTTTTCAATTATATTCCTCCAAACTCCCTGACCATCCAGCCACATCTATCAATAGCCACAATCAATTAATATTATGCAAATGCATAGTTGAATATTTCTCCTTTCAAAGAAAAGTGGACAGTTAGCTGCACTGCTTTAGTCTTGCCCATTGGAAGGAATTTGTTTCGCCACTATTATTCAGGGTGGTTCTAAAAAGGTGTGCAATTCTGCTATTTTCCACCTTTAGATGGTGCCTCAAGATCATGTAGAAACTTTGTAAACTCAGGATTATCTTCCTCTGCTAACTGTTCTTAAAGAATGCTCCACGAGGCTACAGGTGTAGATTGAGAGAAGAAAGAAATGTCACAGGAATAGACACCGTGGGCATTTAGGCCACATCCTCATACAATTTGCTTTTGCCTTCAGTCATGCTTGATCACAATGACACACGTCACTTGCATTTAATGATAGAATGTGGCTTTGCACATGGAGACTTTTGATTTTATGACTGAAACAACACCCAGTTCATGATGGGCCTGCTCAGGCTAGTGGATGACTTCGTGTCCTATGTTTAGGTTTTCATTAGATTAAGCCTTTGTAACGAGTCAAAAGCCATTTCTCAAGAGGCGAGTAGTTATTAGCAGAAGAGATCTATGCTTGGCTTCAAACTCCTAAGGGTCTGATTCAGCTGACCAAGTGTGACCCATTCAATATTATAATTGGAGTCCTATTTGCTAACACTTTGAGCATCATTAGATCAGCAGAAGTAGGTGACCAAGTGGCAGAGTGGCTTACGTGGTCACCTGAACATTTTGCAGATTACTTTCTCATCCAAAACTAGCAGCATATCAAGTCACTTGATTTATATGCCAGAAAAATACATCCAAATGATTACTGTGCTACTTCTAGCACCCACAGCGGTCCCTTGGGCATCACATCTCTTTATTACTTGTGGGAGTGGTTAGGTGCAATGGAGGCAATGATTTACACTTCACTTTGGTAAGGACTCTCACATCACTCACTGTCACCAAGTTGCATTCTAAATTACGGTAACCCTATAGGACAGAGTAGAACTGACCCTCTGGATTTTGGAGATTACATTTTTTTTTAAATGGGAGTACTAAGCCTAGTCTTTCTTCTGAGGAGTGGTTGGTGGTTTACAAATGCTAACCTTTCAATTAGCAACCCAGTGCTTAAGCCACAAATCAGCTACACAACTGGATCACTGATGTTTTATTGAGGTGAGCAGTGCCTGAATGTAGAAGGTGAGAGAACCCTGTCTGACCTTCTCTGGCTATTGAGGGGAGGAAGAAGATTCATCAAGTAAGGAACGATAAGAGTAAGCATAGTCATTGGCCCATAGAAAAACATCTCCTACACCAGGAAGAAAGTCTCTCTTCAGCCCTCAGTCAGTCAGTCTCTCAGCCTTGTGGACCTTTGCCCTCTGCCTGTATGTGCTAGGAAGCCAGCAAGGAGCTCTACCTCTCTGTGTCTGCTGTTCTAGCGGATGGTCTCCTTGCCTCAGCCTCTTGCCCTGACCTGCCTCCTTTCTTCTGCCTTATGATCTCTCATGATCTCCATGTCACAGCCAGCCCCCTGGTCACCTGGTCACGATCTCTAGTGCCTCTGCTCTCAGCCTCTACCACTTCACACAGAGATCTTCCAAGGAGGCTCTTCTTTTCATGGACCTGGGATTTCTCTCTCTTCTTCCAAAATGACTCATATACATAGAGAAATGACTTTGATGAAAGAGTTACTTACTGTCTTTCAGCCCGTCATACCTCCAAAGAAACAAAGAATGGAGACTCAGAATACATCCCACCATAATCCTTTAACAGAGAGCTCCCCCTGAAATGGGATTTTAACCATAGGCATAGAGGCTAAACTTTAATAATACTTTACAAAAGGGATGATGACTAAGAAGAACACATTATGTAATTGACTACAAATTATTTTCTCACTCTGTAGCAAGTACATGTTTAACCAATAGGATTAAAGTATCTGACACTTCCTTACTATGCTCAATCAGTATACCACCATTGATGCAATGGACCTACGTTATCACTTGTGGAAGGCAAAAACAATTAAGATGACTGCATCAAATTAGGATCTAGTTAGTGTTGGAGAGTTGATATACATTTGGGGTAAGGCAGGTGGTGGATGGCTTCTGGTGATCCTACAAATCCATATTTGGAAACAAAAGGAATTGGCGAGATCAATAGCTATATACCTGGGATCAAAAGATGTATCAGTATGTTCAAGCCTTTGAATCACACCTAGAAGAACTATGACAATTACAAGCAAAATCTAGTTAAATTTACACATGCTGCTGCCACTTGGCTCCTACCACAACAGGGTCCAATAGTCCCCATTACATTTAAGTGGTGTGTTTGTCCAGGTAGACTAGAGAAACAAATCCACAGTCACTCGTGTGTATAAGTAAGAGGCTGATATACAATCACAAGTGAACATTGAGGGAACATTCCATCTGAGCCCAATCCAAGGTCTTAAGTCTGATATTAGCTCATATGTCCTATATCAATCTATAAAGTCCTCTTCAGATTCACAAAGCACATGCAGCGATGGCAGAACAATCACAGGCCATGGGACGCAGAGTCCCGTGTGTCCAGTGGTGGTAGAAACATCTCAGCTCTGGCAGGGGCCTCTCTGTGGCTTCTCAAGTATCTCAACACTGACAGGAGTCTACATGGATTTTCCAGTTTCAGTGATCTGGTTCCATCAGGGCAAGCCCATGTGGCTTCTCCTCTGGATGTCCCACATGGAGTCAGCCTTGTGTCTTGTCGGCAGAGCATCTCCAATGAACTGAGGTGTAAGTCTCTCACCTTCAATGGGAAATACTGTGAGATTTCCCAGAATTCTCAGGAGAAAGCCATGCTCACACAGAGGTTGCATTGACTACCTCCAGATTGAGACTAGACCCCACTCATAATCCACAAATTGACACAAGATTACATGACTTCAACAGGTGTTTTCATTCAATTAGAGAATTTTGCACCCTCAAATTTATTTACATAAGATAGCAATCAGAGCAGTCTTCAAAGATGTTGGGGATCCCTTTAGAAGTTATTTCCTCACAGTTATGGTCAAGGATGTGTCCTCCGGGCATTCGCTGTGTGAGACTATGGATTTAATCTGATTAGCCTATGTCAGCATGCCAATTACTTGAAGTCTATATAGCCTTCTTCAGTATATCAAGACTAGTATGCTACTTCAACGTGCCTTGGAGTAAAATACTATATACAAATTATGCTTAAGTATACCAACAAAATAAACTGCTAGATCATTTCCTAATATCTCTAGCTGAAATGCTGAATGAAAATTCAGTGCTTAGCCCATATCAGTACCTGAGATTGATTGAACTTTGTTCTTTGCACTACGATCAGATAAACTTATGAGCCATTCCTATAAAGACTCTTCAGAATTCTGTTTATGCATATTGGGGCAGCAGGTTTTCTTAAGTGCAGTGTACCTCTTCCTGGGTCACTATGCATTTTTTCATTATTTGTGGTTCACCGGAACTTAAGTCCAGATTTAGATGTGGAAGCAATTCTGGGCAATGGGAGTGTTTCTTGGGGATATTCAGAAATGCCTTGTAAAGCATCTGCTTCAAGCAATGCCTCAGAGCACACAGAAGGGGATAAGTACGCATTAAGCATACCTGACTTAATATTATCACACGAAGGTAAGACGGCTGGTTCTGTTGGCAGGAATTTAAGTCCTCAATGCTCCCAGCTTAATGATGGCCTACTATATGTACCCATCCCAAGTTGTGGGACACCTTCCGTACCCCTTCATCCTCTCCCACCACACACCCCCCGCCCAAACAATACCTCTCTTTAATTTCAGACACCATTTGAGCCTTGGTATTCAATTGAATTGCAATTCAATTCATGTTTTTCTTTTAACATTTTGGTCAGTCAATCAGATTTATGATACTTCTCAGCCTGCCAAATTGTGTGTTTGTGCACAAACACACACACAGACACACAATGACCTAGAGCCTTCTCACCAACACTTGATCTATTTGTAGTGTTATTTTGTGTCCTACTATTGCCACCTCATACCATATGTTAATAATGTCCACTTTAATAAAGGAGGTAGTTATCAGTGTATTTAAAACTAATCAGACTTGAGAAGCAATTTATAAAACTCATTGCTAAGATTTCAATTTTTCAAGAAATACTCTTGGTACCAAGCATGCCATGCTTACTTCTCTAAAGAAGGAAATCCAGTAAAGCAGGTGTATGTATATAGACAGAAAGATTTATATGAAGGAAATGACTCACACTATGATTAGAGGCTAGACAGTTCCAAGTCTGGGTGAGATGGCAGACTGGAAGCCTTTTCTAATGCATGTAGCTGCAGGGACCAACAAACCGAAGATCAGGATGGCAGATAGCAGGCTGATTGCTATCTCTGGGAACCAATCCAACTTTGGGAGATAAGGTAGTGGATTGCTGACTCACAGGAAAAGCTTAGATCTAAGGAGAAAAGCTAGATGCAGAGGCCAGATCCAACAAAAACCAGCGAGTTTACCAGAATGCCCATGTATATTGGAAACAGACCACACCCTAAGGAAACTCCTTGTATAACATGTCTAATTGTCTTATATCCAGGAAGTCTCTATATATTTACCTAATCTGGATTTCATATGCAGAAAAATAGACGAAGAAGACAATAAAAATAAATAAAACAGAGAAGAATATCGGCCCAAAAGAAATCAGAAAAAGTTAAAAACTAGACCAAATTAAAAATGGCTGAAAACCAAGATCAAATAATACTGTGTTGAATTATCACCTAACTGCATCTGTCTTAGCCCACTTTACAATGCACTCTGCGTTCTCTCTTCACTGCTATGTCTATGGGTGTTGACTGTGGATCCAGTATATGACCCTTTAAACCTCCAAGATATCTTCTCCATTTATCATGATGTTTTTAGTCAAATGGTGAGGACTTTTTTTCCCCTTTCCATTCAATTGTAGTTCATACTGCAAGTTGTACATCTCATACTGTACATCGTTAATGGTTCTTCCTCAAATTTTGATGCTGTCTTTCTTCAGATAGTCTAAATTCTCAGCATATAATACATATTATTTGTTCAGCAGACATATTAGACAAGTATGGTGAGTGGACACAACTCTAATATACACCCTTTTGATTGTAAGCTGCAGTATCCTGTTGTTCTGTCTGAATGACAGCTGCTTGGATTATGCACAGGTTCAGTATGAACACATTTTAGTGTTCTGGAATCTCTTCTTCACAATCGTATCCATTATTTCTTACTTACACAGTCTAATGCCTTGCATAAATGCCAAAGCAGGTAAACTTCTTTTAGGTATTCTTTATTTTCAGCCCCAGTCCATCTGACGTTAACTGGTTCCACATTCTCTTTTAAATACAGATTGAATTTTTGTATTGATATAGTGCCCTACCAGTTTTTAGATTACCTTCAGTCAAATATTACCTGTGCATCATGGCAGTGAGTTTGAGCTAGGGTGATGATAATTATATTGCTTGATATTATAGGCATTGTATTGTATTACCTTTCTTTGAAATGGACAAAAATATGGATTTCTTCTGGTTGGTTTCCCAAATTTCTTGGTATAGATTCCTGAGTGATTCCAATGTTGAGGCATCTCAATTGGTATTACCGCAATTCCTGTACCAATGTCTTCAGTGAACCTTGAGCTTCTGTTCCTCCATATCCATGGCTGATGTTTGCTATTATGTCACCATGGCTATATTTTCTAACTGCTTATCCTACTTGTTTACAATTTCTGCACTCTAATCACCAGTAATTATCAATGCATCTTAATGAAATGCTTAATTAATTTCAGGCTACAGAAGCTGAATAATTTCTTCAGTTTCTGACTCTTGGGTGTTAGTAGCTGACATGTAAATTTGAATAGCAGTTGGATAGCAGGTCTTCTTTGTAGGACTGTGCTTATTAGGTTATCACTGGCAGCATTGTACTTTAGAATATATCCTGAAATGTTCCTTTGGAGGATGAGTAAGATAGATACCTCTTCAATTTGTCTTTCTTATCATAGAAGACCACATACTTGTCTGATTTGAAATCAGTTCCTTTCAATCCACTATTGCCTTAGATAATTATGTGTCCTATTTTTTTTCCAGGAACTTCCTTAGTTTTTATTGGCTGCAGACAAAGTGTATCAGAAAGTAAATCAATACGGATGTAGTGTGGTAGTCATGCAATCTCACGTCAATTTCAGAATTGGGAGTGTAGGGGTGTAGTTTAGCCTGTCAATCTGGAGATAGCCAAGGAGACCTGTGGCAGTCATGTGCTTATATTAATTTTATGATTGAAATGTAGGGGTAGAGTCTAGCTTGTTAATCTGGAGATAGCCATTGAGTAGCCGATGAGGCCTCTAAGTGGGCATGGCTTTCACCTGAGACTCCTGGGAAATCTCACGATATTTCCCTCGTGAAGATGAGAAGCTATCTCTCCCAGTTGTTGGGAGTTAGTTTCAGAGATGATTAACCACAAGCAACACAGAATGGTGGCATCTGGGAGGCTGGAGTAGCCGGTGGAGATACCAAGGCTTTGCCTTGATGGAGCTGGACCTCTGAGGCTGGGGCAGCCACATGGAGGCCTCTGCCAGCGATGACTTGTTTCTGCCACCACAGGATGCTGTTGATGGACCCTGAGCCCTGGAAGTGAAGAGCCATGGGGAGACCCCTGTCGGTGCCAGGACTCTGTACCCACTGACCGTGACTTCATGAGTCAGAAGGAGACTTTATGGACTGCTTTTGGGCATATGGGTTAATATCGGACTTGTGACTTTGAGCTGGACTGGGCTGGGATGTTTTCTCAATGTCCTGTTCCTCTTGAATATAAACCCATTCCTTATATCCATATGTGTGTCCTTGAATTTGTTCCTCTAGTCTACCAGGATTAACACAAGACCTCTATGTGGGCATGGATTTCTCCTAAGAATTCTGGGGAATCGCTTGGTATTTCTCCCTTGAAGGTGAGAGACTTACCATTCTGTCCCTTGGAGACGCTGTCCTGATAAGACGCAACGTTGACTCTCTGTGAGACATCTCAGAAAAGAAGTCACATGGGCCTACCCTCATGGAACCAGATCTCTGAAGCTGGTTCATGTAGAGCCATGTAGAGACTCCTGTCAGTGCTGAGATGCTTGAGTAGCCACAGAGAGACCCTTGTCAGTGCTGAGATGTTTCTACCACCACTGAATACACAGGACTCTGCACCCATTGGTGTGTGATTGTCCTGGCATCCTTGCATATGAGTCTAAAGAGGACTGATGGATTGGTATTGGATATATGGGCTATTATCGGACTTACGGGCTTGGACTGTACAGGGTTGGGATGCTTTCTCAATGTTCCATTCCTCTTGTATATAAACCTCTCCCGTATATACATCTGTGTGTTTACAAATTTGCTTCTCTAGTCTAGCTGGACTAACACATGTAATTAGGTTAAAATTTAACATTATTTGTTTGCCATAAATCTATTGTATTTACAAAAGAACATTTGTTTTATTTTAATTATCTTCTGCTTTCTTTTGAATTGCAAAAATGTAGCCAATGTTCTTTAACAAGTTATACAGAAAACGCTAATCATAAATTTGCTATGTAAATGTTTGCTGAAAGCACAATAAAATTTTATTTTTAAAAATTGTCCCTGGTTTAAGAAAACAGATAAGTTAGACTTCTTGACATATGTAATCCAGGACAGATAAACCCCTTAGGAAGAGTAATTGGAGTAATGATAACTTGAGAGTAGGGGGAAGGTAGTGGCAGAGGGGGAGAAGAGAGAGAAACTGGGAACTGATGACAATGACCAAAGTACACAGTAACTTGTGTGAAGGCAGACAGCAGATGATGTAACCTACAAAAATAATAATAATTTATATTTTATCAGAGGTCCACAAAGGTGGGGGAGGGAGTGAAAAAAGGAGGAGCCAATACCAAGACTCAAGCTGAAAGCAAGTGTTTTGAAATTGCTAATGGCAACATATGTACAAATGAGTTTGATACAATTGATTTATGGATTATTGTAAAAGCCTCCAATAAATAGGATTTATTAATAAAATATGTATTGAAGTAATTCTTAATCTATCAAGGAGGTAGAAGGGTGAGGAGGGGAGGGAGGGAAAATATAAAGAGCTGATACCAATGTCTCAATAGAAAGTAAATGTCTAGAAATGAATGAAGGCAACATATGTACAAAACTCCTGATGCAATCAATGTATGATTGTAACAAGAATTCTAAGACTCTTCAATAAATGATCTTTCAATCAAAAAATGGATTTAAAAATTTTATTAAAAGGAATATCTTAAACTAAAAAAAAAGAAAAAACAATGCCCTTGGTTTAAGAGGAAACATATGTTAGAATGTAATTTTAAATGTATATAGTCTACATAGAAACAAATTCTAGCCTGAGCTCCGGTGGCGTAGTGGTTGTGCATGGGACTGTGGCCCACTGGGTTGGAGGTTCAAATCCAGCAACAAGGCTGGGCCTCCTACTCCCACCATCAGAGGGCAGTAATGCCCCAAAAACAAAGAAACAAAAAAAGAAACAAATTCTACTCTAGTCTCATGCTTGCTTTTTGAAATAATGAAATTGATGCTTATGAGATGATGGAAATACCTTTTAACTATGGTGATTAATGTGCATTCTTCCAAGAAGGCAAATTGCTGTACCATACATGACAAATTATAAATAAATGTGCTTATAATATTTTGGTATAAATTAACTATTTTTATTGTTAACTAACAATAAAAGCAAAATGATATTAAAATAGTTAGGTTTATTGTGCCAACCTGGCCAATAAACACATGTGGGATTAATTCAAGGGCAGAGAGAGAAATGGCTCAGTGAGCTTCACCCTTCTTATTCTCTGGTCTCTTGATCTCTGATGATTGAACCAGGATGCGGCTGCCCTAGCGAGTTCTCTGCCTCAGCTGGCAAGGCTCACTTCCTGCAAGACATCCCTGAGGAGAAGCCACAGGGACCTACCCTGATGCAGCCCTGGGTGCTGGAGCAGCCATGTGGAGACCACTGCCAGCACTGAGATGCTTCCACATGCACTGATTCAGCTTTCCTCCTGCACTCAATGTCATTGTGTGTGTGTTTTGAGATGGAGGACTTTGTAGATTGGTTTCAGATATATGGGCTAATGTTGGACTTGTGGCCTTTGACAGCACCGGGTTGGGATGCTTTCTTAAAGTATTCTTACCTTTTATATAAAACTCTCTCTTATACATATAAGTTTCTGTGGATTTGTTTGCCTAGTTTACCAAGACTAACAGAGATATTTTGTTTTCAGTGGTATTGTATTGCTTTAAAATTAATAAAAACATTTAAAAATAGGATAATTTTTTTGCAGCTAGTCAGTCTGTATATATTATTTGATTATATATTATTTGTGAGAAATACTAATAAATTTTTTCTACTACTCTATAGATACATATTTTTCATAAGAAATAATTGCAATAAACTCTATTTTGTGATACATAAATATTTCAGAGGAAAAGGTGAATACCTGTTAAAAAATATTTGGCTTTCATTCCAGAGATGAGAACTGTGGCCATTGTTTGGTGTTTCGGGCACAGCTTACTCACAGAGACCTGTCAACAAACAGTAGGTGTGCAGCCACTTGGTCTTCCCCTCTCCTCGCCACTCTTCTTATGGGTGAGCTCACTGTTTCGGTCACTGAGTCAATCCATCTCATCATGGACCTTTCTTGTTCTTACTGCCCTTCTACTTTACCAAGCGTGGGTCCCTTTCCCAGGAACTAGTTTCTCCTGACAACATGTCCAAAGTACATGAGACAAAGTCTCACCATTTTTGTTTCTAAGGAGCATTCTGACTGTATTTCTTCCAAGACAGACCTGTGTTTTGTTGGCTGTGTTAAATAGCTTGAAAAATACACTGGCATTTGGGACTCTTTTAGCAATTCAGTATTACTATGTCTGTCAAAAGTCAACATGCTGCGTAACACGATGCGCTACTCATGACTAACCTAAACCAGTTACCAATGAATTGATTCCAACTCATAGCCACCCCACGTGTGTCAGCATAGAAAGAATGCTTTTGTTTAAATTTGCTCTCAAAATAAGTCCTGTCAGCAATTGTGTTTTAACACATACACACAGGGATTAGAGTGAGAGATATTAAGTCATAGTCAGAAACAGGTGCGTTTCCTCCTAAGGTCCCTCTAGGGCTGCAGTTCTTAACCTGTGGGTTGTGATTCCTTTGGGGGGGTGTCAAGTGATCCTTTCAGTTTTGAAGTAGCAATGAAAATCATTTTATGGTTAGGGCGTCACCACAACATGAGGAACTGTATCATAGAATCGTGGCATTATGAAGGTTAGAAACCACTGCTCTCTAGGGTCATGTGAAAATGAAGAAATTTGAGATATCGATCTCTCTTTTAATCTCTATCTAGCTCTATCTGTCTGTCTGTCTGCCTATCATTTAACTATAGCAAAGGCAGTTCTGTTTCTGGATAAATTATTGATAGAATTAATCAGGCTTGATATTGTATGTCAGGATCATTTAAATCATGCTGTGGTGATAAATGGTCCCTGCCCCCAAATTTTCGTTGTTTTTAAGACACAATGGTTAATTTTTAGCCCAGATTTTGTTTCAAAATATATATATATATATATATACACACTTATAAGCTGCAGTTCTTCTTTATGTCTACTTTTCTTCTCTCTTATTACTCAGAGAGACAGAGCAACCTCATTCAAAGGCATTGCCAAGAGAGATGTGGGAAAAAGCAAGGGTGATGATCAAATGAGAGCTTTTACAACTTTTAACTCAACAGTGGTTGTGCCACTTCCATGTTTGTTCCATCAATGAAAGGATCAGTGACTATCCTGTCCATGGGTCTGTTAAACAAGTTTGAAATGGTTAAGGACTAAAGCTGACTGGCCTCCTATCCAGATGTACTTTAATGTTCTTTTGTGCTGGGTATTCTTTCACAGTATTAATACAAAATATGCTGATTTGTGGGAAACAGAACTGGGAGGAGAGTGTATGCAGACAATTGCTCTACATTCATCCATTGAAGACTGAGAAGTCAGGGTTCATCGGAGGGAGATCTTCACTTTCATAGGTTGGAGATGTTTTCCAGTCATATTCTCCTAGGTACAAGTCCATCATGTCCCCCAATAATCATGTATATTTTATGGTGCTACTTGCAAGGACATGGTTGCTTTTGAATACCCCTGAAGTCAACTGCTTGAGGCTACTTACCCGAAGGTTGTCTGCAAACAAAAGCTATCAGACCCTTTTGTCTGTCCTAACCTTAGTATGACCCACTTCTTTGGATACAGATCATAGATTATTCCCTTAGAACAGAGTTCAAAGATACTTTAAGGTCAAGGTAGCTCAGAGATGACTAAAGTTAGCCTGGCACCCTGCCACCTTGACTCTAGAACCACCGTCTTGTTATGTATGTACTTTCATGTCACATGTATGCCCTGAACACCCCCCTTCCTATTACATGTATACCCCTACCATGTGCCCCTTCTGTTACATGAATGCTTCTAGTACAACCCCCTTCCTGTTACTTATGTGCTTACCATGGCTTTGCATATCTGAGATTAAACAAGGCTATGGGAGAATACATTACTCTCACAGTCTGATGCTGGCTGCCATGGAAAAGGTAAACCCTTGCATTCCTTGTCTCCTGGCTCTTTAATTTGCCCCTTAATTACACAGTCACCTGTTGGGCTCATTTGATTGTGGAAAGGCTAGTCCCCACAGCACTCGTTACATTGTCTGATTGGTCTTAGCAAAGTGAAGTCTCAAATGACCTGAAAGAGTAAAACTAGAAGACAATGATTTTTGAGGAAGGGATATATAAATGGGCATACAGAAGTGAGCACAAAAAGATCACCATTGGGTCCATTCATGAAGGAAATCTGGGATATTTTATAGCATCACCACAAAGGGACTGAGGAGTCTTTAGGGAGAGGCATGGATTCAATAGAAAAAACTGGTTTGGAGAATGAGATGACATGATGTACTGGAGTTCTTTAAAATAATTCTGGCAGAATCATGAATGTGCCATTTCTGTAATGTAATTGTTCAAGCAACCGCCTGACTTTATGATCTGGAAATTCTAACCCGCGCTTGATTATAAAGGACACATTGATGTTCCATGGCAAAATGTTCTGTCTCAATAGGAGGCAAGCTGCAGGTCAGAAATTTCTTATTGAAACAGTTCAGAGTTCACGGAGGGGTCTGCACTGCAGCACTCGTCACATTTTCCACAGACGGCTCTTAGCTAGCATGATACATCTATTTCCTGGAAAACGGTCTCATCTTATCTCCCTTGTTAGAGCCTCTTGTATGATGGCCAAGACATGTTGGACAAGTTCTTTCTTGCTCCGGGTAACAGTCAAAGCATTTGAAGCATTTTTTATTTAGTTAACAACAACAACAAAAAAATAGATCAGGGAAGGATTGTCCAGTTTGTCTCTAAAATGGAATGGGGAGAACGACCAAGTGGGATGACTCTTTACTAATTGAGTGAGAAAGAAAGCACACCAACTTGCCTTTCATCTTGAATGGGAGGCTTAACTTGCCCCAGTTAATTGACCAATAGAAAATTTACTTTTATGAAAGGTTTGTGAATTACCTTCTGTCCACAAGTTGAATCTCTTATTCTTGGCATTCTTTGTCTTACCAGGGGATGCAAGGTATTTGTCATTTCCTGCTTCTTGAGTCCAATTAAAAAGTACAAAGAGAGTGGAAAAATGTCATCTGTGGGAATGTCCAGGCAATCACTTTGGGCAAGAGGGCAGCAATGACCATCACATTAAGACAGTCACAGGAAAATACCAGGAATATATCAGACTGTGGTCTGATCCTTATGAATGTGAAATTCTTATCTTCCTTCTACAGATATTGCAAATACCATGTGTTCTCTTGCTCAATGTTCATTTACAGCATGTAAGATTTATTCTAGAAATGCAGAGATCACAATTGGCACTATCACATGTTCAAGGGTATGGTAATAATCCTGTATGCCAGTGATAAATGAGTATCAACTGTAGTAAAGAATGTAACGCACACTTCTGAATTATCTGGTTTGGTGTGCAGCACCTGGAGTAGTAAAAGTTTGCTAGTGGCCATCTAAATTGTCTCTACTCATATGAAGTAAAAGAACATGAAGGAAATAAAAAAAGAAAGTAGTCTAAGAAACCAATATCCTACATGAACCACAAGATCTTAGAATGTGAAACCAGAAGAACTAGATGGGACTGAATTACCACTTTCAATTATTTCGCACAAATAGAAAATCGTAGAGAGAATAGGAGGAAAACATAGAACAAAACTCAAATTCTTTAAAGAAGTGTACCGTGTGGATTGAGAGAGACAAGAGCAACCCATGAGACTATTGCACTGCGATACCTTTTACACTTGGAGTCAATGCGATTTGTGCAGGTCATCTTTCATCCAAATAATCGATTGGCTTATAAAGAAAGAAATATCACCTGTGAGTAATGTGTTCCCTTAACAAATTAACTATTTAACACCAAATAGTCAACATATACCCAAAAGCAAGGACAAGAAGGCAAAGTGGAGGAGAAGCTAGATCAATGGAAACAGAACACGGTGGTTCTTAATCTTCCTAATGCCGCGACCCTTTCATACAATTCCTCATGTTGTGGTGGCCTACAACCATAAAATTATCTTTGTTGATACTTCATAACTGTAATTTTGCTACTGTTATAAATTGGGAGACACCTGTTAAAGGGTCGTTTGACACCAAAGTGTTGCGAATCACTGGTTGAGAATCACTGACATATGACATGGAAATAATGAAAGTGTTGGCACACTGTAAAAATTGTACCCGATGGAACAGAGCAATTGGTAGAAAAATTGTTACAGGAGAATTTAATTTGCTATGTAGATTTTCACCCGAGCCAGAACATATTGTTTTAAAAAATTAATACACACAATAAGTATAACAAAGAACTATATTGTTAAATACCATAGATATAGCTCAGAGTTCATATGCATTTATAAATGTTGATATCCATTCCAGTTTAATATTTTTGTTTAATTCTATATTATTTATTAATTATTTAGTGCACAAAGAAATTACTAAAGCTTCTAAATATTTAAAATAACTGCAAAACAAAAATAGTATTAACAGTGAAAGTTAAAGAGAGTCTTAGCTAGATACTCAACTCACTGCCTTTCTATGAATTCCAACTCCTAGGGACTCTGTATTGGCAGGGTAGACCCTCCTCTGTGGGCGTCTGAGACTGTAGCTCTTTGCTAAGGAGAAAGGTTCAGATGGTGGTTTCAAACTACCCACCTTGTGGTTAACATCCCAATGTACAACCACAACACCACCAGGGCTTCTTCAGTTAGACAGCTAAATAGACTTAATATTTTCTTTTGAAAAAAATGCTAATAAAATATAAATGACACAAAACCAAATTATAGAGGTTATATTAGATCATAATTCTAATTTTGTGAGATTGCTCTTGGTATTAGTGTTTAATATATTAAATAAAATATTTAATAGCTATATTTAATTGTTCTTATCTATCAAGGGAATATGTGTATGGAGAAAAGGCCCTATTTAAAAATCTCTCATCATATGAAATCAAATGAAAAGTGGAATTTGACCAAGTTTTATGGCAAGGAATTCTTTTTTGTTTAATCTAGGCAACAGTAATGTCCAAACATCTTTGATGAGGAAAGTGAGGTTCATGAAAAGATGAAGAAAAGAAAAGGAAATTGTTAAAATGAGACAATTGAACATTGACTTCAATATTTGTTACCACTCCAGGGTCTTTTGATCCATTCATTGTGTCAACTTTTCACTGTCTCTGGTCTTGTCTTCTTATCCATCAAGAATTCTTGTCAACCATTAGAATCACTCTCGTATCTGTGTACTCAATTACTTTGCCACTTATTTGCTTGCCTAGATCCATAATTGTCTAGATCCATAGATCTACTCCATTCTTGAAACATTTGTATGTGTGGAGGGAACAAACGCACACAACCACATAGACATGTCTCATTTTAAATTTACTATAGTTAACTTAAAATCTAAACTATATTTATGTAATACTCCCAGAATTCATTTTATATATATCTGATTCATTCACTCAGCCAGTTTCTTAGATGAATATTTTAAACTTTCTACTCTCTTCTAACTACAGCATCTCCTCTTTTATTTACATTCTTTTTGATGACCACACTTTCTACTTGATTCGGAAATCTGAAGCAATCGAAAGAGGACATTTCCTGAATTTCTGGCCACATACCCACACTTTAGTATACACAGCCTCATCTTCTGACTTTCTAGTTGTTATAAGATATGAATTATTCATGTGCTGTCCCAAAGCCAATTTTAACACTCTTACTTAGCCAAGTCAATAAATCACTCTTGAATTACCTTGAATTATTACCATTATCTTCCTTTTAACAATGAGCCCCGGTGACCTAGTGGCTTCACCATTGAGTTGCTAACCACAAGCTCTGTGGTTCTAACCAACCAGCCACTCTGCAGAAGAAACATGAGGCTTTCTCCTGCTGAAAAGAGTTTCAGCCTTGGGAATCCAAAGGGGGAGTTCTAATCCATCCTAAAGTGTTGCTGTGACTCAGATGAAGGTTTTTTTAAAACTTATTGTCCTACTGGATCAAGCTCCTTAATTAAAAACATGCTGTTACTATTGCTTTCTTAAAAGAAGGAACACATTCTTAATTTTATCACCTAGAAAAAGACTATTTTTCCTCTTCTGTTAGCACACTATTTCTGTTCAGTTGCTCTGCCTTAAATATTCACTGTTCTTGAAGCCACAAAATTAGAATATTTCCCACAACGCTTCACTGAAGTTCTCTTGTCACGCTCATTTACTAACTCCACTTAGACAAATGTAAGGACGATTTCTAGTTGCCATTTTAAATCTGCAGCGCTTGATCACTCCCTTTTGCCTTACATTACCTCCTCCTCCAGTAGACATCCAGGACATCCATTCTCTTGCTCTTTCTTCTTCCTCACTTGTCAACCCATATCAGTCACTTTCCCCCTCCTCTACTGTCCTAAATCGTCTAATGTTTGAGTTTCCGAAGATCAACGTTTGGTCATTTTCCTCGGCATGCATTTTGAAGGGGCTTCCTTCAGTACTCTGCTGAGATCATTTCAGCTTCCCTTTTATTGAAATGTTTTCAGTTTTAAGAAATGCGTTGAGGGAACGGGGTTGGGGCTTCAATATACTTTAACTGTGAACAGTCACCACCTTCAGCTCTTGGTAGGATTATTGCCTTTGAGCTTTGGGAGCTTTGATCTTGAAAAGAATATGGGCAGGAAAATACTTGTATTATAAATCAATATTCATGGCTATCTTGAAGTCTTGAGGGCATGGGGGGTGACACATTGTGATTCTCACTGCAAAGGCAACAGTTCAAAAACACCAGCCACTCTGAGGGAGAAAGGGGCTACTTTCTAGCTCCATAAATATTTAAAGTCTTGGAAACCTACAGGAATGGTTCTATTCTATTCTTTTGTCTTTTTAAGTGAGAATTGACAAAATGACATGGTATGTTTTATGACTGCTTTATTAATAGTTAACTGTACAGGAAATGATAAAAACTCACTGCTATCCTGCTATCAAGATGATTCTGACTCATAGTGACACTGTTGTGTTACCTGAAGTTGTAAATATATGTTACAGGAGCAGAAAGCCTCATCTTCTCCCACAGAGTGATCGGTGTATTTAAATAGCCAATCTTGTAGTTTGTAATCCAATGCTACCCAACAGCCTTACCATGACTTTTGAGACAAATTGAAATAGGTCTATTATGATTTGATTCCATTTATTCATCAGATCCTGAGCACACGCATGAATCTGACTGCACACACCATCAAAACAAAGAAGGATCTCTACCTAATCAAATTTTCTGGATAAATTTGTAGAATTCTGAATGATTGCTTGGATTCATCATACAGAGTCATTCTAGTGCTACTTTCATGTCCACATGTTTGCTCTGGACAGGAAGTGAACCTATCCAAGAATTCTGAAACCATCTCTGTTTTATAACTACATTTCAATCATAAAATTAACATAGGCACATGGTCCTACTGTTCTATTCTTATTGTGGCTTCTTCAGGAATATTCATATAATAGTTTTCTGCATTATGTCTCATCTAACACACCCATCTGTCAGTTTGTCATAATTTGGAGGCTTAAATCCTGGAAGCTATAGCACCAATATTTCAAATACTAGCAAGCTACCCATGGTGGGCAGGTTACATTGGAACTGGTAGATAAAGGTTAAAAGGAATATCTAGTGGCCCATCTATGAAAAAATGGTCTGTGAAGACATGATGAATAGCATTGCAACCATTATTTAGCATAGAGCTTGAAAGTCAGCTCCTCAAATGAGAAGGCACTCACAATAGGACTGAGAAAGAGCTGCTACCATAGAGTCAATCTTAATAACAGGGCTGGAATAAAGCATCTGGGATCTTCACTTGCCCATGCTGCAAATAAGAAAGCTCTAAATAAGAAGAAATTGTTTTATGCAGTCATTAGTAATCAGAACATGCAATGTTCAAAGTATGAATGTAGGAAAAATGGAAATTGTAAAAAAGGGAATGGAATGCATCATGATATCATGCTTCTAGACAGTAGTGAGTTGAATAGACTAGTATAATCATTTCAGATTATACAGTCATATGGTCTACTCTGATGGGAATAGTAGACTGTAGTTAAATGATATCACAGTCACCCTTCAAAAGAAGATGTCCAAATCTATGCTGAAGTAGAATGCTGTCAGAGGTAGAATAATACACATGCTCTTAGAAGCAAGGCTAGTTAATGCAGCTATTGTTTAAATTTACACACCAACCACTAATGCCAGAGATGAAAAAATGGAATGTTTTTATGAATTTCTATAGAGGGGAATCAATTAAACTTACACTCAAAATGTATAAATAACTACTAGTAATTAGAATGCAAATGTTTTATGAATAGGAAAAATATAAGTAGTTGGAAAATATGGCCTGAGTGATAGAATGGATGGCAGGAATAACATGATAGAATTTTGCATAACCAACAGCTGATTCATTGCAAATACTTTTGTTTCATTACACAAATGTCAAATGCACATATGGACCACTGCCAGCTGGAATATGGCAGTGCTACATTAACAATGAACACAATAAGAAGCTCAAAATCTCATATTTTTTACATCATAAGATGCACTGGACCATAAAATGAAACCAGTTTTTAGAGCAGGTGAGTTAGTCCAGGTAGACTAGGGGAACAAATTACAAAGACACGTATAAGGATATAAGGAATGGGTTTATATTCAAGAGGAACAGGACATTGAGAAAACATCCCAGCCCAGTCCAGTTCAAAGTCACAAGTCCGATATTAACCCATATGCCTGATATCAGTCCATAAAGTATCCTTCCAATTCACGAAGTCACAGGTCAATGGGTGCAGAATTCCGGAGCCGGCAGGGGTCTCCCCAAGGGTCCCTGCTTCCAGAGCTCAGGGTTCATCAACAGCATGCCCCTACAACTTCAGAGGTCCAGCTCCATCAGGGCAAAACCGCGTGGTCTTTCTGCCAGCTCCTCCAGCTTCTCAGACGCTGCCATCTTGTCTTTTCCGTGACTCATCGCCTCAGACTAACTCCCAACAACTGGGGAAGATAGCTTCTCATCTTCACCAGGGAAATATCGCGAGATTTCCCAGAAGTCTCAGGAGTAAGCCATACCCACATAGAGGCCTCATTGGCTGCTCAATGGCTATCTCCAGATTAACAGGCTAGACTCCACCCCTACATTTCAATCATAAAATTAACATAGGCACATGACTGCCACAGCAGGAAAACAAAAAATATTTTGAACCAAATAGTACCAGTATATTAAGATATTTATTAAAATAAAGCAAAATATTTAACAAGGTAAACTGGTCATCACTAGTGTCAGAATTTATGAAGCTCTGTTGTTCACAATCACTTATTGAACTCATATTCTGGATTTTTTTGTGTAATTCTAGTTTTGGTGCACAAAGAGAGGCTATTTTTGATAAATCTGTTGCACCTTGATGGTGATCCAGTAAAATCCTTAATGCCTTTTTCTACAGGAAGGCACTTGGCTTCATAGATGATCATTTTTGTACAAGCTGTGAAGCTCATATTCCGGTGACATATGATCCATTCTTTCATGTCCACTTCTAACTGTGGCCATTTTTCAGGGGTCCACAAAAAGTGTGCTTAATTTTATTAATTTTTTTGCAGCTGATCCTCCTGTTTACTTCCCTCTCATCATTTTTTTTTCAGTTGGAGGTGGCTCAATATCTCTCTCTGCTACAATGTTTCCATGTTCTTTTGCATATTTTATTATCTCTGGTTGAAACAGAATTTTATCTGCTAATCTGTACATCTTTGACATTTTGTACCATTAGAGAAATGGTGTTTTTTCTGGGGGAAATAAAGTAGTGACAGAGCTGTCAGCTGTTATGAGAGATATTTTACCACAAACATCAGTATTGTAATTTATGGTAACTCAACCAGCTTGGTATGACTAGAAAAAGACACCAACCACCCTGTCAGACAGGGCTTTGCCTGGCAGGAGAGACTCTATGTCTCTCTCTTCCTTTGACAGGTCCTTAGCCTGTCTGTCAGGATACTGTCCTGCATCACCTAGTCCTGGCCAGGATGTTCCCTGGTACCGTATCTAGCTTCCTCCTGTCAGTCTGTCAGTGTCATACACACGCAGGGGAGGCATGCGCTGTGCCCATCATGTGATCTGACTGAACTGAGACTCAAGGAGGGAGGGCTACCCTGGAATGTACAGCAATCCACAGTATGCAAGCAGGAGCGGACGGTAAGTGGGTATATGGGACCATAAACAAATGTTCTGGAATACCACATCTTTGGACCATGAGATGCACCCTAGTTTTCCTCCACTTTGGGGGGGGATTGTGTCTTTTGACCCAACAAATATGGTAACCACTAGTAACACAGCCATGGGCTGGCTAAGCAGCACACCATCATTTGCTCATATGGAAGTTCAACTTGAAAGCCAAAAGCTCAAAATGAATGCATGAAGCAAAAGTATTAATTTGAGACCATCCCAGCTCAACTTAGAGACCATTTTAAGAATAGACTTGATGGTCTTATATTAATGACAGAAAAGCAGATGGGTTATGGGATGGCATCCTGCCTGAGGAATGCAAAATTCCCTTTAAAAAAGGGAAAGAAGACAAAAAGGATCTCAGGAGAGAGCCTGAAGCTTGCTCTTGAGTGCAGCTAAAGAAAATGAAAGACATTATGGAGTGAGAGCAAGACAGAAGATTGCAAAGGACAGTCTGACAAGGCACAGTAAAATGCCATCATAGAATGGGAAAAGGGGTAGTTTGAAAACAAAAGAGCCAAACATGCCCAGCTGATCTCAAACTGGAAGAACTGAAGTATTAATGCAAACCTCGGGCTGCATTGCTGAAAGGTTCTAAGGGAAACATATTGAATGATGCAGGAAGCAGTGAAGGGACTTAGAATGAATAATCCCTTTACCAACAGTGAGTCTATTTTAGGCCACTTCAGGAAGTATACAATTAAGAACTAATTATATCTAAAGAACAAGTCCAAGCTGTCACTGAAGCATTGGAGGAAAAGAAAGATGCATGAACTCACCTTATCCTAGTTGAGATGTTGTAACAAAACGAACGCAATAGTCTATGACACGGAAGTTTGCAGACAGCTATTTGTGACCATTTTAAAGAAAAATTACCCAATAGGATGTGGAAATTATTGGGTAGTTCATTATTGTCATTATAACAATGACTCATTATGATATTTTTCATTATAACAATATCATCATTATCACACACAAGTTTAGATAAGCTGAAGAAAGTTTCAAAGTGATTACAGCAGTACAACAAGTCAATAGAGGAGGCTGTGGAATGAAGAAAATATAACATTACTGATATCAGATGGGCATTTGCTGAAAGCAAAGAATATGAGATAGATGTTTGCCAATGTTTTATTGATTTTGCTGAAGTGATGAAAATATGGGTGAATTGTAGCATATTTTGCATTACATAGTGAAAAATGAGAATTTCAGAAAACCCAAATTTGCTCATATGCAACCTGTATACAGACCATGAGGCAATCTCTTAAACAGAACTAGGGGAAACTGATGGTTCAAAATATGGGAAATGTTTCAGGGTTGTATTATTCTGCCATATTTATGACTCTGCATAAGAAGTACATAATTTGAGAAGCTAGACTACATGAAGAATACAACATCAGGAGTGGAGGAATACTCATTAACAACCTGCAGTCTTCAGACAAGACATTCTGGTTTACAGAAAGTTAAAAGGACTTATGGATGAATTTCTTACACCTGGACAAATAAATAACATCACAATAAACAGAGAAAAAATGGAACTTCTAGGAATCTCATCTTGGGGCAATGGGCAATCAAAACGAACTTAAAAGTGGTCAAGAAATCAAACAACATGCTGCATTGGGCATCTTTGTTATAGAAATCTCCTAAAAAATTATAAGACAGAGATGTCCCTTTGTGGACTGATCAGTGTCTGATCCAATTGTATTTACAATGGTCTCCTTCTTTCCCTAAAAAATTATTACTAATTGGGAGGTTATACATATATCATATCATTCCATAGTTCAATTGGGTTAAGCGGTATTGTACAATTGCTACCACTGTCCATTTCCAAACATTCTTTTCCTTCCTGGACTCCTTGACATCATCTTTTTTGTCCAACTGATGTGCTGTGCATGCTCCATCCCCATCCTCAGAAACCTTTAGTTTACTTATGTCTTACGAATTTGAGAATTGGACAGGGTATAGTTAAAACTGAAGAATAATTGATGGTTTTGAATTATGGTATTGGTGGAGAAAATAACATCATCTGCCAGAGAAGAAACAAATCCATCTTAGGGGAAGTACTTATCCTTCTAAGGATATTCCTTAGAAGTGAAGGGCTGATGACGTCATCTAACACACTTTGATCACGTGTGTGATAGAAGAAACGAACCCACAGAGAAGGACACATCCTTGGAAACGCAGAGGGCAAACCAAAAAAGAAGAAACTCCCCAAGGAGATGGATTGACACAGTTGCTTCATCAAGGAGCTCCAACATCAAATGATTGGTGCAAGGGTGAAGGATGACAAATATTTTCTTGTTGCACCTGGGGAGCAACTGACAACATACATCTTCCAGTCGTTTGCAGGTGTAACTCCCTGAGCATTGGCACAGTAGCTATGAGTTGGACGGCTGTCTCCTAGCTCAATTGTCTGAAACCCTTCCCATGAAGAGTCACAATCTCGTAAATTCACCCTGTCCTATAGGATTACAATGAGTCAGCATGACTTGATGGTAGGGACCTTGGATTATTTCTTACCCATCAATTCCTCTAACCATCCATCCATTTATAATAGACCCCTTGGTGTCAATGGCTGTTAAATAGTAGTATGCTGCATTCATTACCAATTTATTTTTTTCAATGTAGGAACTTTAAAAATTATCACTTGATGCTAGCTAGTACCTTCATCATTACAATCTGGTTTCCAAGCACTTTATTTATCCAAGCATTGATTACTATGATTCTAGTGTGTTGACACCTTGTAGAAAACTTCTAAACTGACGAGTAAAGCTGACATTTTCCTACCCTTATTATCAACTTTTATTTATTTAAAAAAATTCTTTTCCTTCTCACAGTTTTCCCGGTTGAAATTTAATTATTTTACTCTTGAGTAAAGAAAATTCATTTCTAAAACATTAAATATTTTAATCAAATAAAAATATATTTTAGTCTATTTTTACTTTACTTTTGCTTTTGTTTTGACTTGAATATAATTTCCCCATCTTGTTTTTTATGCCCCTTGATTCTTTCATAAGAATATAATCACTGTTAATGCATAGGCAACTATATATTCTTCATTTGTAACTTTTCATTTAAATACATTGTAAAAAGTAAAGTATTCTGCGTGGTTATTTGTATGTGGCCAAATATGTATCGTCCGTCCCTTTTCTATTTAAAAAATGAGGCAATGTTGTTTAGTTGCTTTTCTGTGGATACGTTTACTTTTAATTAGTTTCTATTATGTCTTATATAGTATTCCGCAATGGAAATTTACCATGTTTTTTTTTCAGACATATACCCAACTGCTTTCTGATTAATAGACCCAGAGGTTATTTTTATTCTCTTACCGATTACATGATCTGAGAATAATATTTATACATATTCCTTTATGAAAATATTGAGAATCAATATTTTCTCAGAGGAACATATTTAAGAATAAACTTGCTGTTTATAATATATGTACATACACAACTCGGATATTACTTGAAGGCTTTCCAGAATGACTATATCATTTAACAAGTTCATAGGATATGAGAATCCCTATATCTTGACTTCCTTACAAATATTTATCATAATTAAACCTTCTAATTATTTCCAATGAAGTTTCAATTTACATTTTTCTGATTACTAATGATTTTGAGTGTCTCATCAATTACCAATTAAGTTGACTCATATGAAATTGATGATAAGCAAGCATTTTATTATTTCTTTATAAAATATGGTGTCACATATGGTGTGCATGCTAATAGCTTTGGGTTTCCACCTTCGTAAACATCCTGCTTTTATCTCTTGCTCACTTTTCTAAAGAGTTGCTATCTTTTTTGTCTCTATTGCAGATATTTCTTATATTTCACTATAGATACTTCAAATGCTTTCTACTCTTTTGTGTCTTATCCATTCCTTTTTCCCTGGCCTCACTTCTGATCAGAAATCCTCATTGTCAGCACATTACTAGTAGAAGTAGTGATGGTGGTTGTGGTACTTAAATCCTTGTTTAGTACTTACTGTGTACAAGGCAAGATTCATTTTTTTCCAAATTTTAGACAAAATAATTCAATCTTTGTTTTATACATGAAGAAGCTAGGTGAACTTAAGACAGTTTCCAGGTTCACCCAGTTAGTAGATCTTGGAGCTAGGATTCAATTCACAACTATCTGTCTTACATTTTCTGTTCCTACCTATTAGTTTGTACAATTTTTAATTGTGTCTACAATTTTGTTTTGATTTAGCATTTTAGTACTTCAACTGTGTTTACCCTTCCATATTTCATTTTTCATTTGTATATTCCACTTTGATTTCACTTTTATATGTGTTTTACTATGATTCTAATTTTGCTTCTCATGAGCAATAAATAATTCCCCTTAAAATTGCTGTGCCATTTTAATTTCATGATAAGTGTGGATGAATTATATTTTATTTTATTCATATTTGTTATTGCTAATTTCTGAGTGAATACTGCAGCATTTATGCAGATGACCTACCTTCGCTCACTGAATGTGAGGAGGACTTGAAGTACTTTCTGGTAAAGATAAAGGATTTCAACTCAATGCAAACTGCATACACACACACACACACACATATATACACACACAACTGGACCAATAGACAGCATCATGATAGGTGGTGAAAGATTGGGTTTTCAATTCCATAGCATTTATGTAAGTGTGCCCAATAAAATAATTCTAGAAATGTTTCTCCCCCAAAGAAAAGAGGCACACTTATGACATCATCATAACAGAAATACATATGTTTTCAAGTGAGAACTGAGCTTTGGAAATCTAGTCACACTACAAAATGTTTTATGAAGGCAGTGAAATGGACACACAAAATACCTAGTTATTTGAGTACATTATCAAGGTTCTTGCGGTCTGAAGTTTGGGAAATGGCCTTAGCCCATTTCTCCCATTCCAAAACCTTTTTTGAAAACACCAATGTGGCTGAGACCTGGTGACACAGTGGTTGTATGCAGGACTGCGACCCACAGGGTTGACGGTTCAAATCCAACAGCAGTTCTCCAGGAGCAAGACTGGACTTCCTACTCCCACCAGGGAAGTGATGAGAGAAAAAAAAAGAAAACACCAAGATGAATTATGATCAAATATTATAAAGAAAATATTATAATAAAGAATCTGAAATTTAATTGCTTTTTGTTTCAACAATAATGAAAATTACAATTAATCTATTGCCAGAAAGAAGATAAAACTGCATCTTAAGATTGTAAAATAAGAATATATTAGGCATATTATTGCTGCCTAGAAAGAATGATGGCATTCAGAACAACTCAGAAAAGGAAAATGAGGACTTATATGAGAGAATTCAGGAAAAAAGCAAAAAATAGGGGAAATGTTCAAAATAGGTATTTGGCAAGAAGTATCAGCACATAGATATGAAAATCTCAGAAAAAGTCTTATAAAGGAATAGATAAAAAAAATCAGAAATGAAAAAGCAAGAAAAAATATCAGAGAAATGTGGGAGAAATATATATATATATATATATATATATATATATATATATATATATATATATATATCATCACTGCTCTCCGATGGTGGGAGTAAGAGGCCAGCCCCACTGCTGGAATTGAAACTCCGTCCCAGTGGGCCGCAGTCCTACGCACAACCACTACGCCACCGGGGCTCAGCCCTGGAGATGTATATATTATAAAATTTGCAGTCAGTATTTGTTCACAAAAATGAAAAAACTTTATTGGAAACATATCTAAAATAGTTTTCATCTCATGGCTTGGTTGACAAGACAAAAACTTTAAAAGGCATACTTATTACTTGGGAAAAGTGAAAGCCACTATCTAAGGCATATCTTGAAGAAATTATTAAAATTTGAGGATTTAAAATCTTTTGAGAAACTATGAAAATGACTCATGATGATTAGTCATTCCTTGAAATATATTCAACCTATACAGGAAAGAAAAGCAAATTAGCATCAGACTTCTTGGATATGATATTTTATGTGAGCAGCCTAGAGGAGCAGCATTACCGTAGGAAAAAAAAGAGAGAGACATATGTTCTCTTAAATTTGACCACAAGTTATTTTCAATTTAGCCTCAGATCAGAGGTAAACAAATATAGACATGGAAAACCCTGAACGATAGCTAACTGTTTTCTTCAGTGTTTTTCAAAATAACTGTAGAAAAAGATTCAGTTTTTCAAGGAGTTCATGATGAAGCTTGGCGATAGGTTCTGTTTGTGAATATAATAAACATTTAACTTCATATTTAAGATGAAATAGTGGTTATTATGATGACAGAAAAATATGCACATGCCACTCACTCCTGATGATGTTGCATGAGTACAACCAGAAGAGGAAAAGGAAAGTATAATCAACTCTCTGATTGTTTCACAGGTACCCACTGGTATTAAGCTGTCATCAGTTCAAATTTTATATAAGGAAAGATATATAGAAATCTATTGGCAATTTATAGTGCTTAAAGGAAATATGACTAAAAATTATCTGTAAAATGAAATTAGTGTACATATAATCAATGAAACAACCATGTAAACATTCTTAAAAACATTCTTAAAAACATTCTTAAAAAAACATTCACATTAGTTCACCATTTTCTCATTGAATGCTGAAAGTTCATTGGGCAAAGGTTTTTCCAGTTTAAGCCCATGAAATGCTTCCTTATTGAAATGATGCAAAAGACATAGAAAGGACTAACAGTTGCCTAAGTTGGGGTAACCTAGCCATCAAAAAGAATAAGAGGTGTAACTCAAGGAAACATGTTTCACATATGAAAATAGGGAATGGCTGTAATCATTTCAAAAAACAGGACTGGTGATTACCCATACTGCTCTTACTCAGTTATAGATGGACTGATTTCAGAAGTTCACTCTCTGAGATATGCTGTGATTTTTAAAAACTGCTTAATCATATTAAATATATAAATACATTAAATGCACACACAATATGTACATCCATTTATACAAATAAGATCTTATTGATATATAACAGCATCTCATCACATCTGCTTATTGTTAGATATATCAGGTTGGTTGTGTGTCACAGCAGCCTCACGTGTAATATCATGAAACAGCGCCTGTACCAGACACACACAGCTACATTGTGGCCCATCATGACTCCCACAGTATCTCTCCAACAACTTGAGGGTCCTCCTCTTTTTCATTGACTTTCTGTGTTAACAAACAGGATTTTCTTCTCCAGGTCTGATTCCTCTTGATGATATGCCCAAAGTATATGAGATAAAGTCTCGCTATTCACACTCCAATGTAATATGCAATCTCATATCTTGAGCGCTGTCTCTAAGGACATTTATTTTGGATCCAAGTTCAGTGAAACCATCATAATTTTCTTTATTATCATGATGTCGCTTACTAGCCTAAGTGTAAAGATGCTTGTTTGTTTTTTCTGTTGTGGTTTAATCCACACTGAAGATGATAGTTTTGATCTTCAATATCAAGGGCTTTAAGTTCTCTTTGCTTTTCACACTCAAGGTTTTATCATCTGCATATAACAGAACATGAATGACTCTTCCCCATTTCCAAAGCTACAGTTATCTTTATTGTGTTCCGCTGTCCAGATTCTTTGCTCAACACACATGATGAATAAGTCTGGTGAAAGGACAATTTGGACACATCTCTCTTGGTTTTAAAACATGCAGGCCTTCTTTGTTCTGATCAAACGCAGATTCTGCACTGCATTTTTGAGACTAAATCAACAAGGAGCTGATAGCCTTATATTCCTCATGGACCAGCTGTTGGGGTTTGAACCTCCTATCTTGTGTTTAGCATCCCACAGCTTACAGGACAATGCCACCACGCCTCATTTATGGTTCGTTGTTAAAAATTAAAATTATGGGTTTAGTCGATTTTAAAAATAATGTATTAGTGTATTAATGTATGTATGGTTTTATTTTATTTGAATAATAAATAAAATATATTATCAAGCTACTAAATTAAATCAAGCATTAACTCTTAGAATAAAAGCTGTAGATTGTTGATTTGTGGGAATATAAAGGAATTTGCCTGTACAACTAATCTAGAAGATGTTTTTATATTCATTCTGGAGTTTTTGTGTGTTTTTAGTACTTGTCTCTTATTTTACTTTTTTATTTCCTTTATTTTTAAAAAAAGTAAGTATGTTTTCAGTTTTTAGTTAACTGATTACCCAAAATAGATCGTATATATCTCAATTTTATCAGGTGCTTTATCAATTACTTCATATTATTTCACTTTAATCATAAGATATCAAAACATTGCTAATTATTATTACAATTATCTGGATTTCCTCCAATTATAGGTGCAAAAAAGGAACAGAAAAATATTGAGCCTCAGAAGTTTTAATAACATACCATTACTATAACACCTATTTCATGTGTCACATATAATTAAAGAAAGGTTATCATACAGACAAAATACACATGAATTCTCCAAAACAATTCAAAGTTGAACTTTATTTTTCAGAGTTCTCAATGGATTGATTTTTGGGGTTCACTGAAATATACAAAGGAAAAACATGTCTATGATGTAGAAAATCATAATTAAAAATAATTTTTGTGATCAAAAGAATTTAGAATGGATATCTATGCATTCTACTCTTTTGAGAAGGTATTTGTTTACAAATAGTATTTTCCAAAGCAATTGAATTATATAGTAACTTAAGAATTCATCATAAAACCCTCCTGGATGGTGATTGGGCTAGAGTTCATTAAGTCAGATAGGCCAATAACACAATCCTTCATAAATCAGAACACTTTATTCATGAATACTCTTCATATAGGTCACAGCCTCTCTTTAATTATTACTCAGGTGCTAGGTTCTCATCAAAATTAGATTAAAATATTTTGAGTTAGAGACAGCCATGCTTATGTTCAAAGTTCACAGAAGTCCTCAGCTTTCATATAAACACAATAAAGCTTCAAAAATATTTGTGGATTGTTCTATGATTATCCATTTTAAACATTTGACTAGAATAAATCTTGCACCTCAGCAGCTCAAATAATAATGAGTATTATCTATTTGTTTTGTCCTCAAATACGCAGAAGAGTTTGCTCAGCATCCAGTGCCCCCTGCTTCCTGGATATTTCTCTCTGGCCCTGGGCAGAGGGGGCGGGGATGATGATGCAGGGGGAAAACGTGGATGCATTCCCAAAGATGGTCACTCACCTCGATTTATTCCTTTCTGACATTGCCTTTTGATCTTCTCAACCTTGGTAACTATTATCACATTAAGCAACCTTTTTACCATTATTAGTATTTAGAAAAGAATAACCCAAGGAGCAATTAAATGTGTTGGCCTTCTTGTGGTCTGTAATTTCCCCTTTTTCTATTAAGTAGTGGACTTAACACTCCTCAGTGACATTCTTTTGATTCTCAGGCACTTACAGTAAGTGTTTCCTGATTTCTTTTTATAACCTCTGCTAATCTGGTTTCATTCTGTGACTCTGTCTTAGGACTTTGCCCTAACACTGACCAAATAATTACTACTCTTACATTTTTTACCTTGTAACTACATTTTCCTGACTTTTTAATGTAATTTCAATAGTGCCCTGTACACAAGTTAGGGCACTCTAGGTTTCTGATGGTGATTTTCTGAGATGAGACATATAATCACAGCACTTATTGGAATACACAGTACACTAATCTTCCTGCACTTAAAAGCATAAGGAATTTGAGGCATTAATTTTGAACAACAAATGAATATCATTAAAATATTATTTATTATAGGAGTACATTTCCATTAAAAAGCCATATTTGAATCTATAAATAAATACAAGAGCCTAAATAATACAATGATGGTTGAGAAGGGTTTTTATGTTTGTTGATTTTGTACACATCCTATTAATTCTGTTAAAAAAGCAAACAAACAAAACAAAAACAACTTCAGCATAAAATGAAGTCTTTCTCATTGTCAATTATGGAATAAAGCGCATCCAATTATAGAAATGGCAAATCTTTCAAGTTTACAGAGAAATGTGTGCACTAAAAAACATTGATAGTGTGACTGAAGATTGAACAGTTCCCACATTAATATAGGATGACCTAGCTTCAAGTTTTTCAATCTAGTTGGCCACATATTTGACCAACTGAGAGTAGGATTGGAACTTCTTGAACAAAATTGATTGTGTACTCACCAAAGTACTTGCTCTTACACTTGCAAGACAGCCATCTCTTGTGTGCCACACACTTCTGTGGATTTCAGAGGGAATCTCTTGACTAATAAACATTTCTCATGGTATTTTGTTTAGTTAAGAGAAAATACACACAGGTACATGCAGTGTACTTCGATTTCCAGTTGAGGTTCACTAAGCATCTATTCATTGGAATGCTAATCCAGGGCTTCTTTAGCGTTCAGTCTCTCTGAAAATTCCATTGGAAATACCAAGAAAAAGGACACACGTACTTATACTTCACATCTTTAAGAACATGGCAAGTAGGCATGACCACTCAGTCTAAAAGAGAATGAGTAAAGCAGAAACACGTTAGCTTTGATTTATGGCAATGTGCGTATTTCAGCTTAATGAAGATTTTACTCTCAGCTACTGTTAGGACAGAAATTTTAGTATTTTGATATGGGAGGGCCAAGGGGGGGGGTCTTACTTTGTTCTGACTGATACCCCTGTTGACTCTCACACAGTCTTGGTAAATTACATAGCAATAGTGGGACACTTTAAAAATTAGCCATTTTTTTAAAAAAAATTATGATACAGAAACTAAGACAGGGAAATTCGCTTTGATTGAAATAGGGAACATTTAGAGTTTTAAGCATTTGCACAATAACTCATGTGGGAAAGAAATACAATTGCCCAGTAAAAACTTTGCCACACTAGGCTTCTTTTATATATTATGAATTTTTTATCATTTTGAGAGAATACAAAAGAATCATGATTGACAACTTAAAACCTAAATGTGCTGCTGAGGCAGCCACAGGGCAACAATGGCACAGAAGAGAAGGAAAGAGAGTGAGAGAGTGTCAATGACCGTGATTGTGTGCACAGTACCAGAAGCTCTGTGCACAGCACAGCTCGAAATGCAATCTCTCCTCTCCGTGGGTCTGAGACTCTAACGTGATCATACTGACAACCTACAGGATCTGTTTCGTTTCTTCTTTGAAAAAGAGTTTGGGTTTTGTTGTTTGCTTTTTCAGTCCTTCAGTTATGGCGTAGGGAATGCATGCACTGTACCTAAGGGATCAGCATCTAAACGACAGCCAAATAAACTTTTACTTTTGATGTAAGCTTTCTTGCCTTTTGATACATATAATTAATAATGTCCATTTCATAGAGTCCAATGATGCAAGGTGAAATGTTAAAATATACTATACATTCATTATCAGCAGATAACATCTTTTAATATTTTGCTTATCTCTTTCTAAGTGTATTTACAAATGAAATCTATAAATTAAAAATTTGGGGGACAGTTGGGCCTATTCTTATAATTGGTACATTGTTATTCCAAGAGAATTCACCAAAATTCTGTATCACTTTAAAGATCCTTTGTTATGATGATTTTTATGGTTTGGGCCAGTCTTACAGATATGCAAGGATTCATAGGTAAGTGAAATTTATAAAAGTTACAGCAAAACCAAAGAAATGTTTTATTTCTCTGGGACAACACTGAGAATGTCTGAAATGATAAACATCCTGGTGATTCCTGAAGAGAAAAATTGTCTACTTAAAATTTTCAAAAATAATTTTACTGGAGACTCATACAACTCTTATGACAATTCATGCATCCATCTATTGTGTCAAACACATTTGTACATTTTTTTGCCATCATCATTAAATAAGTTTTCTTTCTAATTGGGCCCTTGGTATCAGCTTCTAATTTTTTAATAATCTGCTATTTGTTCAAAATATGCAGTCTTCATAGTTTTGTTCTCCACTGCATTACACATTATTTTAGCCAAGGTTTATGCTTGGTATCCAATTATAGAAATGGCAAATCTCATTTCAAAATTAATCAAATGCATACTTTTCTTTTAGTCAGAGGTGGCCCAAATGCTTCTATATAATTTTTGCTTCTAATTTTATCAAAGAGTGCTTTTTAAAAGGAGAAAACATATTTATAAGAATGATGCACGAGAATAATTCATTAATATTTTGACTGGTAATAATTTTAAAAGTTCTTAGAGTTTCTACTAATACCCAAATCACTGAGTTGATAGTCAGCCCTGATAGGACTGAGCAGAACTGCGCAGGGAGTGCAGTGGGCTATGTGTTGGTCTGCTAACTACACAGTCATCAGTTCAGAATCATTAGCCCTCCACAGGCGAAAGACGGGGCTCTTTACTCTAAACAGCCGGAGTCCCTAAAACCTACAAGGGCAGTTCCCATGCGTCCTGTAGGGTTGCAATGAATTGGCGTCAATTCAGTGGCCATGAGAGATTATTTATTTAGGGTGTACCTTATTTTTGTGGCAAGTTAATTTGGTAGCAAGCAAAAGCATTGATTTGATACCAACATTGACCTTGATCCAAACTTTTACACTGAAAATAAATAATGTGATCAGGGAAAATTAACTTCACTGAAGGTATCTTATTATATCAAATTTTATGTAAGGTTTTTAGGAAGGGATGCCAAAATGGATTTTACACAAAGTTGAGCTATGTATTATTTTTTATCTCTATTTATAAATTTACCCAAGCTTGAATGAACATATGGCAGTTACTCAAAGAATTGTAGCTATCATAATTATTAATCTCTGTACCTGCCATTGATAATGAGGCTCATCCTTCACTAACTCAGTTTCATAGCTCCCTTTTGTCTCTTTTCCTTTTTTTCTTTCTTATTCTACTTTCCTTCCCTCTTTGATTTCTCTTCCTTTTCCTTTGCTGCTTTTCATTCTTTCTGCTCTTTTTTCTTTATCTTCGCTTCGTTCTACAACTCTTTATTCCGCCCTTAATTACAGAAAGAAATTCTATTTCTTAAACTAAAGAATAATAAGAGTTTTTAATTTTAATAAGACTACTAATAAGACTTATAGAAACAATTTTGTAGGCAACATTCGAAAATTTCTTCTCTGGCCTAATTTCTTACCTAATGATATTTACCACAAATACTATATGCAAAGATATAGACTGTTATTGCTAAGTGATAATTGTTCAAATAGTTATGTTACTCCTTTCAAAGTTGATTTTATATTTTTCCTTTGTACTTCTGAGTATATAAAGCCCTCTTATGATGTTTTTTAATATCATCTTCCACTTAGTATTCAGAATTTGTTCATACAACCAAGAAACACTTTAAACAAATGACTCAAATAGCATGAGTTAAAAATATTTTCTCTCGTTAAGCATATGTTGAGTATTGCAGCATAATTGCTATTAAAGATTTCTATTTTTTAAAAAGATTCTTTTCTCCACATTCTTAGAAGAGAGAAGAATAAACAAGGGTAAAACATTGAATTTAGCATCAAGTTTACTGAAGTATCTTAAAAAGAGAGGGAGGGGAGGGAAATAAATGTGAAGTCAATCTCTGCCAGAGTGAAAGAGGAAAGAAGTCACTTAACTGAGACTGGGGTTCAATTCCCAGAACTGCTTCTTATTTATGTTATAGCATCATACAAGCCACTTAACCTTGCTTAGCCTTTGCAATTTTGTGAAAGTCACTTAGCCTTTTTAACCTTAGTTTTCTCATTTATAGATTAAAGATAAATATTACCTATTTTGAATACCCATTATGAGAATTGAACTGAGATAGTGGAGGTTTAAGTGGTTTGTGTACTTGAGTTTTCTTTAAAAAATCTCTGTGATTGTTTGTTTCTTTAATGGGTAACAAGGCAATTAGAAATAGCTACAGCACCATGATGGATACAGAGACAGAACGGGAGGTAACTTTAAAAATCAGATCCTCATTTGTATTCCTTTTAAAGGAAAAGGGTTGTTTATATTGATTTTATAAAAGATGTGAAGGAATTCAGAAGAGAAGGGGATAATATTTAATGAGTATATTAAGCTCTTTTAATTATTTCATATACTTAAATCCTTTGAACAACTCCAAAGAATTGGAGTTTTATTTTTATCTTGTTAATAAATACATTTTCCTAAGTAATGTGTCCAATATTACAGAACAAGGCAAGCTGAGAATACATCAACCAAAGTCTGTCAAAATAAGAAAATTTTCCTTTCACTTTTCTACCCCTCCACTGCAATAGAAAAAAGTTTGAAGACATACTTGTACTTGTTCTTTTATTGCATCTTAGGTTAGCCCAAAAATTATGTAAGGGACTAAGAACAAAGGCTTAACCTTCTAAGAAGGAAAATAGGTTCTCATTAATGCCAAAGTCCAAATATTGACACTTTTGATATACTGATTGCATATGTTTATTAGTACTCCTTTTTTTTTTTTAACTCACATCATTCTCAAGAACCTTACCAAAAGGATAGAGATCTGAGAATGATGACCATAAAATCATTCCTTTAGATCACTTAAAATATATATTTTCTACTATGGTAATCTTTTCAAATGAAGGGAAAAGAAGACCAAAGAAAGATGGATACAAAGAATAGTGGGAGAAGTAAGATTATACTTTTCAGAGTATGAGAACTTGCTTTGCCACCTCCATAAGAAAGTCATCTCATTTTATGTTCTCCCTGTGGACAGGACAGAACTCTTTTGAATTGTAGAAGTTAAAGCTTCTTTTGGAAGTTTAATATTAATTAATTTAGGTCATAGTTTATAGCCAATTTGTGAGCAATGTTCTTTCTGTTGGTCTCAAGTTATCAAAGGCAAGAACTCTAATGGAAGAACTGCACTCTATGGGTAGACTATTGCTGTATTATCATTTCCACAGCTGCTTGGAGACTTATCCATGTGGTGCCATGTCTGAAAATGTGAACCGAACTATGATGTGAAAGCATTATGATGTGTGATGACTTTGTATGCGGTATGTGATAAAAGTGAACAGACTCCTGGCTCCATTTGGCTTTTCAGCTTTGCACAAACTTTTAGGAGAGATTGCCAAAAATCTTTCTTCTTGTTTCTCTAGCTCTGAATTTATTCCTGCTAAGAGGTGAATCTTTATATGTTCGACTCTAATGCAAAGATCATGGTTGTGTTACCTTTCCTAGGATTTGCAAGAAACATATGGAGAGCAGATTACTCAGGTTGTAAAAATTACCACTACAGATTTGGTTCACTTGATTTGTCATTCTTCCTGTCATCCACCACTCTCTTTTCACCTACCATGTAAACATCACTTTGGCACAAGGTTTCACTTCTTACGCTGATGAGATCTCCTGGGCTCTGTGTGTGGGTAGATGTGCATCAGCAAGCTGCAAAAACTTCTGTTTGGATGTGAGAGGCAGGGAGGAGCTTGTCCCTGATTCTGAGAATCTATGCAAAGTCAATGTTAATTTTTCTTTAAGTAAGTCACAACTGTATTCAAAGCAAAAAGGGATTTTATCAGGGTCGAGGGAAAATTAAATCAGCATGAGGGATGACATCAATAATTTGGAGTCTACTAGCCAAGAAAAGGTAGAAGGATTTTTAAAAAAGAAAGGATAATACAGAAGGTAAACGTTAAAAGAAAGGCAAGTCTTTTTGTTTCTGGGAAACTAAAGGATAGCGGGAGTTTTAGCTGGAAAATGTCTTTCAACTTACTGGAAGAAGAAGAAATTAAAGGGAGGATTTAAGTAAAGATGCATCAGACATTCTGGGCCTGAGAAGTTAAAAAGAGAATTCTTGTTATCAAACAGTATCATCACTGAGGCAGGGAAACACAGGACTTTCAGGGAGCCTCCATTACAATTACAAAGTGAGAGTACATGATGCTAAATCAGAGAGTAACTCACTTGAGGTCTGTTATAGAACTTTGGAAAGGCCTCGCTTGGGTGATCAATGATCTCTTGGCCATTCTCGATTAGCCATTGTTAAGATGTTTAATTCAAAGCTTAGATGGGAGGTGTGATTTGGGAGATCTATTCTGAGGTGGATCAGAGACAGGAAAGTTAAGGGTGGGAAGAGCAATCAGTAGTCAATAGCCTGAATCCCAGAAAGAGACAATCAATTCATTTACATGAGTGCATTGCGAGTGGTGTGGAGGTGCTGTCCAACCTCCAGTGACTTCAAAAGGAGAAGGGGAATCAAACTGGGCATCAGCCAAGGTGGATTTTTTTTAATGGGGCAGAGCAGAGACATGGCTCTACCAGCTAACCTTCCTTTTCAAGGTGATATTCAATTACGATACATATTATCAAACTCAATGTATCAAACTCAATTCCCCTGCCCAGGAGTGCACTCCAATTCGTAGAACAGGGTAGAACTGACCCTGTAAGTTTCCAAAACTATAATTCTGCATGGGAGTAGAAAGTCTCATTTTTATTCTTCTGAGAGGTTGGTGGTTTCAACGTGTTAACCTTGTATTTTGCAGATCAACACATAAACAAAAGCCACCAAGATTCTTGAACATAACAAAGCACTGTTTCGTCCTTTGCCAAAATCACAGTTGTTGAATTGCTTGATCTCCTTGATGCAGCTGTCCCGTGGAAGATCACCTTCCTCTCTTTGGTGGACCTTTGGTTTTACCAAACTTGATGTCCTATTTCTTAGACTGTTTTTTTTTTCTGACAACACCTCTTTCTAATATAGCATATAAAACACCCCCAAAAAGCACTCCATCTATGTTTCCAGCAAGATGGAGTTGTTCTTTTGGCAATCTATATTAATTTCAATATTCTTCACCAACCCCACAATTCAAATGCATGAATCACCCTGCAATCTTTCTAATTGAATTTCTAGCTTGTGCATGTACATGAGGTGATTAAAAATACCATAGATAGGTCATTCACACTGATCTGTGTCAGTTTCAGGACTGGGGGTGTAGGGATGGAGTCTAGCCTGTCAATCTGGAGATAGCCAATGAGGCCTCTGTGTGGGCATGACTTTCTCCTGAGGATTCTGGGAAATCCTGTGGTATTTCTCAATTGGACGTGAGAGACCATGGACTCAGTTCATTGGAGATGCTCTTCTGACAAGATGAGATGACAGCATGCTGATACATTCTGATTCCTGGAGACTGGAGGAGCCAGAGGAGAAGGCCCATGGGCTTACCCTGATGCAACCAAAACTCTGGGGTGGGAGAAGTCACATGGAGACTCCTGCCAGTGCTGAAATGCTTGGGAGGTCATGGGATGCTTCTACTGCCACTGGATATGCAAGATTGCACCCACTGGCCTCTTATTGTCCTGATTTCATTGCACGTGCCTCATGAGTGGGAAGATTTTATGGACTGGTATTGGACATATGGGCTAATATTGGATGTACGGACTTGGACTGGACTGGGTTGGGATGCTTTCTCAATGTTCCATTCCTATTGTATAAAAGCCTCTCCTTTATATACATGTGCATGTTTATGAATTTGTTTCTTTGTCTACTGGGACTAACTCACACACTTTAATCTTGAGATGATATCTTTGTTCTTCAACACTTTGAAAAGGTCTCATGCAGCAGATTAAGGAGCCCTGAAGCCCCAGTGGTATGTTGGCTACACATTGGCCTGCAAACTCAGCAGTTCAAAACCAGTAGTAACTCTGGGGGAGAAAGACAAGGCTTTCTACTCCTGTAAAGAGTTGAAAACTCAGAAACTCACAGGGGCCGTTCTACTAGCACTGTTGAGTCACTAGCAGCAACTCAATGGCAGGGAGTATGGTTTGGGTTTGGATGTTAGGCTGCCAACCTCAAGATCAGCACTTTCAAATCATCAGCCTTGTCCTACGAAAAAGAGGAGACTTCCTGTTCTCATAAATAATTAGTCTGATAACTCCCATCAAAGAGAAGGTGGGAAAATGCAAGTAGGTATGTGGAAGTGGAATAGAGGGATTGTTCTGCTTTGCCACTCCATTGGGGACTAAGAATCTCATGAGCAATAAGAAAGAAGAACCAGTAGTGACAAAAACCCCAAACTGGTAGGAAAGCAACACAGAGACCCTGAAACAGAGGAGAGGAGCTCTGCCAAGGCAGAACCCCAAACCAAGTTCACTGCCACTGAGTCCACGCTGAGAAGGAACACCCCTATAGAGCTTAGGGTAGAACTCTCCACTGTGAGCTTCTGAGCCTTGAATTACTGAACTGACCTGGCAGTTAGTAGTCTAATGCCTAACCCCTCCTCCACCAGGGCTCCTTCCAAGGAAAGAACCAACCAAAAGGTCAAACTCATGGACATCAAGATGACACCAAATCACAGGGGCCCTGTAGAGCACTTGAGAACTGCTTCTGTGGGTTTTCCAGATGGTAACTCGTTGTGGGAGTGGAAAGTCCTGTCTTTTGTGACAAGAAGAGGCTGGTAAATTTCCCACAGCACCTCAAGTCTGAATCACGAGGTCACAGGGGTCCTAAGGCAGACGAGTGTACCTCAAAACAAGCAAAGGTTGGTCCCTAATAAACCTCATAATAATGAGTATTATCTGTTGGTTCAGTGTAGCCCTTGCAACAGCTTACTGAACCCAGCAGAGACTTGGAGTGACTTGGCTAGCAGAGCACATTTCTGCAGAGGGTGAATACACTTAAGGGGTAGAGAGATGACTGGCCTCTTTCTCTGAGGAATATAAGCAGTTGGGCCGATAAGGGGCTGGATTTTCCTTCTCCCTTTTGTAGCCAGAGGATGTCAGATGTACCTTCCAGGCCACTTCTTTGGGCAAGAAATACAGTTTTAATAGAATAAGGATTGACATTTTAGTAAGTAAGGAGTAAGGAAATCAGTGGATGGAGAGGGTTTGGCAAGCAATGATTTTAGAAACATGAGATCTCAAAAGGATGATTAGTCTTGGAAAAATGAAGAAGCTTAATACAGATGTATAAGGGGGTACCTTGGTTGTCAAAAGATTTCAAGCTCGAACTGTCCACTCTCCAAATAGCAAAGTTGGGAAAAATTCTGCTTGGTGTTCATACAGTTGAACCAAAAGTTCAACTTGAAAAATCTGTACACACCTCGTGTCTTGTCTCTGTCTTGAAGAGACGAAAGTCTCCGTCTGAGCGCCACTCTGCTCTAACAACCTACAGTGCCGTGTAAGTAAAAACATCCCTCGTTGTTCTTTTTTGTGCTTTATTTGCATAAAATGATGTAATGAGGGCTCCAAAGAAAGTTAACGATACCAACAGTAGAGTCACAAGGAAAATGATAGTTAAAAAAAGAAATCATTTTGAAATTTGAATCAGGCAACTGTGTATCTGATTTGGTTGCTGAAAGCAAGGTGGCCACGTTGACATTATGCACATTTTCGACTTAAAAAATGCAATTAAAGCAGCTAATGTAGTGAAATATGAGAAGTCATTAACCATGAAACAAAGAACTCCCACCATGGCAGGGATTGAAATGTTACTGATACATTGGATAAATCAGAAACAACTCAAGACTGATTGAGCATCCAAGACAGAGATATGCAAGAAGGCTAACAGCCTCTGTCGTGAAGTAAAGTTCTGAAAAATTTAATTTATAAGTGCAATTGTGGGCCCTCAGAATAAAGTATTTGGTTTTTCATTATTTCTCATGGGAAATTATATGTTCAGTTCTTGAACATACCAGTGTTTGAACATGTATTTAGAATATATTGTGTTGGACAACTGAGGTATCACATGTCAGAAGTGAAAATATAGAGACATTTTCAAATGAGAGAAAAAAACTTTAAGTTGCTTAACAAATTTACCTAAGTCAAAAGACAGCCCATAGTGAGGTAGTTTGCTGAGTGAAGTGACTATTGTGGCTGAGAATAGGAGAGTATATCTGAAATTGAGAAGTCTCACAGAAAATGTGTGAAACCCAGCAGTATCGTATATAAGGGCTAAGAGTTCATACCATTCTTGAAATTCCTAACAGCTGTGGAGAATTGGTCTCCTTCAATTCACCCATATCAACATATTTTACTATAGTGAGGCTAAAATTTGAATACCAATTACATTAATTATGTCATCACAGTTTCTGAAATAAATGCTGTTTCCCTGGTCTTTATGGATGCTTTCCCTCCACTTTTATTGGGTTTTGTCCTTTTAGAAGTTACAGTATATATTCAAGTATAAGCTGACCTGAATATCAGTCAAGGTTCCTAATTGTACCACAAAAATTGCTTTAAAAATGTACTTGAAAATGGCTTAGACATGAGTATATATGTTATACGTATATAGGTAAGCTCTTTCCAAGTCTTTTGAAGAAGTATGTGCTAGTTCGAATAGTAGCAAACAGGGGCAGTCCAAGTGCTCCTGAGACCTGAGGGGGGTGAGACTGCAACTCTAGTAGCTTGGACATGTGATTGGATGAGGACTGTCCCTGGAGATGGACATCTAGTTTGGTAAACTTAAGGAATACCCTACAGGAGGAAGACCCTCCAGGGTTGAAAAGGTGACTGCAAAAATGAACTCAAAAGTAACGAGTACTGTGAAGACAGAGGAGGACCAGGCAGTGAGTGCTTCATTCTATTTTACATAGGGAGTCATACATACTTTTAGTATGAAAATACTTTCAGTTGAGAGAGATTTCATATGCATTATCATCTTAGAATTTTCAAATAAGTTTGACAAGATATTGCTTCATATTCATTTTACTTTTGATAAAGGGGAGGTTTATAAATGGTGGGTAAATTTCCAAACATCTCCAACGTGACTTTACCTGGTGAGTGAAAAGAATCTCCTCAAGCGCTGATCTTAATAGTCTTTGCCTTATGTTGTTTCCATTCAATTAATTAGGTTAAATCAATATTATTAGAATTATTCTACTTTTACTTATGTAACTTTACTTTTACTTATGTAATTTACTTATGTCAGTTACTTTTACTTATGTAACTTACCATTACTTTACATCTAGGAAGTCACAATTTGCTATTTTTTTGTTAAAAAGCAACTGAATAAATAGGAGAAACTATCCTCTGTATTTTTAGGAAATGTGTATTTTATTTACAAAATTGCAACACATGCATATTGTAAATGGGTACATGGGAAAAATGGGTCAATACTACAGATTTTGTATCCTTTAGGACTTTACTTTTCACATTTTCTTAACCTCTTAGTACTATTTATTTCCTATATTTATTTAAAAAGTATGATTAGATTGAAGCAATCATTGGAATCAGAAACAGCAAAGGAAAAGATTGCTTCTTCATTGAGAAAATAGCAAGTAAAGTGTGTAACTAGGTTGGGATAAAAATGACATGACCATGCTAGGATAATGATATTACACTGAAAATATAATCATAAGTAAAATAATTTCTCATATTTGATGCAGTATATATTACATGACCCACCCTTGCTCTTTACCAATGTTAAAACTCTGAATTCACAAATATATCTAGCAAAATACTTAACAGAATTATATCTTTGGCACTTGAAGTGTTTGTTTTTAAAATTTAATTTCTTTAAGATAAGTCTTACCAGGGTTTTATTCATTCTGGGTCAGCTACTTATTCCTCCGTTTTTTTTTTTTTTGAAGTCCTATATCTGCCACTTAGCTTTCCAGAAAGATGGCAAAATAATAAGTCACTCTATTCCAGAAAATTGACATTAACCACTTAGTAGCCACTAAAATAAGCTTTCAGCTTCAGCAAGATTTCATTATACACTATTCAAAATTTTTTGCTTTTGATTTTTTTGCTTAGTTGGTGGTAATGAAGACAAAAAAAGGTCACCCAAAATAATATGGATTTCTTAGTGTTCCAAAATGTGAAGGGAAAGGTGCCTTCACTTTTGAACCCCAAATTGATTTACTTTTCATGCATTTTACTTGAGAGCACTAGATAAGAGATAAATTTGCATATCTTATGTACCGATAAACACAGCGATCTCAGCATGTGTCAGTCTGCATTGTATGAGCTCTACTTCAACAATATCCAGATTATGCACAGAGGATGATTTAGAAATGATTTAGCTTTAATTCCTAACATTTGTGTAATCTCTTACCTCATCTGACATCTAAGCCTTGCTTTATGTTTCCTTCAGCATTATTCAAGATGTTCTACATCAATTGATCTTGACCAGGAAATATTTATAGAAAATGGCTCCAAGCCAGTAATATGTCTCTTGCTTAATAAAATTGCACTCTGAATAGTTTTAAAGGGTGCCTGAATTTAATGGCAACTATAACACTGGCTGTTCCTGTCTTGTGCCAAATCGCTGTCGAGTTCAAGGTGTTAAATTGCATAATGAGTTTAGTGGTCTGTCCTGTTACTGAAAATAAAAACCCGAGGCAGCCTCACAGAGAGGGAGTTTCTGAATGGGAGATGACAAGTTGGTGTTCATATGGATTTTCCAATGGAGAAGACTTCCTAACTCTCCCAGGCCATACTTACTCATTCAATTTGCATTGTGACCAGAATGCTCTGCCAAAAAGAACTGTCAACAGCTAAGAGCTGTTTCAAACTACACAATTCAAAGGAGTTCATCATTTCTTTTCTGATTTTTTTAGTGTATATGTAAACATTGCTCTGCTTGGATCCTCAATCCTCTTTACAAGCAGGGGATTGAAAAAAATGATTCCGGTGCTTTCTCAAAATCAATTCCATGAAATAAATATGAGTTAAACCCTTCAGAAAGACTAAATTGTAGTTTTGGTTTGTGTACAGCAAGTATTTCGGGGTGGTTATGGATTTTCTCTTGAGTGCAGAGAAGCAGAAATTATTGGATTTGACATAATATTTAAAAATAACTCCCATGAGTTTACATACATAATAACACTGAAATAAAAACTTCTCTTAGACTTTTAGTTTCTAACAGTTAATAATTAAATCTTTTAAGGAAATTAATAGATGATGGCAAATATCTTACACATGTTAGACAGGATTCTCTAGAGAAACAAATCTAGGACACTTATGATTTCATATATATTTATGTAGATTGATATAATATAATCTAATAAATAAACAGCTAATTAGTCTATAAAGCAGTTCAAATGGCTCAGTGCAACTCACTTCTATGAGAGGGCTTATACACTGGCAAGCCTTCAAGTGATGGCACCCAGGAGTTCTCTGTAGAGCTGTTCAGGCTCTCTGGCCACAGGCAACAAGGCAGGTCACCCACAGTCAGCTAGATGACAAGGTCCATTAGTCCTCAGCTCAAATGATGTATACCCCAGTAGCGTAGCAAAGCAGGTCTTGAAGGAACCTCAAACTACTGTGACACAGGTCCTGGGTTAGGAGTCCCATGGGTAGTTTAGCTTGCAAATTGAGGCAAGAAATAAGCTAAGGCAGCTGCACACTGTTCTGATCATCAGAGAGCCAGAGACAAGAAAGTCACCTAAACTGATGTCAATTTGAGGATTAAGAGTGTAGGGGTGGAGTCTAGTCTGTCGATATGGAGATGGCCAATGAGACCTCTGTGTGGGCATGGTCTTCACCTCTGAGAATTCTGGGATCTCTGGCACTTCCTTCTTGGAGGCAGGAGACACTCTCACTCTCAGCTCACTCATTTGGAGACTCTCTAATGACAGGGCTTACTTCTTGCAAGACATCTCTGAGGAGAAGCCACTTGGAACTACCCTAGTGTCCTGAACCAGACAAGCCACATGGTTGCATCCAGATGCTCACAACATCACTGGATCCAAAGACTTTCTACTCATTGGCTGTGAACGTTCTGTATTTGGCATCATTGCATGTGTTTTGGGAGTGTAAAGAGGACTTTACAGATTGGTATCGGACATATAACTATTATTGGACTTGTTACCTTGGACTAGGCTGGGTGGGGATGTTTTCTTAATGTAAAGTTGCTCTTATATATAAAACCTTTTCTTATACACATATGAGTGCATATGAATTTGATTCTTTAGTCTACCCAGACTAACATGGTATGGCTAGCCAAGCCATTTATTTCTCTGCCCTTCATTTAATCCCGTATGTGTTCATTGGCCAGGTTGGCACAATAAATCCACCTATCACAATACAGATCACTTACATTTGTTAAATGATTTTTTCTTTTGAAATAATTTTATTAGGGGCTTGTACAACTCTTATCACAATCCATACATCCATCCATTGTTTCAATCACATTTGTACATTTGTTGCCATCATCATTCTCAAGACATTCTTTTCCTACTGAGCCCTTGATCTCAGGTGCTCATTTTGCCCCTCCCTCCCCACCCCCATTCCTTCATGAATCCTTGACAATTTCTAAATTATTATTATTTTGTCATGTCTTACACTGAAAATGATTCTTACTTTGCAGTTTTAGATATTTTAAGATCTTCAATTTTTGCTTTGGTTATTGACTATCCAGGCTTCCTAATTTTTTGTATTAAAAGACAAACTGAAAGTCAATTAGGAGTCTAACATTGAAATTTTCTAAAAATAAGTTCCTCTGTTAAACGATAAAAACAATGAATGACACACAGATTTTCTTTTTCATTTGCATCTAACTGCATATTGTGGAATGTTACAGAAGCTACTTTCAATAACTGCTAAGACAGATGAACTATTAGATTATGCTATGCCCCAACATGACTTCTTATAAAATACATTTGGCAAGAATTGTTGTTGTTGTTGCTAGGTCCCATTGAGTCCACTCTGTCTCAGAGAGACCTTGTGTTCAACAGTACACATGTCCCACACAGCCCTGCGCCGGCCTCACAATTGCTCTTAAGCTTGAACTTGTTGTTGCAAGAACCTTGTTAATCTGTCTTGCTGAACTCTTCCTCTTTTTCACTGCCTCTCCACTTTGCCAAGCATGGTGTCCTCTGTAGGAGCTGCTCTTTTCTGATACTATGCCCTATGAATGTAAGGAGTCTCATGTGTCGCCATCATTGCTTCTAAGGAGCATTCTAGCTATACTTCTTCCAAGACATATTTGTTCCTTTGGTAGGGCGTAGTACTTTCAATACTCTGCTCACAGCATAGTTCAAATGCATCGAATTTCACTTCAGCAAAATACAGCAAATTTTATGTTCTACTGCATGACTTTTCAGTCTTTCCAATAATAAATGTCATTGTGATTACCCTGTAGGCTCCCCATACATATAGAGAACATAACCTTTTTTTTTTTTAAGTGGAACAACTTTTGATTCACAGGTCATCTCTTGATAATATCTATCATAGATAGTTCACTCCATAAAGTTTTCAAAACTCTGGTCATTCAAAGCTGACCACTAGACCAGTTTTGTAAGGTGTTTAACCATTTGTACAGCACAAGGGCTTCTGTTCAAAATACGCATCCACTCATCATATATTGTAGTAGATAATGTTATGTGTTAAGTTAGCTAAACCATAATTTCCAGTTATATATATATACACATATATACCTATATTTTGTGATCTGGTGTAATTATTTTCTATTTTGTGATATTATGTAACTATCCTCTCTTTACTGTGTTGTAAATTATGTCCCTTATATTCTTTCTACTCTTGTAGAGTTACATTTCCTGAAACTTACAGGGGCAGTTCTAGTTTCCCCATTAGACTTGCCACAAGTCAGAATCAACTCCATAGCAGTGAGTTTTTGCTTAGTTTTAATATCCCAAAGTGGGTGATACTGGCCCCCTGGGACACTGGAATGTTTCCAGAGGGCTGCAAAAAGAAGATAAATTCACTTCTTACTGTTTATGGACTATTGTCCAAAAATTGTCAATTGCCTGGGTTGGGAGAGCTGAGAAAATATTTTTTTCTGAACAGTGTGTATTTGTACACATAAATTTGAAAACATGCTAATTAGAAAGGAATAGGTTGGAATATATCTTAAGCTTCACCTTTTCAAAAGTCATCTTTCCTTAAACTGCCATCCGTGAAGTCACCTGTCTTCTATGTCACGATAGGAGTTCCCCTGTGGTCACGGCTATAGCAAATATATGTTGGATGCACCAGTGAAACTCTGTCATGCTGGGAACGCTTTATCTAATTGAGATCATCTGATTCCCAGTTCTTTGTATTTGAGCTTGAAATGCGTCTAATGTTGGCTAATGAGCCAACAGCATGTCATCTGAGCTGATGATGGTGGATGTATCAATCTCTGTAACCATGCAGACCATGCAAAGCTGCACCCTGCTATCTGACCCACAGATTTGAGACTTTGCAGATTTCAAACAAGCCTTAATCATTTCACTGAAATTAGTTTCTCTCTCTCTCTCTCTCCCCACTCCCCACCCCCTCCCACATGCAATCCTGGTGCTGCAGTTGTTATATGATGTCCTGATACCTGCAAGGTCAGCAGTTGAAAACCACCAACTATTCCTTGAGGGAAAGATGAGGCTTTCTACTCCTATAAGTAGTCTCAGTCCTGGATAGCTGGAGGGGCACTTCTCCCCTTCAATGTATGGGATTACTATGAGCTGCAGTCAACTACATGGCAGTGAGTTTGATTTTCAAAGATATGCATTCAATGTATTATTTTTATTACAAAACATCCTCATCACTTTCAAAGTACTTTCCATTGCACTGAATACATTTGTCAAATCTGCAAGTCCATTCTTGGAAACATTTTTCAACCTCATCTGTTTGGATGACTGTCAGCACCTCCCTCAATTTTTTTTCACTTCTTTGATGTCTTTAAATCATTGTCCTTTCATGTCCTTCTCCATTCACGGGAACAAAATGAAGTTGCAGGGAGCAAGGTCAGGTGAGTAAGGTGCACGGGGAAGAGAAGCACACTACTATTTTTGCCAAAAACTGACACACCTGCTGTCTGAGTAGGTGCATTTTCATGGTGGTCAAACAAGGCCCTCTCTACCACAAATAAGGTCTTTTATGTCACACAATGCTACACAGAGTTTTCAGAAACTCTAAATAGAAAGCTTGATTAACAGTCTAGCCTAAGTAGAACCAACTCCAAAAAAAAAAAACCCATGAGTCAATATTTTCATCTCTTTGGGAAGTTGATGGATGTCCAGAACAAGGTTTATCATCAATTGACAATTAACCTTTTTTTTTTGAAATGAGAAAACCTCTCATCCATTTGAGTTTTTCCCATAATACTGTCCTTGTAAGCTGTGTTTAACATCCCAATAATTTCCGAGGCATTAAAGTTTCACAGCTGCATGCTGTTCCCTTAAATCGGTCATCACAATAAAAAGAGATTCTTTTGAAATTGCTTTTATGGAAAAACTCACTGTGATCAAACAGAACTTTCCCAGGTGGTACCACTGCAAACACTAACTCAGCATGAGTTGCTAGATGCTTGATAAGTGGAAAAAAGACATAATACAGAAGCTCAGACCAGGCTGTCCCCTGGTGAGAAATGAGCTGCTGGAAACCTTATGCATAGCAGCGGAACATTGTCAGAAATATACCATTAGATGTACCTCTCTGTTTGGAATGTTCTTAACATAGGACTGGGGAAGAGCTGCTTCCTCAAGTAGAGTTGACCCTAGTGGCATGAATGGAATAAAGCATTTGAGTCCTTCATATGCTGATGGGAACACAACACCTTGAACAAAACCTCCTTCAATCAAATCAAGGCTGTAATAAAATTAAGGAGGTCTACTGTCCCCATGACTTTTTGGCAGCTTCACAGAAGATATTAAAATGTAGTTAGATCATATTCTGGGAGATTATAGACTCACTGAAGTTGACATAGGACCTAATTATTATCATTGAGAATGTGGAATTTTCATGGAAGTGTTTCTATATATTGATATGTAGTAGGAACCTAGGAAAATTGTCAAAAATTAAATGGAACATATAATGATCAATAGCCTAAGGCATTAGTGAACTGAAATGCAGTGATATGATCCATTCTGAGTTAGGAGATCACATTGTTATTGTGGTAGTTAAATAATCCAGAGTCAGTTTTAGGATTAAGGGTGTAAAAGTGGAATCTAGACTGTCAATCAGGATATAGCCAGTGAGTACTTTGTGCGGGCATAACCTTCTCCTAAGAATTCTGGGAACTTCTGTATTTCCTCCTTGGAGGTTGGAGACACACACACTCTCTGCTCATTCCCTGTGACACATTCCTGTAGAGAAGACACATGGACAGTGTCTGATGGAGCCAGAACAATGGAGCTGGAAAAGCCATATTCCTGCCAACACTGTAGATACTTACAATGCCACTGGATCCACAAGACTTTGCGCCACTTGCTCCCTTGCTGAAAGTAAGGAAGATTTGAAGCACTTTAGATGAAAATCAGATTACAGCTTCAAAATTATTCACACTTGGACCAATAGACAATACCATAATTAGATTAAAGTTGTCCAAGATTTCATTTTTATTTGATCATCCTGGTGTACATCGGACATTTCTTAGTTTTCAAAGTGACATCTCTGCTCTGTCACACTTAATTGTGGTCTTGTGCAGCATATTTTCCAGTGCAATACTTTCTCTGATTTCCTGACCGCTGCTTTCATAGTCATGGTACCCATTTTAAAGAAAAGTGACCCAACAACATGTACAAATTATACCAGAATAGCCTTAATATCACTTGCAAGTAACTGTTGCTGAAGATTGTCCAACAATGGTTGCAGGACTCCATTCACAAGAAGCTAATAGAGGCTCAGACTGGATTAAGAAGAGGTTGTAGAACAAGGGATATAATTGCTGATGTCAGATAGATCCTGGCTGAAAGCAGAGACTATCAGAAATATGTTTTCTAGTATTTTGCTGCCTATTCCAACTGTGTGGACAACAAGAAACTCTTCAGAGGCTTGAGAATGATGAGAATTTCACAACATTCCATTGAACTCATGTGGATCTCACACACAGATCAAGAGACAGTTGTGTGAACAAATGGGAATACTGCATAGTTTAAAATTATCAAAGTCAAAAAATTTAGCAAAGTCATTCATCAGGGTTGCATCCCCTCACCATACTTAATCAATTACTATGGTAGCAAAGAATTAGAGATGGTGATATATATATATATGTATATATATATATATATATATATATATATATATATATATATATATTGGGCTTTATACTCCCATAAAGAGCTACAGTCTTGGAATCCACCAGAGTCGTGTTCTGCAGGGTCATGGTGAGTCAGCATTCACTGGAGACCAGTGATTTTTTATTTTTATTTTGGTTTTGGTATTTGATTGGACAACATGAAGAAAAATTTGGCCTCAGGATCAGAGGAAGGCTTATTAACTACCCATGATTGACAAATGACACAACCTTTCTTGCTGAAAATGAGGAAGATTTAAAGAATCTGCTGATGAAGCATCTACTGATGAGCTTTCATCACTCAATGCCATGCAAATCAACATCCTTATGAGCCAGTAGGTCACGTCACTAAAAATGGAGAAAACATTGGAACTGTCAAGGATTTTGTATTGCTTGCATTCACAATCCATGTTCATGGAAGCAGTAGTCATGAGATCCAACAACACATTACATTGGGTAAATGTGCTGTACAAGACATTTCTGGAGTGTTAAAAAGCAAGGAACTTGCTTTGAGTACTATGACAGGGTCTGATTCAGACCATGGTATTTCCACCTAGCTCATATGCATGTGAAAGTTGGACATTGAATAAAGGAGCATCTATGCATTTGAATTACAATGCTGACAAAATTATTGACCTTACTATGGACTTTCTTTCCAAAAAAACAAACAAATCTGTCATGGAAGAAATGCTTCTACTGGGTATAAACCCCAACCTGCTGTATGCACTCTAATATTTACTTATTGCAGCACAATTTATAATTACAAGGAGTTGGAAACAATCTAAATTCCCATTGATAGTGGAATGGATCAGGAAATTCTGGCACATGCACACAATGCACTACTACACATTACTTAAAAGCACTGATGAACACATGAAACAAGTCTTTTCACAGGAAAAGTTGGATAAATTATGCCAAGATAAGTCAGCCAATCACAAAATGAGAAGTGCATCATGAGTCCTCTGACCTAAGTATAATCAGCATGGTGGGTAGAGAAGAGAAGCCACCTATATCCTGCAGGGTCAGTTGAGTTGAGATTTAGGGAAAGGGAAGGAGGGTGGACCAAACCCAAAGAGGTACATGTTGGTCCAACACAGTAATGGAGAGAGTATTGGAGTGGGTGGGGGGAGAAAAAGGAGGTTTGAAAGTGAAATGATAATGGAGGAAGCAGAACACTAATCCACCTGGGGAGAGAATCTGTAGTGGACATGCAGACCCTACCATGAAGCACCCAACCATGAGGACAGCATGACCACATGGAAGGATGCATGAAAAGAGAAAGCTACAAGGCTGACTTCAACCAGAGTCAGACTGACCCTCTCCCTGGAAGTGGGTGTGGCAGAGAGCAGGTTGGGGAAAGGGGCCAGCATGCTGCATCCACAGGGAGGAAAGAAGAGAAAGAGAACTGTACTGAACCCCACGCTGGGACATGAAGCTCAGAAGATGATGTCCCTGAGGGGAGCATGGACACAGAGGAGACTGAACATGTCTTAAGTGGTCTCCTTATTGAAGAAGACTGCGACAGAGGACATTTCTGGGGTCACATGGTGGGGAAGCAAGATGGTCTGAAACCCACAAAATTGAGTAAATCAAAAAGGGAGCATACCTGGATCAATAATCAGGAGGAGAAAACAATAGGACTGACAATATCTCGGGGAGTTGAGGGAAAGGAATTGGTGTAAACAAACTCAGGGATAAGGGAACAACAAGTGATTCAAAATTGGTGGTGAGGAGGGTATAAGAGGCTTGGTAGGGATTGAACCAGTGTAATGTAACTGAGAGGAAGTATTGAAGTCCTAATGAAGGCTAAGTATGATAGAGGGACAAGAGTAAAGTAAAAGGAAATAGAGGAATGAACTAGGATATAAAGGGCATGTATAGAGGTCTAAATACATATGTAAATATACTTTTTTATGATGAGGAGGAAATAAATCTATGTGCATATATTTATAGGTTTAGTATTAAGGTAGCAGATGGACCTTGGGTCTCCATTCAAGTACTCCCTCAATGCAAGAACATTTGTTCTATTAAGTTGGCATCCTGTTATACTCACCTCCCTGATACATATCACTGAAGACAAATGGGTGCATAAGCAAATGTGGTGAAGAAAGCTGATGGTACCTGGCTATCTGTGGTCTTAAAGGCTTGAAGATGAACAGCCATCTAGTGGAGAAGCAACCAAGCCCACACAGAAGAACCACACCCGCCTGTTCATGAAGTGATAAAGGACTCAGATTTCAGGCATCAAACAGGAAAAAAAGCATATCTCTGTGTGCTCACATTCCCGATATGATCATTGGGGACAAGCTAGGGCATGAGCAAGGGTGGTAAAGATAGTTCATGGTGCCTGGTAAGCAAAAGATAAAGTGTGTGGGGTCTTAAAAGCTTGAAGGTAAAAACAAACAAATAAACAAACAAACAAACAGCCATCTAGCTGAGGAGCTACAACGCCTACTATGGAATAAGCACACCAACCTGTGTGATCATGGGTTGTGGAAGGAATCAGGTATCAGGCGTCATGGTGTAAAAATCACATCGTTGTGACTGAGGGGGTGGGCTGAGTGAGGACCCAAGTCCATTTGTGGGCAGAAAAGGTCACAGGAAGGAGATGAGCCAGTCCTGGTACAGTGTGGCAGTGATGAAACATAAAGCTTTCTTTTAGTTCTTAAATGCTTCTTCACCCCCAACTATCATGATCCCAAATCTACCTTACAAATCCAGCTAGACTGAAAGATGTACACTGGTACAGATGGGAAGTATAAATACATGGACTCTAGGACAGATGAACCCCTTAGGACCAGTAGTGAGAGTGGTGATACCAGGAGGGTGGAGGGAAGGTGGGGTAGAAAGGAGAAGATATAGAGAACCTCTATATAATCCTCATATAACTTTTTATCTGGAGGATGCACAGTGGAGGAATAGGTGAGGGGAGATTTTGGGAAGTGTAAGATATGACAAAATAATAATAATTTATAAATTATCCAGGGTTTATGAGGGAGGGAAGAGTATGGAGGGAGGGGAAAATGATGTGATGTCAAGGGCTCAAATAAAAGCAATTGGTTTGAGAATAATGATGGCAGCAGTCTAAAAATGTGCTTGACACAGTATATATATGTATGGATTGTGATAAGCATTGTAAGAGCCCCCAAGAAATGATTTTTTTAGTGCAGCCAGATTGACCAGACTTTCCATGTACTTTGGACAAGCTCTTGACAGAGAGTAGACTTTGGAGAAGTATGTCATGCTTGGCAAAATAGCTGGGCAGTGGAAATGGAGCAGCAGAAAGGAAGACCTTTGACAAGATGGATTTACACAGTGGCTTCACTCATGGGCTCAAACACAGCAACAATTTTCAGACTGGAACAGGACTGGAAGTGTTTCATTTGATTTTTCACAGGGTTGCTATGAGTTGAAACCAATTTGAAAGCATGACTGCAATCTACAGCTTGAGATATCACCACTGATATATAAAGCATTTGTAAGAAATGAAGTTCTAATTGACTGTCTTATTGATTACTTTTCTACAATTTTATACGGATAAGAAATATAAGGAAGCTGCTGGTCCTACTTTCACCAGACAAAGTAGTAAAATACATAGATAAGATCAAGGATTCTGAGTCACAATTCCTGCACCACATAAAAGATTTGAAAGGGACCCTAACCTTCCTGCAAGAAAGGTTTCTTTCTTTCTTTTTTTTAAATCTTTTTTTGGGGGGGTGGGGGGCTCAGACAACTCTCATCACAATCCATACATAGACCCATTGAATGCAAAGCACATCTGTACATTTGTTGCCATCATTCTCAAAACATTTTCTTTTTACTTAAGCCCTTCGTATTAGCCCCTCATATTTCCCCTCCCTTGCCACTCCCTCCTCCCTCATGAACCTTTGATAATTTATAAATTGTTATTATTTTGTCATATTGTACGTAATGTCTCCTTTCACTTACTTCCCTATTGTCTACACCCCAGGAAGGAGGTTATATGTAGATCCTTGTAATTGGTTTCCCTTTCTACTTTACCTTCCTTCCACCCTCCCACTATTGCCATTCTCACCACTGGTCCCTAAAGGGATCATCTGTCCCAGATTCCCATGTTTCTGGTTCCTATTTATACCAGTGTACCTCCTCTTGTTTAGCCGGATTCGTAAGGTAGAAATGTGATCATGATAGTTGGGTTGAGGGGAGGAGGCAGCATTGAAGAACTAGAGGAAAATTGCATATTTTATTGTTGCTACACTGCACCCTGATTGGCTCATCTCTTCCCTGAGACCCTTCTGTAAGGGGATGTACCTTCACCAACAGATGGACTTTAGGTCTCCTATCTGTACTCCCCATCATTTATAATGATATACATTTTAGTTCTTTGATGCCTCATACTAGTAACAGAAAAGGAATTGCCAAAAACCTTTTCCAAAGTCTAGTAACAAGAATGACTGGATTAAATTAGAATTGGTGAATATAGGAGAATATAGGCTGGATTTATGATTATCTGGGCCCTGGTGGAAAATTTGGTCACACATTGGGCTGTTAACTGGAAAGTTGGCAATTTGAAACTAACCAGTGCTCTTTAGGAGAAAGACAGAGATTTCATCTCCTGTAAAGAATAAAAGTCTCTGAAACTCACTGGAGCAGTTCTACCTTAACCTATGGAGTGGGCATTGATTTCACATCAGTGAGTTTTGGAATTGGGGAGGGCACTGAAAAATGAGGTGAGGGGATCGAGGAGTTAACATCACTGAGTATGGGAAGGAAATTTGTCGTGATGATTATGCAACTCTTCTTGATGTCATTGAATTGTTTAATTATTTGTTATGTTTACTATGGTTCAATAAACTAAAAGTATTTGTACCTAAAACTGTGGCCAAATAAATAACATGATGCAAAATAAAAAAGAAAAAGTGTCAAGTAGCTTTTTCATACTTGGATGATGTCTGAAGTTAAAGTGAGGGCATTGATTGGTATAGACGGCATCCTGAAACTTTGGGTGGGATAATAGAAATAGGTATTGAGGACACTGGGGCCACTGGTCCCACAGATTCCATTGAATCACTGCTGTCAATGTCACTTCCCTTCTCATCTAAAGGAATAATTCCATCATTGTTCTTTTTATGCCATTTTCCTTTATAAAACTATTACACTTTAGACCACTATTTGATGAGATTAGTCTAGCTGTGCCTGTAGAGTCTTTACTGAGATATAATTTGGGGTGGTGCCATTTCCTGAGACATTGCCTTAATCATTACCTGAGGTCTTGATTAAGACAAGTGGATTACAAACCATTGCTGAATGTTTTCAAGATCAACTCAGCCACACATTTTTAAATTTTATTTTAGATCTATAACAGATCAAAGAGCTCAGTTCAAAAAACTGAAGTATGGCAATTGTTCCATCGTCATAAAATTTCTTGTTCTTAGCATGTTACCTATTACTATGAAATAACTGGATTAATAGAACAACAGAATAGCCTTCTGAAGACACATTCACAGTGTGAGTGAGGTGACAATACTTTCCAGAGTTAGGGCTGTGCTCCTTAGGAGATATGTACATTATAAACCAGTAACAATTTGTGGCATTGTTTCTCCTATATTCAAGATTCATGAGCTCAGCAACCAAGGGGTCGAGTTGAGAATGGTACTGCTCATTATTACCCTTAATAACTCTCTCATAGATATCTTGCTTATTATATGTATAGCCCTATTTTGTGGGTACCGAAGGGAAGAATGTTTCCAACTTGAGAAACAACACACACTATAGAAATGGAAATGAAGAAAACTACTCAGCCACTTTGAGATCCTCAAACCTCAGGATCAATTGGGAAAGATGGCTGTTACCATATTAACTAGTGCGATTGATTCTGATTGACAATGATATTTGGATTACTATTGCATATTGACAATAAATAAGAATATTTCCCAATCCAGAAGTTCTTGAGGTGTCTCTAAGTATTACATGACCTGTGACTAAATGGAAACTTCAGTGGTAGGACTATGGTCTTATTTCACCAGTTTCTGGACAGATTTGCTTCATTTGTCGAGTTTGAGGTCTTCCTTATCTTGGAGATATTCTTACTTTTCTTAGAACTTTGCTGGACTAATTTATGCAATTCCATCAGTTAGTTGTTGTGGCTCTGCTGGTCATGGCCTTTGTTATTTCCACCAAACCACCTTCGCTTTCTTTATTGGTGTGAGTTAGAAAGAAGGGGTAAGCACGGATTTGATTATCTGATTCAGCGGTAACTGATCATTTAATAGTGTTAATTGCAATTGCCTGCTGTGTATAAAATTATTGCCCAAGGAACAGGGGAGTGTTTTTACTACTGACAAAAAAGAAAAGCAAGGGATTGAGTATATGTCCTTTAGATAACAGTGTCTGTGTACATGGAAACTCCTTCATCCAGGAGAAACAGCTGTGGCATAAAAGGAGAAGCAGAGAAGCCCTGGCAGAAGAGTCCACTCTCAAAGCATAAAATGGAGCAATAAAAGCTCAGTGCTTAGGGCAGAGGATCAGCCTGTGGTATGAGTTGAATTGGGTTGCTGAGTTTATGGACCAAAGAGCTAGAGCTGAGTACCTTCAAGCAGAGGTTTATAGTGGAGTGGTATGCCCTTGGGGCATTTATTGGCAGCCCCCAAATAACTTCAAAAACATTACCTTAGGACAACAGTTCTCAACCTGTGGGTCATGACTTCTTTGGGGGTTGAACAACCTTTTCACGGGGTGGGGGGTGGGTGAGGGGTGTCTGAGACCTTACAAAACACGCATTTCCAATGGTCTTAGGAACTGAGGCACTGCTTCTCTATCCATCTCTGCAGGGGGGAGGGGGGCTTTCCTCACATGCAGATATTCTGACCTAGTGAGAAAGACTAGAAAGACCCAACCTTCTCCTGACTTCAGCTTTTTATGGATGCTGTGGCAAAATGGAGTAATGTAGTTTGTTGTTGTTATATTAAGACTGTTACCCATGTTACACCATGCTTCAAGACAAAATTTCATTTGTCATTAGAAATAAATATTTCACAATATATAATTACATATGTTTTTGGGAATAACCACAATGCTTTAGTTATTTTCAATCTGTAACAATAAAAATACATCCTGCATATCAGATATTTGCATTATGATTCATAACAGTAGTAAAATTATAGTTATGAAGTAGGAACAAAATTAAGCTTATCATTGGGGGGGGGGTCACCACAGCATGAGGAACTGTATTAAAGGGTCGCAGCATTAGGAAGGTTGAGAACCACTGCGCTAGAAGCTCAGAGGCTGGGTCAAGAGGTTGAAAGCCAGAGAGGATCCTGCCTAGGAGCATAATAGAGAAAAATATTGTTCCTACTGAACTACTGTATCCTGAACGATTAGCCCCAAAATTAGCCCTATTGACTCCCATAATGAATATTATAGCTGTGAATATCATCTATGAGACCTTTGTAGCTATCTCAATGGATTAATGAATGTAGCTGAAAAATAGTGTCATGAGTGACAAAGCAGTAAAACTGGAAAGCTCTTCAGGAAACAAATAAATTTAAAATATTTTGTTCTATGTGGGGCAGTGACCTATAAACATATTGCAAAACTTAAATGATTGTTATTATGCTAAAATTTTATTTTAGACCTGACTTCAAAATACTTTCCCCAATGACACAAAATTACTTATTTTTAGGGCATCATAATGACACAAGACAGATGTATTATTGAGAAACTTGAAGAAATTTATCGATCACAAATATTTATTTAAACCTGTTTTGTTTAGAATAAAACTGCATTTATGAACTGGAACTTGATTAGCAATATACTTTTACTTACTCTCATGTACTATCCAAGATTGGAAACATTATTAAGTACATGAAAAATAGAAACCTTTACTATGAAAAAATAAACTTTTACTATGAACTGCCAGAAGAGCAAATTTGTCTTAGAAGCAGTCAGTAAGAATGTTCCTTAGAAGTGAGGATGACAAGACTCTGTCTTGTAAACCTTGGGACATGGTATCTGGTTGCTTATTATTACCACCCAAGAAGGTTATAGAGTGATCAGATACACTTTTACTGTATATGCACGACATCTGTAACTAGTGGTCAACAATTTGAAATAAAGAAACTATGCCACAAAACAAATGGGTTAGGCTACAAAGCTGCATTCCTTAACAACAAGCAAATTCCTTTCATTTATTTCAAAGACATGACACATTGTCCAGAGATCTTGTGCATAGAGTAGAGTCCTTTAGCCATTAGTTTGGATAGAGTGTTTAAGCTTAGTATCTGTCTGTCTCTATATGACTATTTGAAAATGTGCTATATTTCTGTGATAGCTACAGCTGAGAATCATGATTCTCTGTTTTTGCAGAAATGTAATAATTTAAGGCTGTAGTTATGTAATGAGCACCCAAATGTGTTTGTTCATTGGGATAAAGTCAATTTCAGGCTTACAGAGTGTTTAATGGCCATAGTCTAGGGGATCCCAAAGTCTCTACATTACTAGTGAAGCTGGTGGGGTGTGGGGGACAGGTTCTTAGTAATTTTTGAGTTTTATTCCAAATATTTATTTTATTCTATTATGGTCTCTTTCTTAGCACTGGTAATTGTATCCAGGCAAGTCTTGTGATCTCAGTGCCATGGAGTTTGGAGCACGTATGTTCTGTAGGATTAATTGTATGTTTCTTGAGATTACTTCCTGTTTCTTTGATCTTCATGCTCCTTCCCTCTGGACAGTGATTGACCAAGAGTTGAAACTTATTGACAGCTGAGAAGGTTTTAAGACATCTTGGTATGTAGAACACTGTCTTTAGGGGTTGTGTGAAGCCACTTGCCTCAGGTATCCACCAATATTAAGGTCCTGAGCCCCAGGTCAAGTGATCCATTCCCTGGAGATATTTGGATTTAACTATGACATTTTCCTAATTTTATGCCTGCATGCTTGGCTGTAGTTATTGTTATATTTTATCACACGGAAGCACATACGTAGAAATTTATTCTGTTTTATGTCCTTGTAATATATCGAATTTGTTGCCGCTAAGTAATGGTAACATATAGATTTTTCTTTTAAAATGCTCAATATTTTCATTCTGAATATTTTTAATACATTTCAATGTTTTATGTAGCTTTGTAGTTAAAGTCAAAGAGATGTGGTAGTAATTTCCTTAAGAACCATTAGCTTGATATCATTTTGATTCATTCAGCTATCTACTCAGTTATTCTCAAATATTTGTTGAAAACATACCTTGTGTTAAGTACTGACCCAAGATGTGAGAGCAAAGATAACGAGGTGAGAAGAACAATTCTGTTATGTAATATTGCAAATGTAATTTACAGGGTAGAAAAACAATTAAACACAATTAGAAAGAGACAGTGCCATATCGGTGTATTTATTTTCAGCTTTTAAAATATGCTTTAAAAACAAAGATTTTGAAAAGAAGTTTCACTTGCGATTGGAAATTACAACCCCTAACCAGAAGTCAATGCCCTTAGATTTTAACAGCCTTATGATGAGTCAAAAAGAAGCCTAGATCCTTTGAGCCAATGTCTTCACCTTAAAAAAAGAAATATTGGAAATAAGCCAGCCTCTCCCTGCTGCCTGCTGTCTATTAGCTGTTGCTTCACAGAGAACATTTCAGATGCCTTTCTTTGCATTGCTGTTTTGATTTTCTTTCTTTCTTTTTTTTTTTTTTTCAATTTCAGCAGAGTGGCTCATAAATAAACATGTTCACGGCTCAGGTTGGGAGTGACAGTTTATTCCTACTATTTTGATGGATTGTACAAGATATCTACAGTTCTCTTCTCTAACTAAACATCCATGCATGGACTGTAAAATTAATCATAACATGGCAGGATGCCTAAGAATTTGGAACTGTTTCTTTCTTGGTGACTCTCTGTGTCAAAGTGAAATTTTCATTCCAGTAATGATAATTAAAAAAACTTATAAAACATCCTTTTTGTCATTTTACATACCAAACTGTATATATACTGCCCTTTCTCTCATAAACAATGTCACATATGCTCAGCCAGTTATCAGTTCTATTGATTAGCAAGTGGGTGCCTTCTTTTGGTCATTGTGTCATTATTCATACTTTTAAAAATAGAACCTTGCTGTGATATTTTCCACACATTTGCCGATGACCTTGATGTCTGTGTACATGTGCAGCACGGCATCATTAAAGATTGGCACCCAACTGTGGAAATGCCCTTCTGTGAATCCCAGCTGCTCTGCACCTTGAGAACAAGTTTTACCCTAATTGCAGGGGAAAGAGGAGGCAAAAGGAGGTGGTGTGTGTCTCACTTACCCTCAATAGAAGGGGATGTCACACTTGTTCAAATGTTTACTCTCCTTTCTTATTCTTCTTCCAGCTGAGCCCTTTCAACTCACTGGGAAGAGGCTGATGCTTGAGATCTGAAGGTCTTGAATCCTACTACACTGGCAGCTTCCATGGATGTGGTTAGCAGATGACTATGATGCCTGTATTCTTTGTATATAGGGTCACAGATCATTAAACACCACTTCCATTAACATCTGCTTCTGTCTTTCAACAATAATGTATTTGAGCCAATGGAATGTCTTAACAAGAGAAAGGTAACAGATTTATCAATCCTGTTCTACATGCATATTTGCACACATACACACTGAAATTATTCTTGGCTGCACTTTATATAATCATCACAAGAATGATTTTACCTTATAGTTATGACTGACTGAGGAATTCCAGAACTAGACCTCTTTTTTTCCTCAAGATCCTGTTAATGCTGTCTTCATAGCCTCCTTCCTATGTTTTATTTCTCTCAGGTCTCATTGCATATCCTTTTGAAGTTCTTTGTTTATAGCCCCAGACTATTGCATAACCTCTTATTTAATCTCCACATCTCTAATGTGATCTCATGTGCCCTTGTCCTGTTGATTTGTTCATGTTCTCATCACCTTCCTTGTGACACAAAGCATTCAAATTCTATGTGCTGATATTTAAAGCCCTTTATAATATGTGCTAAACTTAATGTTTTTATATTATTTGTTTTTGTCCTGCTGCATATAAGGGACTTCAAGATAATGAAAAATTTTAGGAATTTTTTAAAGATCTTCATATTTTTTATTACTTAAAAAAGGCCAGAGTGTTCCTTGGTCAAGTGTCTATGGTATGAGGTGTAATATAAGTTCAGTTTTAGCCCTAGTCTTAAAATTTTTACTATACATTTTAAAAATATTAAACTTTGCATCTCTTCTATATTGTACTCAGCCATCAACTATGCTTGATAATAAAATAGTGAAGACACTTTAATTACATGAAGTTTGACATGCAATCAAAGACCTGAAAAAGAAACTGATAGTGGTAATAATAATGATAGGGATTTTCTCTGCGTAGAAATTTCCATTCATATTTTTCTTAATTCCAACCTCACTTAAACTCCCTTTAATATTCCTTCTTGATTTATTATTTTAGTTTGTGATTAGAACAAAGTTATTGAGACTTTTGCCCTCTTCATTTTCTCCCTGCATCCCTGATTACATCGTGTGTATACATTGGGCTGACAACTGCAAGGTGAGAAGTTTGAGACCACCAACAGCCCTGTGGGAGAAAGATGGGGATGTCTGCTCTCATTGAAAGTTGCAGTCTCAGAAACTGAAAGGAGCAGTTCTATCCTGTTCCATCGTGTCACTGTAAGTCAGCATTGATTCGATGGCAGTGAGGTTGTTCTTTTAGTGTAACTTTGCCATCGAATTTTCAACATCATTCACATGGAAATATATACATATATATATATGTACACACACATATATAATTCCTATCAAGATAATAAGAAGGTTTTCTCATTAGCTAATTTCTTAAAGTGGAAAAACTGATGTGTTTGAGCTACGGTGTTGGTTAAATATACCAGGGATCATCAAAGGAATGAACAAATAAGGATTGGAAAACAAACATAAATAGAATTTATCTTAGAAGAGAGGATGGAAAACTGTGTCTCCTTTCATTGGAATGTGTCATTAAGAAAGATGAATTGCTAGACGTGGACATCATATTTGATAAAGCAAGAGAAATCTCAATGAAGGTTGCCACAGTGGAAGCACATGCACGAATGATCGTGAAGATGACTCAGTTCTGGTCATCTTTCCTTTTGTTGTACATAAAGTTGCCGTGAACGAGAGCCAACTCCACAGCAATGAATAAGAGCATCATTATTGTAAACTTCTAACAAAGTTATCCCTAATGTCACAGCCTTGGCTGTTTTTGTTGAAACGGGAATTTGGAAACATCATAGAGTATTTAATATAGATTTTTGGTTAATTTATCCACTAGATCACACAACTGAGGAGTATACCTCATGCTTATGTTAACTATAACTTAATGATGCCATGTGACATTTGTCATTGATAGAAGACACAGAGTTAGTTCCCACCAGAAGCAAACTTATGTACAACAGCAGGAAGTACTGCCAGGTCCTGGGCCCTCCCCACCGTTATCGCTCTCCTTGAGCCCATTGTTACAGCCTCTGTGTTAGTCCATCTCCGTGAGAGTCTTCGTCTCTTCTGTTGTCTCTTCTCTAGGGACTGGCCTCTCTGGATAAGGCATCCAAAGTACTGGAGCAGCTCTCTGGCTGTACAAATTCTGACATTTATTTTTCCTTTTGGAAGTCCATAGTACTTTCAATCTTCTTCCCCTATACCACGATTTTATATTAGTCCATATTGATTAAAAGTCATATTGTGTTTTTCTTACACTGTTACAAGAACATCTTTCTACTAAAAGCAGTTTGTCAAAATACAGATCATTAAAAATATTTCTTAGTGAAAAAAAAAGTTCTTAGTATCTCAGTGCCTATTTTCGGTGTACTATTTGTAGTGAGAACAACCAAAATGAAAATAAGTTGTGTGGAATGTCTACACTCACATATGTATATGACTATAAACAAACCTTGCTTGAGGTGAATTCTTTTTTACAAGACAGTTAGTTCTAAATCAAATATAAAGTAGGAATTGATTAGCTATTCACCCACAGTAAGCAGTGCTTTTTTCAGAAGTAGAAGGGTGAGCTACTTACTTTATAAAGTCACTCAAATTGGAAAATGCGTGATTAGCAAAATGTAAATTGCCAAATGTGGTAGATGATTGAAAATATAATAATTTGCATTTTGTTTTAGAGGTTGGTGGAGTACTCAGTTTCTATTATTTATATATCTTCCTTATGAAAGCACCGTGTACCTAGAGTAGATCACTGGTAACTAAATGTCCAGGGCTAACTGTTCGTTTCTAATCGGTTTCTTTACCTATATCACAACATATGCACTGCCAGTACCTACAACTAACTTATCTCTAAAATATGTTTTTGCCTTTGAAATGTTTCTTATATTTGGTATCAGGAGCATAAGTTGTATATTATGAGCATAAGAAATGTTTAAAATGCCTCTTAACCATTTCTCTTTTCTCAAATTCTAACATTGAGAATGATTGAGAAGATGATTGCTGCAGTGATTACCAATACTCCAACACAGACTCCTGCATGCATGCCTATTTTCCAATTTTATGATTTCTTTTTAATGCTAAAATGTATAAATAGAGCTGTGCTAGGTTTAGGTCTATGTCTTAAGTTATCTGGCGGCTTCTATTTTGCTCACTTAATTTCTGGATACCAGGCAAAGCAGCTTCAATAAGAATTCTGGATAATAAAAAGACCCCATGGACAGAGTTCCAGCTGCATTAACTGCAGTCTCAAGGTGCGTGTATGTGTGACACCAACTAGCCTCTGCAGACACTAGCTTGTGAGACAGATGAACTTGGCCCCTCAGACTCCTGTCCACATTGAAGAAGCAAGAAGCAAGAGTAAATGGTTGTTGCTTTAAGTTAGCATGTCTTGGGAAGCTTGTCATACAGCAATACATAAGTAAAATAAGTGGTACCGACTACAAGACAAAGACTCTAACAATATTTTCTCTATATGATTGCACATCTAATGAGAGCATTTGACCAAGACCTTTCTCATTTTAATTAAAGTTATAAAAAAAAAGTCATGCTCTAGTGCATTAGTTTCTCATTTTGATTAATTTTGAATCTTTGGAGTCACTCTACAAATACAAACAAAAGTGGCTAGCATTCAATAATTTTAATTATATAAAAAAATCACTAATATGGAAGGAAGAGATACAAGCTGCACTGAAGACATTAGCCACAAACCAGAAGGTCCAGGAATTGAGGAGATACCAATTAAAATGCTTCATCAAGATGTTAGCGCACTATAAGCACTTACTTAACTATGCAATGAAATCAAGCAACTAACAGAAGGAGCACCATATTTGTAGCTATTCCAAAGAAAGGCGACCCAACAGAATGTAGAATTACTGAATGTAGAATATCATTAATATCACATGCAAGTAAAATTTTGCTGAAGATCATTTCACAATGATTGCCGCAGTATATTAACACAAATTCAAGCCAGATTTAGAATGGGACGTGGCATGAGTGAAATCAGTGGTGCTATCGAATAGATGTGGGTGAAAAGCAGAGAACCCCATAAAGATGTTTACTTGCAGTTTGTTGACTGTACAAAGGCATCTGCAGATACTAACAAATTATGGATAGTATTGAGAATAATGGAATTTATTGTGTTCATGCCAAACCTTATATGTAGAATATGAAGTAGCTGTGCAACATAAGAAGGGAATACTGCCTGGTTTAAAATAAAGTGTGCATCAGGATTGTATTCATACATCAATCTGTATGCTGAGTGAATAACCCGTGAAACTGGACTCTGTGAAGAAGAACCCAGCGTCAGGTTTGGAGAAAGGCTTATTATTAATACACTGTGTATATGCAGGTGACACATCCTTGCTTGCGGAAAGTAAAGACAGCATGAAACACTTACATGTGAAGATCAGGGACTGCGAGTGTCTGTGTTACCGCTCATTGTATGAAAATCCAAATTCTCACGACTGGGCTGATAGGTGACTTGAAAAGCAGAGAAAAGATGAAAGGTTTGTAGGATTTCTGCATGCTTGGTTTCACAATCAATGCTCATGAAAACATTGGTCAAGAGATCAAAGGATGTGGTGCATTAGTTAAATGTACTACACAGGACCTTTAAGTAAGTGCTGAGATCAAGGGCGCCACTCAGAGGGCTATGGTGAGCCTGATCTATAGAGGGGATCTTCAGTCATTTCATATGCATGTGAAAGTTGAATGAAGAAGAATGCAGAGGACTCAATACATTTGAATTATGGTGCTGGTGAAGGGTGTTGGAAGTCCTCTGGACTTCCAGAAGAACAGAGAAATCTGTCTTGGGAGTAGCACAGGCAGAATACTCCTTGGATGTGAGAATGTCAAGACTAAGTTTCATGTACTTTGGACATGTTATTAGGAGAGGTCAGTCCATCACGGACATCATACTGGGTAAAGTGGAGGCTCGGTGAAAAAGAGAAAGTCCTCAGGGCTTAGAGTGACCAGAGGCTGCAAGAATGGGTAAGAGCCTAACATTTTGTGAGAATGACGTGGGGCAGAGACCAATGTTTCTTTGAGTCACCAACAGTTGACACTGACTGGAGGGCAGTTAATAAAAACAAAATCTTTCTAAAGTTTAAATATGTTTCAATCACAATATACATATATATACATATTTAACCATCAAAATTAAATTCTCTCTATAAAGTATAAATTAAAATATTTTCCAATGATTTTGAAATTGCTCTTAATATATACCCCAAACAAGTCATTTTATAGAGTTGCTACAATCAGTTTAAACTTTGGAAAATATTTACTTGAGGAGAATTTTTTCATGTCAACCTAAATTATTTTGAACCCAATTCCACCATAATTTAAAATAACGAGCTACTTATTGATAATGACTATGCTTAAAAATTAATTACAATCAAAGCACGATTCATTAGACAATTGTGTTGTCTATAAACTGGACAGAAATGTTTTAAATTTGGATTTGCATTTGTACTCATGTCTTAAAATGTGATCCCATGCATAATTAAGAGAACAGCTCTTCAAAGCTGTGTGGATAATTATGACAATAATAGTCTTTATATTTTGTAATCTTGTGTTCTTTGGACCACTTAGTAGCACGATAGCAAGAGAAAATGAAGGTGCCATAAACGAACAGACTGGGAGTATATTAATTCTACTGAGAACCATTTAATTAATACACTTTGAGGGCTTCAAATGTCTATTAAGTAGAAAAGTCTATGTCAAAAAGATGGTAGATTAATATCATAGATAATTTACACAATGTTGTGGATATAAATTTGGGTCAAAATCACTCATATAAAACCCATGGATTTTAATTTGTGTTATGGATTTAAAACATAACTTTCTTAACTTGCAATGTATGATATTTGATGAAAAATGATATTGGAATTGTTAAATGAGATTGTAACAAAGAACTTAGATAAACTGCAAATATTTGAAATACTAGGAGGCATAGGAAGTCTAAGGGAAGTATTGCAGTTCCAAATCTGGAGTATTTTATTTATACTCTAATAGAGACAAATGTAAATGACTTTAAATGTTTCAGGATCATAAATGAATCAGCATGTTTTCATAATAAGAGAAATTACGGGCCTGGGAAATGCACATATATGCTGAAATGGACAGAGTAGGATCCCAATATAGCTACCATAAGTAATTCAGACAATGTGATAAAAAGAATATATGAAGGTAGCTGGATTGTTTTTTAGAATCTGAATCTTGGTTACAAGGTACATAAGAGGAATTTAATTTTTTATTATCTACACAGCTAAATCTGTGACTCCAATTTGAGGTAGAGAACGATGACATCTTATGTTATTTAGAAGTAGGTGAGATTCGGAAGGCATGATTCTGCATAATTCAACCTTTAAATGAACTATTATTCCTGTGTACATTGTATGTAAACAGAAACATTCGGGGTTTGGGTGAGTGTTAAGAGAAGAGGAGGGAAAGGAATCATTGGCCAGATAGCTCAGAAGGAGGGACACCAGAACTGAGGCTTTAGGGACAGACATCTATCTTGTACGGAATTTTAAGATGTGGATGTTGCTACATATAAATCTTAATGCATTCTCCATGCCAAATATATGGTTTCTAATTCATGTTAACCTTTTAAAACAGAATAAGACAATGATCCACCCTTTATTTTAAATGAGAGTTGCTAAATATCAAAAAGGCTGTGGGAAGAAATCTTGAGGGACGCCTTTGATTCTCCATAAATGATAGAACAGAAAATTTGGCACATTTACTTTATTTTAAAGGGAAAATTTTATTTAGTGTCGGGTATAAACAATTCATACACTATTCGAAAGCGCGTGTTGATAAAAACACAGGGATCTTCGAGGTATCTGTCTGCTGCCGTCTGTAGGGACTTGTAGGGAGTCCACAGAGTCGGAGCAGTTGTGGAATCAGTGTTGTCCTTGGCTGATTCCAAGAGGTGGAAAATCACTAACCTAACGGTTGTGAAATTAGGTAAATTGCAGCCTCTTTGTAAGCACCATTAAAAGTGCTCAGATCAATAACTTTCTAGTTAGTTCAGCCTCATGGCAACCTTAGAACCCAGCCAGTCTGTGTCACGTCGTTTTGGAGTCCTCTGACCTTCTGCATGTCACAGCTGAAGTGCGTTCAATTGAGTTTTCAATGACTACTTTTTCAGAAACACATCGCCAAGTGTTTTCTTTCCCCCCCTGAGGTACTTAGTAGATAAGCGGAGTAACCCTTTATACCACCCAAGTATTCAATAAAAGGAACAGTGAGTTATTTTATGTTATAGCTGGACAAGTGGTGAGATAGGGAAAACAGAGACTATAAAAGGCACCAAGGACTCCATTAGTATGCATAGATAACACATGGAGATGAGTAAAGGATTGATTATAGAGTGTGAGAAAGCAATAAAACCTAAGTAATTGCAGCAAAAAAAAAAAAGCAAAGCATTAGGAGAGTAATAATTGAACGGAAGGCCAATGGAAATAATTTGAAAAATAGGAGCAGTTACAGGAAATGATTAAGAGTCTAGAGGACCCCTGTCAAAAACAGACAAACAAACTCGCTGCCATGAAGTCCAGGCCCACTCATAGTGCCAGAGGAGAACCACCCCTGCGAGTTTTAGAGATGTTACAAGAGTTGAAGGCCTGGTCTGACTCCGGGAGTGGGGAATGTTTCCACACTGCTAATCTTGACGTTAATGACTCACTACCTAACCCCGTAGCTGGGTTCAATTTCTGACACTGTCATTTATTGACAAAGTCACCTAACTGCTCTTTCTCTTAGTTTCCTTATTTCACATCAGGATATTAACAGCACTTTCCTCATAAGTTAATCCATATACAGTACTTACAATATTGATGAGCATAAGTGAGTCCTAAATAAATGTGAGCCATTACTGATATCAACTGTTGATAAATGATAATGATAACTGAATACAACATGTAGTGGTAAAACCACTATGATATAAAATGAATAACTTAGAGAAAACAATCTAAGGAAATTGATGAGAACAATACGAGCTATAGAAGCTAGCTTGAGAAGAGGTGAAAAAAAAATACAAAGCCATCCAACTTCACATAGGTTAGCTTGTTGTTGATTTCCCTGGCAATGAATATGTATGCACAATAATTGGTCCATAATCTTAAATATGAATATGAATAATTAGAGTTTTTTAGAATAATGGAAATTGTGAGAGAAATCGTAAACATTGCATAGTTTCTCACTTCATGGAAAAAGAAAGGAAACATACATTGTATCTCCCAGTCTATCTTAATCAAAGCAGGGCAAGAAATGAGATATTTCTATTCTGATTCCAGCACACATTTAACTCCTTGCCCTTGTTCACACATTCTTCTTTCTACATGCAGAATGATAATGGTTTTTCAGATTCTGGGATAAATATGACAGTACAAAGTCACCAAAGTTCGTAGCAGCAGACAATGGTTGGTTAAGTTACAGAAAACCATCCCCTATCATGCTTACTACTTAAATGGGCAGTATTCATCGAAATTGTTTAAGTGGCTTCTCTCTCTCTCCCCTCCCCTCTTTCTCCCTCTTTTTTCTCTCCTCTCTTTGTGTGTACATGTACATGAACTATATATTATATGACTTTCAATATGTTTCACTTAACATATCTTTTTATACCTTTTTAGTTAGTAGTGGTGATACTTTTGTATGTAAAATGTTCAGTTTATTTAAACTCTGAGTTACTATCACGTAAAAATTATACTTGAGAAATAAATGTATTTTCTTATTCCTTTGTGCTTGCATGTGCCCAGCACTGGGTATCACTGCTAGGTTTCTAGTTCATACATACTTGGGTTTGATTCCAAAATATATGACTACAACCAGTGCATGGCTGCAGACTGACCCTTGGTAGTACCCTTATCTTAGTATTACTTGGGTATAATAAAAAAATTCTAATGAAAATTAATGCTTTCTGATGAGATCTACTGTGCCATTTAAATTAAAATCAGTGAGGTTATCTCAGAAGGTTATGGGATTATTTGAATGGATTCCTAAGGCGTTATCTTGATAGATCCTCTGAGTGAAGATAGGGCAATCATGGGCATTTATTAGACAAAGATTTTGTTTTTTAAAAAAATTATGAGAGCTTCATTGGTGAAAAACAGGCCAGTGAAAACTTGCCATGGGATGATTTTTAGTCACAGCAATGCATTTGCTTATTCATAGACAGTTAGCAAACATTGTCCTATGAGAATTTCCTTGGGGAAGCTTAGGTCTTCAGATTGACAGTCCTGATCTGATCCCTTCATATTTTTTGCTGTTCCCCAAACTTAAAGAACATTTAAGCTGAACACATTTTGGTTCCCTTGTTAATGCCAAAATTCCCATTCTGAAATGGTATAAATTAAAGAAGGCAGAGTCTTTGGCAGAAGTGTTAGTGAGAAGCAAATGCCACCTTCTAAAGAACATCGACTGATGGAGGGTAAGATGCAAACCAGTAGCTTCACATTTGATATCTTTTGTTTAATGAAGGTGTCTCAATAATATTTATATATTATGTAAGTATACCTGGAAAGCAGAAACTTGCCAGAGAAGAAAGATTCAAATGTTTTCCACTAAAATGAACAACAGAGAAGTGATAAAACTGCACCGTATCAAAGGGAGAAAACTTGAAAGTTCTTGAAAAACAAGATTATGCCTCAAGTATAATCTCCCACAGATTGTGTGTGTGTGTGCGCGTGTGTGTGCACGTGTGTGTATTTACATACACAGGGGCTTGAAGACATTCAAAGAAAAGTGGAATTAAATGACAGTGGAACGATTTTTCCACCAACTTTTTGAAGCATTCCCTCATATTGACTATGGCTATATATCTTTCTCTATGTTTTTGTCTCTGTTTATATGTACATGTGTGTCTAGCTGCATTACCATCTTATTTCTCTCTTTGTGAGCAAATACTTATTTACTTAAAGGAAAATATAATTCTCTATGCAACCAACTATTTATTTGCTTTTGGGGAAGGACTAGACATCCAGCAGTGTATCAGAGCAATGGAATGTTGAGGAGGTGGTACAAGAAGATGTCTGCAATCTAAAGGCGAAACGGAATTCTGAGTACAAAGGACCACAAATGTCAAGATTACATGGCAGATATTTTGGAAAATTTAGAAAAATAATTTGCAATGATTATTGTGGTAGTTAACATAATTTCCTTGGTATATAATATCCCCTTGGTATATAGAAGTGTAGGGTAGAGTGTAGCCTGTCAATCAGGTCAAAGTCTGATGGTACCCCCTTCTGGGTGTGTCCCTCTCATATGGAGGATCCAGGGACCCTTCCCTCTCTCTACTTTGAGCTTCCTTTTGGAGAGCCATGCCCAGTCTTGCTAGAGGCCCGTGATGTGCTTCCATCACCATTGGATCCACAAGACTTTTAGCACAACAGTCTTTGATCTTCCTGAAATTTGAGTCATTGCAAGTGGCTGCATTTGTCTGAAGAAGGACTTATAGATGAGGATCAGATGTAAGGACTTGAGTTGAATTGAACAGGGATGTTTTCCTCATATATAAAGCTTCTTGACAATATGCTTTTCTTATACATATATGAGTGTCACTGGATTAGTTTCTCTTGTCAACTCTGCCTCTCACACTTACATAAAACATTTGCCTTGTCTATGAAGCTACCGCTTCCGTTGCCAAAATCTCACACACTTTTTCAGGATAATTTTCACATGGGTGGTGTTTTGTAGTGAAAGGTACAATGTTGAAAGGAAACACTGTGCCAAGAAGGAGACATAGCTGGTGAGGGGAGCAGGAAGTTTGGAGAGTAGACATGAGACCATTAATTTCAATAGTCTACTTTTCCCTGAAAGTCTGTCTTACAAAAGTGTTTTAGTGGAATTCCATTTATGGTAGAAGAATCCTTGAAGGGAGACAAGAGAGTGACATATAAACTTACAAGGGGGAAACCCTCCCCCCTTCAAAAAACTGGAATTACATTGGATGAAGCAGAGTTTGTGTAGCAGGCATTTTTTCCCACTAGGGGAGCATCCAGTAACTCACTTTGAGTACACCTAGTATCTTCACCTGGGACAGTTCTCTCTGGCCATGGTCAAGTTTTTCATAAAAGTATTTTTGCTTTACCTTCATTATGTGCGTGCGTGTGTGTGTGTGTGTGTGTGTGTGTGATTGCCTGTTTAAGAGAGGTGTGTGCAGCTGTGAAATTTTGTTTCCTGCTCTGGGAAAAATGATGGAGAAACTGTTATGATATGGAAGGACTTACAAGGACTATGGAAAAGACTCAAGGGTACAAATGGTATTCTCATTTCAATAAAGGTGAAATGTTAATAGATGACAAGCCTCTTTCTGAATGTCCACCTACTTCCTGAATAGATCAAACTGTTGACTCATAATGAATTTGGAGTTCATTCTACCAGGTCAAATTGCTAATCAAGCTTTCTATTTGGAGATTCAGAAAATATTGTGTAAGAATGTGGGATAAATAAGACTTGCTTTGTGGCATGCTGGCCTGGTTTTGCCACCATGGCAATGCAACTGCTCACACAGCCTTCTCAGGGTGTCAGCTTTGAACAAAAAAAATCAGCATGCCTCTCTTGCCTCACACACCTTCCTCATCTGACCTCACTATGTATGACTTCTCTTTGTTTCTGTGAATGAAGAGGGGAATGAATCAACAGAAAATTGAGGATATCAACGAGGCTAAAAAAATAAAAAATAGAGGAAGGTGCTGTCAGCCATCCAAATGAGTTTGAAAATGTTTTCAAGAATGGAATGACAGATTTGACAAGTGTAATGGGAGGGGACTTTGAAGGTGATAATGTTGTCTTGTAAATATATATATATATATATATATATATGCACACACACACATATATATAGCTTTAAAAATAATTCTTTTTTTTAGGGGGGTATTCCTTTTATCTCCACAGAAGTCCCCTGCAGAGTTAAATGCCATAGCTCATAGAATGTGTAATCTCAATTAATCCACTTTTTGTAAGCATAGAAACATACTGCAAAGAAATATAATTATTCTTACACTACTTTTCTTCTGGGCATCACTTCACACAGGAACTCTATTATGTGAGAGCTCAGTTTATATTTCATGATATTTCATATAATAATAATGTGGTTTCTGTGTAACTATATAACTAAAAATAGCACCATATCTTTGTAATTGCTAGCACAGTTGATAGTCTTTGTTCACTAAACAGGAATGTGTCTCATTCCATAAATCATTGAGAACTACTGCAGTGATCCAACAGTTCATAAGCTAAAACAAATAAAAAATGAACATCTGTCTATTCCCGGGACAACTGTGTGCATATACTGACCCTCAGTTTTTTCCTCTAGTTTAATTTTTTGTTGTTGTTGAAACCAGAAAAATAACAAGTATTTGGTAACTTTTATTATGCTTCTAGTGCTTTATCATATATTTGTCTCCAAACAAAGTGTAAGAGAATTCTAAGCATGGATAAGGTGACTGTCCTAAACTATGTTGTATAAAGGCTACTCTTTTAGTCTATTACATGAATTAGTGTCTCATTCCTGAGAAAACTTGATTCAAATATTTATGAGGTTTGCTTTAGGATCACATTCCTGAGTAAAAGTAATCATCATAATGTTTGATCATTGTGATTGTTTTAAGGCCAACATGGCCTGAATATGCTTCCTATGAGACAGACTCCCTTTTATGAAAGAATTTTAAAGATTGAATCAGTTATTTCCATGAGCATATAACAAAAGGTTCAGGAGATGGTAAAAACAAGTATATTTTTATTATTTTAAATGTGTAGGATCTTAATCAGTATCTTAAAATACTATTTCATAAATATATGCAGCCATAAGCATTTATAGTCTGGTAGTCCTTATTGAGCAATTTTATTCTCTTTTATAGGGTTAAAATGGACTTAATGGCAGTGGGATTTGGTAAGCTTTTAAATTTTGCAGATATAACCAATTACTTAAGGCAAATATAGATATAGAAAATCTATAATACTTTTTTTTTCACATCACTGCCCTCTGGTGGGAGTGGGAGGCCCAGCCTTGCTGGTGCTGGATTTGAACCGCCAAGCCTGTTGGCCGCAGTCCTGTAAGCAACCACTACGCTACCAAGGCCCAGCCTATAATACTTTTTCAAACTGATTTTTTTCTCTCATGAACTAAGGAAATTTAGTTTACTTTGTAAACACTTAGAGGGACCTCTTGTGATACTTTTATAGGAGTGAAAAAAGAAAGTACAATTTTTTAGGAGAATTGAACCGAAAGTGCCTGGCACACTATAGACATTGAATAGAAAGTTGTAGATATGCAAAATTGAGTATCTCCCACCTGAATTTTGAAAACAGCTTGAGAGCTAATTTGAGATGTCTTCTGTCATTGGTGCTAACCGAAACAAATGAGGTCTTGAGATGTGGACATCGGGGTTGTAACAAGGATTTCAGAGACAGCGAAGGTTGTGCTTGTGAAGACGGTGCGGGATCAGGCAATGCTTGCTCCTGTACTCCATACGGACAGTATCAGTTGGAATTTACTTGATTACATCTTTGTGAAACAAGGGTAGAAACACTTAGGTTTTGCCTCCCATGAACATTGTATAACTTTCGATCTCTGATAATTCCTGAGGAAATCATTACTCTGTGACCCTCAGAAGGTGCGTTTGAATGAGACTGACCACATTCTTCAAATTCAGGATGAATTGTTACTGAGGATGGACTCTTCAGACTTTCTTCCTATGCCTTCTCCCTAGCCCCAAGAAATATGGAACTTACGTCCTCATGATCAAACCTCAATTCTAGGATATTGGTTGGAATCTTTGCACATAACTGGCAGTCCACCAGGATATGAGATGTGACTCGAATACTGCTTCTTCAGATCATTATTTCTTTGAGAAAGAGGCCTAAACAAAAGCAATGTTGAAAAACAGAGTGAAAGTAAAGAGAGAATGTAAGGGGGGGGGGGTAGAATAAAGGAAACTTCTGACGAAATTGGCCAAACTATTAAAACAAAAAGTACCTATGTAGTTTTCAGCAGTTCAATCCAATTGGAATTTAGCTGAATTGGGTTGCGGTTACTTGCAAAACCAAAAAACAACAAAAAAAATGTGAATAATATATGTTAAATTACTTAACATTTACTAAAATTCAATATTTTTTGTTTATTAAGCAAAATATATCAAAACATAATGTCCTCAGATAACTGTGAGACCTATAATTTTTTAGATGAGTCAAGTGAAAAGGGGCTTCTTTATCTTTTTTCATTTGCAGCCCCCTCTTTTTATATAATAACTTTTTATTTTTATTTGTATAAAAATACAAATCAAGCATTTATTGATTATAAATTATGAAGAAATTTATTTTAAAGCAATTATTTGGTATATATATAGTTTGATCATTTATTGACAATGAAAGCAAATTTGCATAATGATGAGGAAGATGTGCTTGTTTATTTTTACATAAAGAATTAAATCATGGTGAAATATCTATACAGAATATCTTCAAACCTTTTCAGACTTGATTCTTAATCTGGTTTTATTTTTTTAAATTTTTTTTCACAATAAAGCCTTTTATTTGTCCACATTGTCTGAATTTTAAACAGATTCTTGAACTGGTGGCTCATAGCCATCAGCCTGTCCCACTTTTGCACCGGTCCTATCTCCAGTAGTTTTTCCAGAACTACCACCTTCACCATGAAGCTCCATGAGTTTTCCCAATTCAACCTTGGGCTTTTTCAGCATCTTTACTTTCCTGATGAGCACATCATGGAGGGGATAAATAGACTGGCAAGCCTTTTCTATGTCTTTCCCAATGCTGTCTGGAATCATTTATTGACCACTTCTTTCAAGTCATTTGTCTGCACCTCTCGGGTCATGATTTCCATCATTTTCTTTTGGATTTGGCTGGTGCTGAGCATAAGAGGTCTTCCGAATCTGATGATTGTGTTTTTTAGTGAAACCAATACAGAACAGATGAAGTAGATACCCATCAGTAGTCTTGACATGAGCTTCAGTCATGGTCTGCCATTTTTGACCATAGAGCACATCTTGTACCGAGTAAGATCCATGCCATGGAAGTTGGTTAGGCAGTTTTTGCCCTGATCATCCTCAGTTATTAACTTAAATTTTCTAAAGGCAACCTCATCATTATGCAGATCCACAAGGCTCACTTCAAAAACTCAACCCTTGAGGCCATCAGATGCAATTTTGGTTCCTTGAGTCCTGGTGACTAGTGTTTTCCCAATGTTTCTTATGTTGATCAGAGCTGATGCTTTCACATCAGACCTATCTTTCTTAGAAAATGGATCAGCCACTTTCTTCTTGCTTCCTTTTTTACCACCTTTTGCAAGGTGCTTGTTCTTTCTGACCGCCATGCTGCTGTGCATAGAGCCAAAAAGCCTGGTTTTATTTTTATTTTATTTTTCAATCCTGAAAATGTTGCTTCACATAAAAAAGCAGTAAAAATGGCAAAAGCAGTTTTGGAGACATTTCAAAATTGGAAAATCTGTGCTAATGCTAAGACAACATTCATTTAACCTTTTTTTTTTAAGGAACATAAATTTAAAATTGTATCATTTGGTACTTCAGCAAATTCTTTTTGAATTTTTAATGACAAATAACTGACTTTTTAGAATTTCAATGATGTATTATGAACCAAACTTAGTTTTTTTACAATCAGTATTTGAAAGGAAATAATTCTGAAACTGTGTTTTCAGCTATTTCAGAAGACCTACTATAATTCTTAGAATTTAATATTTGGGCAGGTTCTTTTCAATAAAAATCATCTATAGCTGAGACGACTGGGGGAAAGGGGAAAAATGAAAACAAGAAAGAAGAAAATGTTCTGACGTTGATTGTGGTGATGATTGTACAATTTTTCCTAATATGATGAGCTATTGAGTTGTACAATGTGTGAACTGTAACACAATAAAGCTGTTTTTTTTTAAAAGAACACATTGTTATGATAACACAGGACCAGGCAGTATCTTGTTTTTTTTCCTATGGGATCACCATAATTTGGGATCAGCTGAATGGCACTGAACAACAAACTGAGAAAATAGATTTCTAATTCTTAAAGCTAAACAAAAAGAACAAAGAGCCATATCTACACTATTCTGCCATATGTTAACTTTCCAAGTAAAATTTTCAAGTCTATATCTTAAAATAAATATATTACATTTTCCCTTTGAAGTGACGTTCTTAACTTCTTGAGGGAAAATGTAATATATTTATTTTAACTCCTTGGTTTTTTTGAGACTATCCAACAAATATCCCAGTTTTGAAAACCCTAAGTCATTATAAAAATTAACAAAATTTGATTTCTGCTCAGTCAAAACTATAACAACTTCATCTTTCTTTATTGTTTTTAAATCATTTTATTGGGGGCTATTACAGCTCTTATCACAATTCACCCATCCATCCACTGTGTCAAGCACATTTGTACATACATTGCCATCATCATTTCCAAACCATTTTCTTTCTACTTAATCCCTTAGCTCATTTTCTCCCCCTCTGCCACCCTTCACCTTCATGGTCCCTTGATAATTTATAAATTTTCTTTTCATGTCTTACACCTACTATCCTCTTCCATCACCCATCCCCCTGTTGCCCATCCCCCTGGTCGGGAGGAGGGGTTATATGTCAAACATTATGATGATCAGTTTCCCCTTTCTCCCTGCCCTCAAAACACACACACACACACACACACACACACACACACACCTTCTCATTTCCCTTCTGATATTACTATTTTCATTTCTGGTTGTGAGAGATTATCTGTCCTGGATTCCTAGTGTTGTGAGTTTTTTATCTGTACAAGGGTACATGCTGTGGTCTAGCCAGATTTGTAAGGTTGAATTGGGGTCATGATAGAGGGCTGTGTTAGTCCGGGTAGACTAGAGGGACAAATTTCATAGACATGCATATAAATATAAGGAAAAGGCTTATTTACAAGAGGAACAGGACATTGAGCCCAGTCCAGTTCAAAGTCATAAGTCCAATATTAACCCATATGCCTGAAATCAATCTTTAAAGTCTCCTTCCGACTTACGAAGTCACAGGTCAGTGGGTGCAGAATCTTGGCACTGTCAGGGGTCTCCACATGGGTCCGTGCTTCCAGGGCTCAGGGTCCATCAACAGCAGAAGCAACTCATCGTTGGCAGAGGTCTCCATGTGGCTGCCCCAGCTTCAGAGGTCTGGCTCCCTCAGGGCAAAGTCGTGTGGTCTCTCTGCCGGTTCCTCCAACTTCTCAGATGCTGCCATCTTGTCTTGTCCATGATTCATCATATCTCAGACTAACTCCCAACCACTGGGGAAGATAGCTTCTCATCTTCACGAGGGAAATATTGAGAGATTTTTCAGAAGTCTCAGGAGAAAGCCATGCTCACATAGAGGCCTCATTGGCTACTCAGTGGCTGTCTCCAGATTAACAGGCTAGACTCCACCCCTACATTTCAATCATAAAATTAACATAAGCACATGACTGCCACATGGGGGAAAGGAAACATTAAAGGACTAGAGGAAATTTGTATGTTTCATTTGTGCTATACTGTACCCTGACTGGCATGTCTCTTCCATATGACCCTTCTGTAAGGGGCCATCCAATTGTCTGCACATGGGTTATGGGTCTGCACTCTGATTTCCCCCTCATTCACATTGATATGATTTTTGTTTTGAATCATTGATGCCCAATAGCTTATCCCTTCAGTGCCTTATGATCACACAGGCTGGCATGCTTCTTCCAAGTGGGCTTGGTTGTTTCTCAGTTATCTGGCTGCTTGTTTATCTTCAAGTCTTTAAGACCCCAGATACTATATCTTTTGATAGCAGGTCACCATCTGCTTTCTTCACCATATTTGCTTATACATCTAGTTTGTCTTCAGTGATCATGCCAGGAAGGTGAGTATCATGGAATGCTGGGTTATTAGAAAAAAGTGTTCTTGGATTGAGTGAGTACTTGAGTGGTGGTCCAAGGTCTCTCTGCTGCCTTACTACTTAACAAATATATATGTATGTACATAGATGTTTCCTTTGATTATATATAAACATATTTATCTATGTATATGTCAATATTTAGGCCTCTATATATGTCCTTTGCCTTCTAGTTCTTTACTCTATTTCCTTTTATTTTCCTCTTGTCCCATGATCATGTTTGGCCTTCACTCACGTCTCAGTAATTCTTTTTGACTACATTGCCCTTAATCAAGCCCCAACAAATATCCTATGCCCTTCTTCCCACCAATTTTATGTCATTTGTTGTTCCCTTGCCTCTGAGTTTGAACAATTTCATCTTTAAATTTCAATAATCCGTGTAGTCTCCACTCTCTTGAGAAACAACCTACTTCTACAAATAGCATAAACTTTTGTAATCAAATTCCATGTTTTTGCAAAATGTTTTTTAAAGAATCCAGTAAGACATGTTTTTAATGAAGTTAATGATTTTGATAATGTTGTAAAACGCAACATCTCACTTTGCAATTTTGGAGGCTATAAGTGCCTCCTTATGTATCATGCAGTGAACAAAGGTGATATGCTCATTGCCACCTGCTTTAACTCTTATTATAATCTAAGATTGTAGCCCTATCATTGCTCTAACACTGTAAAGACCACAATGCAATTTTCCCACTGTAACCCTTCATTTGTGGAAGATAATTTATCTATCTACCTATCTATCTATCGATCTATTTATTTATTTATTGGGTATCACTGCCCCCTGGTGGGAGGCCCAGCCTTGCTCCTGGAAAGCTGCTGCTGGATTTGAATTGCCAGCCCTGTGGGTCGCAGTCCTGCACAAAACCACTATGCCAATGGGGCTCAGTCCAAAAATAATTTATTTTAAATATCTATCTTCCTCTTTTCTGAGCCCTTTCAGAGGGTAATAAAATAATCATTTTTCAGATGTGCTTCCATCATAAATATATCTTATATAATGTAATAGCTGCCATGTTAGAAATATCAGCTTTTTATGTAAATAAATTGCCAACTTTGTGCTGCCTATAAGGTTAGCAATAAGTTGCTGGGATTGGTCATTGGTAATTGCAGAAATTCTTTTGGAAATAGCATCATTTGTTAAATTAATTTTATTTTCGTCTCCAAAACTATTTTCATGAATTATTTTGGGATTTTAATAATAGATACAGGAGATATTCTAATGCATAAGGCTTCTTAGTTTTTCCAATTAAATAAGTTTTATAAGACACCTGTAGATACATCTTAGTTGAAAATTTTTCAAAAAATTTTTTATTTATCTTATCTAAAGGTAGTTTATTTTCCCAAAGCATTTTATTGGGAACTAATACAGATATATCATTCCATAACTTAGTCACACTAAATAGGAATGTACAACTATATGTTAGTCCACGCAAACTAGAGAAACAAATCCAGAGATACTCATTTGTGTAAGAGTGAACTTTATATCTGTGATGCGTAGGTTTGTTATGCCAACATGGCCACAGAAGATTGGTGGGTCTGTTGTGACGGCACGGCCAATGAACACACGGGATGAATTGAAGGGCAGAGATTGGAAGGGCTCGGCGAGTCCCGCCCTTTCTCTTGCTTTCGGATCTTCGTACCAGAGAGCTGCCTTGTTCGTCCTGTGCCTTGAGCTCCAAGCAACACTACCCGTGGGACACCTATTCGTGGACTGTGGAGCTGTGAGTTGAGATTCCTTCAAGCCCTACTTCGCCATGCTCCTGGGATATACTTCTCTTGAGCTGGGGACTGTTGGACTCTGTCATCTGACTGACTGTTGGCAACCTGCTTTGCTGTTTGCTGCCTGTGCTGAATACAGGACGATCACAGGCCAGTGGTTGGAGACGTGTATCCAGTGGTGGTGGAAGCATCTCAGTGCTAGCATGAGTCTCAATGTGGTTCCTCCAGCTCCAGGGTTCTGACTGCAATCAGCATAGCTATCTGTGACTGGTTTACAGAAATGACCAAGTGGAAATATTCTCTCTCCTCAAGAGAGGAACACAGGAGCTCCCAGAATCCTCAGGAGAAGGCCATGCCCATAAGGAGGCCTTATTGGCTATGAACTGAGTAACAGGTTAGATACCACCTTTTCACAAGTTGAGAGGAGATTTTATAACTGCCAAAGACCACCCCTTGTTAACTTGACACTTTTACACAACTATTTAGTCATATATCATTTTAAAACAAAGTGATAAAATCATATCTGTACTTAAAAAGATAAAATATAATGCATACAATTAAAAATATGCCAACAACTTGTTTAAACATAATATCCTATAAGTGAACAAAGCAAATCTATTCTATGCCTATCAGTTGCAGTTAAGTGAGCACTGCAACATAAGCCTGTGACAATATTCCCCCATCTATGAAATTTTGTAAGCCAGTCATATCAAGTCTCTATTTTCCCAAATTTAGGTACCCAATTTCTATACTGCCCACTTACATCAGCCCAGCGCTCTGAGGAGACAATCATATTCTTTGATGTGAAGACTTTTCTTTCCAGTTGGAAGCTCAAATCCTCCTTACTCTGCAGTCATCAGCCTTTGATCTTCCTAATTTACTTTTTGGTGAGATTAATGGCAGCTATTTGAGTCTTCAGAAAAACTTATTGACTGGTGTTAGAACTATGGACTTGATTTGGGCTGGGCTGGGATGCTGTCTTGATATGGAATTATTTCTTAATATAAAGTCCTCTTTTATACATATATGAATATTACTGGTTCTTTCCATTCTGACAGTTCAGTCTAACACAACACTTTTTCGTCTAGTCCCATTTGCTTGAGGGAAATCTGGATTTGAGAGCTAAATTCTAACAAGTAAGACATGGTAACATGATCCAGTGTAACTTCTGAGATGTGCTCATGAAAGAAAAGAAGTTCCTTCTTGGATGCTCTCTCTTCCTGCTCTTGGATTCCTTGACCTGTCATGAGGCTGTCATGTGGAGATCTTTATGTGAGGAAGATTTGAATCACACCTCTCCCCAGGTAAGTGTTCAGTCAATGCTGCTGCTTTTGATTATAGGTTGGCACTTTGTGATATTAACACCTATGTAAGTTTTGCCTGTATTCTAGACCCAACAAAAGTATACGTTAATAAATTTTTGTTATTTTAAACGAAAATGTTTTAGAGTACTTTTATATAGCTATGGATAATTAATACATAGAATCAGTATCCATGTTATTAGAAGGATTCAAGCATATTGTAAAAATGTAGTCATTTTCTGCTAGCTATTATCATAAGAAAATCATCCAAGTAATTGTTTCACCTACATCTACCAGCTGCTATTCCATGCAGAACTAGGATAAACTTAGTTTTTCTAAGAAAGCTCAGCTTAATCATTATTTCAGGATTTTCACTTTATAGTATCACTTTGATACTATGTCGTTCTATTTAATATCTGTAAGCTCAGGCCACTAAGTTCACTTTTGTGCTAACTGAAATTATTATTTTTTAAATACAAATAGTTCCTGAAAAGTAATTGCAAATAAACTTTAGTGAACATAAAGGTTCAAAATTTTGAGGGCTATCCAAGTAAAATGTCTAAAAGCTCCCTTGTGAGTTTCGATGCACAATTATGCTGTTAAATATTCATATTTTTAACAGCCATTTCAGGTATAAATAACATTGAACAAATAGTATGGAGTCCATATTTCTTCATTCTTATGTTCCCATAATATTAGCATTTTGCATTAACATGACACTTTGTAATAACAGAACTACTATTACTGAGTTGTTACTAATTGAAATTCAAAATTTACATGAGGTTGTGTACAATTCAATTGGCTCTGACAAATGAATAAATAATATTAAATATCTACTATTATAATATTACAAAGAATAATTTCATTGCACTAAATATCTTCTGCATTCCTTCCACCTGTTGATTCTAAAATCACTTTTACATTTTTTGCTATTTCTTAAGCCACATTTTTTAGCACCATAATCTTAATTCCTTAGTTTTAATAACAGAAAATTATTTTCTCCTTTTCAGAGGCTAGACGTCCCCATCAGAGTCTTTGTCCCTGTGAGTTCTGGGTGTTTGGAGATAGGAACTGATTTATACTACCTTCCTAGTTGTTCGTGACTGATGGCAATAGTTGGCATTCTTTTGCTGCTTACAGATGTATCTGTCTCCATTGTTACATGCTTCTGTCTTCTTGCTGTGTGAGTCTCTCTTTTATAAAGCGCCATTCAGATGGGATTAAGATTAACCTACCCTACTCCAGTATGACCTTTTTAATTAAAGTTGACTGATAAGAAAAGAAAACTCTTATTTTTAAACAAAGTCATAATTTTGTGGGGATTAAACCCAACATATCTTTTGGAGAAACAATTTGACCCATTCTATCATCTAAAAACATAAAGCACATCTATACATCTATCTATATTTATTTGCTATTATTTTCCATTTCTATTTGCTATTTTCATCAGATATATATTTTACATTAAATATTCCTCATGTACTTATTTTTGATGTTATGTAAATAATGCACTGCTTTCAAATTAAATTTTAGTTGTTCATTAGTAGCACAAAGGAGAGCAAAATAGAATTGTTTCCTCTAGCTTTTGATATCTTAAATCTATCACTCAAATTTACTGTACATGTTTATCAGTTTTTAGGAAGTACTTTTGTCAAATATTTAGGATGATATTCAAAATGAATCATGACACTTATGAACAAAAATTGTTTAATTTATTCCTTCCTAATCAGCATAACCATGACTTGTCTGTGAGTTTGTTGTGGTGACTTTTATATTGCTGTGATGCAGGAAGTGGTATTTCAAGTACTAACAGAGTCACTAAACTAAAGAGCCTTCAGGAGAGCCTCTGGATACAGAAAACTCTTCGAAGAAGGAACTAGCTACTGACAGCTAAGCCTTAACAATCAGGGGAAGCAGCAGTCGAGATCAGAAAGTGTGCTGAATTAATTAAATCTGCTCCACCACGCTTCTCTTTTTAAAAATCATTCTATTGGGGCACTTACAGCTCTTAGAATATCCATATATCAATTGTGTCGAGCATATTCATACAAAGGTTGCTGTCACCATTTTCTAGACAGTTACTTTCTATATCAGTCCTTGGTGTTAGCTCCTCTTCTTTATGTCCCTTAACCCCCTCCTACCCTTGCGATCCCTCGATTTATTATAAATTATTTTTGTATCTTCCACTGAATTCTCTCTCCCTTCATGCACGTTTCTGCTGTTCACCCCCCTTTGGAGGAATAGGGGTCATTCATCAATCTGCACAAGACTCCTTTAGAGGACTGAAAAGAAAGACTGAGGGATATTTGACCCAAAGCATGGCATTTTCTATAGTCTTCAATGTATGTGCAAGTTGTACATTGATTAAGGAAGATTAAAGAAAAACCAATGCATTTGAATTGTGATTCTAAAGAAGAATATTGAGAGTACTACGGCCTGCTTAAAAAAAAAAAACCAAACAAATCTGCTTGGAAGAAGCATAGCCAGAGTACTCTTTGAGGCAAGCACGGTGAGAGTTCATCTCATGTGCTGTACTTTGGACCCGTTATCAGAAGGGACCATGAAGAAGGACAGAATGCTTGGTAGAGCAGATGGAGAGCAAAAAAGAGGAAAGTCCTCAACAAGATGGATTGACAACAATGTCAGTAATGATGTGCTCAAACAAAAGAGCCATTTTGAGATGGTTCAGGCCTGTGCAGTGTTTATTTCTATGCACATAGGGTGAATATTAATTAAAACTATTTGAGTGACACAGACAGCCAATATAGCATCTGCTTCTTTTACTCACCTTATCTCACTTGAAAAGGCTTCCCGTGCAATGTTGAATAAGTGTGTTAAGAGAAGTTCTTCTTAGGTTTCCTGGGCAGAGAAAAATGGCAGTTTGTGGCAGGGGGGCTTATAGAACTGGTTTCATGGGGTTTGACTGAAGCAGCTGTGTTAGTCTGGGGTGACTAGAAAAACAAATTCATTGACATTTATATGTGTGTAATAGAGTTTTATATCTAAGAGTAATTGTATGTTAAGAAAGCATCCCAGTCCAGTCCAGATCAAGTCCATACATTTGATATTAACCCCTAATTCTGGTATTCGCCCCTAAGTCTGATACCAGTCCATAAATTGTTCTCCAGACTCATGCAGCACATGCAATAATTCTGAGAGCAGAAAGATCAGAAGCCATTGGGTCAAAAGTCATGTGGTGGCAGCTCAACACCTGCTCGGCTCTTCATGCTGCTGCCCCAGCACCCGTACTCTGAATGCCATCAGCGTGGCTTCATTTGCTTGTCAACAGAAGGCGAAGCAGAGAGAGTGCATGCCTGGTCATCGGGGAAGAAGACAGAAATTCCCAGGCCCACACAGAGGCATCATTGGCTATGACCTGATTTCCGGGCTAGACTACCCCTCTGTTCAAATTGACAGATTATGTAACTGTCACAGTAGTCTTAAAGGGTTTTCCATTTTTAAGAACCCGTGTTTTGTTTTATGCTCTAATGCAACCATGTTTTGTTCTAGCATTAAGTTTTATTTTCATTCTGGATTTCTTGCAAACCTTTGATATGATGTTTAGAAAGCTTTGTTCTATTCCTGCTTGTCCAAAGGCTTTTATATTGATTGGGTGTTAAATGTTCTTTCTGTGTCTACTGTTAGGATCATATGTTTCTTCTTTAGTCAGTTGCAATAGATTATGTTTTTAAAACAAATTCTTGCATGTTAAATTGGCCTTGAAATCTGGAACAAATTCCTTATTTATGGTATATAATTCTTTTTACACACTGTTGGATTTAATTTGTCAATATTTTGTAAAGATTTGGGAACCTATGTTCATGAGAGATATTGGTTGGTAGTTCTGTTTTTTTATTTTGTGCAGTTCTGTTTGCAAAGCAATGCTGGATTCATACATTGATGTAGAAAGGCTTCCTGCAGTTCTAAATTTTGAAATAATTTATTTAGAAATAGCTTCATTTCTTATTTAGATGTTTGCTACAGTTGGCCAATGGAATTGTCTGGTCTTAGTACTTTGCTTTTTTTGAAAGTTAGTAATTATTGTATGAATTTAAATGATATGAACTCTTTATATTATTTAACACTGCCTGTGTATATTCTGAAAGGTTTCATCTACGCTATCAGGTTTTTGAGCTTAGAGTTGTTAATATCATTCCTTTATTTCTAATGTCCATGAAATCAGTAGTGATGGAGCCTCTTTCATTTCTTATACCAGTAGCACATGTCTTCTCTCTCCTCTTCTTTTTATGTGTGCTTACTTTTGGAGTTGAGAAGTTCATAAATCTTATAACATTTTTTGAAGTTTCCGTGTATTAAGCTCCTAAACTTCAATTGTATGCTAGAGAATGCAGACCCCTAAAATCTAAGCCGATTAGAACCAACTGTCTGGAAGCAAGCAAGCAAGCGCTAAGGTAAGAAAATATCCAAGCATATACTCCTTAACTCAAATATGTTTCTTTTTGTCATTTTTAATAATTATCTAAATTGGTGAGTTTGGGTTTTGTTGCAAAATCTAACATATTGAATCATTCATTTTCCAGAACATTTCTTAGTTGCTTAGTTAGTTTCATTTTTCTTTGGAACACAAGGGAGAGAGTTGGGGTTTTCAAGATTGCACAAACATTCTTATCATCTTGAGAAGGAAATATATTCCAAGATTTTCTGGGTAGAATACCTGAAAATAGAGAATGAAAGAGTTTTCACAATTTCCAGACCTACAGTTTCAATACTGAAATTTGTGAGATCCCACTTCTAGTAAAATGAGCATGGTACAGTGAATACTAAGATCATCTATATCTTAATACAAAAAACATACTTCTTATCTCAAAAAAGAAAAGAAATTTGTAGACTGAAAGGAGAAATAACAGATTTTAACCCAAGGATGTATCTTTGTGAAATTAAGATATCTCTGTCCCATCACTTGTGAAAGAATAAGTACTTCACCTACCAGATCGATCTCTAAACACACACTGCCTTTTGTACTTATTCAACAATCTTTCTCAAACCTTATGTTCATTAATCCTTTGGGGATCTTGTTAAATGTGTATTGGATTCTACTGGTCTAGAGTGGACCCTAAGATTCTGCATGTCTAACAAGCTCTTGGTCATGTTAATCATGAATTATATCTTTTAAAGGAGGGTATAGATTATTTGATATTTTCCAATAGCTTGTTTCTTTGGGAATTTATGTAGACACTGCTCCCAGAGGTCCTAAAATATAAAAAGGAAAATGTAATCCATATTCAAAACTAATCCATATAATAACAAATAAATAGTAATTAGTTTGCTAAGCAGCGGCAGACAGAGCAGGCTTCATAAAGACCCATATAGTTTCACAGAGGACTGTTCTTATTAGAGTTGATATTTGGTTTCATGCCCAGTAGTAGTCATCTTGTTTGAGCAAGAGGCACTGCATTTTAATTTTGTGCTATGTCTTTGCAATTTACATAACCAATCCCAGGTACACACAAGGTCCCAGGGGCATGGAAGAGAGTTAAGTCAAATCTTGCATAAAGCAGGAAGAGATGAAACACACAATATATCTGTGGTTTATTGAAGCTTCCTCACCCCTTACTATCATGATTCCAGTCCTGCCTTTCTCTTCAGGCTAGAACCGAGCATGTGCACAGGAAATAAGAGCTCATGATACATGGAAACCAGAAATAGGAATGGGAATAGAGATACTAGGAGATATGGGGAAGATGGGGAGGGGAGGGGAGGAAAGGGCAATCAACCTCAAGGATTGACACATAACCACATCCACGACCCATCTCCTGGAGGAAGAACAATAGAAACCATGGGTGAAATGAGACATCGGTCAGTATAAGATATGTGTGGCGGTCATGTATTAGTGATGTCAATTTCATAATGGGGATGTAGCAGTGGTGTCTAGCCTGTTAATCTGGAGATAGGCAATGAGTAGCTAAGGAGGCCTCTGTGTGGGCATGGTTTTCTCCTTAGAATTCTTGGAAGTCTTGCCGTATTTCCCAATTGGAGAAGAGAAACTTGGCTCTCAGTCTCTGAGAGATGAACTACTAACAAGACCAGATGACAGGATGTTGATTGATCCTGATTTCTGGAGAATGGAGGAGCTGGAGGAGAAGCCACTTGGGCTTGCCCTGATGGAACAAGACCTCCGAGTTTGGAGAAGCCACAGAGAGACCCCTGCCAGTGCTGGGATGCTTCCACCGCCAATGGATACTCTGATGGACTCTGAACCATGGAAATGAGGAGCCATGGGAAGACCCCTGCCAGCCATGGGGGACACCTCTACTGCACATGCTTCATGAGTTGGAAGGAGATTTTATAGACTGGTTTCGGACATGTGGGCTAATATTGGACTTATGAGTTTGGACTGGACTGGGTTGGGATGCTTTCTCAATGTTCCCTTCCTCTTGTATATAAACCTTTCTCTCATATCCATATGCATTTCTTTGTTTCTCTAGTCTATGCAGACTAACAATATGAAAATGATAATAATTTATTATTCATCAAGGGATCTTGGTGGGAAGGAGAGGGAAAAGAGAAGCTGACACCAAGGGCTCAAATAGAAAGTGAATGTTTAGAAAATAATGAGGGCAACATATGCACAAACATGCTCAATACAATTGATGTATGGCTTGTTTTAAAACCCATAAGGGTCCCCAATAGAATGATGTTTTAATAATAAAAATCTAAAAAGCGGGAAGATGTGTTTTCAGTGTCTTCAAGCATGAATAAAATCTCAATTGAGATGGGAAAGTTAAGGAGTGGGAGATAGCAATCTGGAAAAAAAGACTGTATGATCAAAGAATATATGAGTAGAGCGAGTGGCTTGTGCGAGGAATGGCAAGCATTTAGTCTGTCTGGAACATAAAATTCTGAGCACATAGGAGGCATTCAATACTTTTCTTTTTGAATGAAGGTTCAAAGAATGAGTTTTCCAGAGATCAACTACTGCTTTTTATTACCAACCTTTGAGAAACAGTGATGCCATTCTACATAACTGTAGCAATAGATTGTTCTTGTTGAGATTCAAAAGTGGAGATGGTTTGAAGAGAATATTCAAAGAAACTTTGTTAACAGATATTGTTTCACAGCTCTGCAAAACTTGTTACCAAATGTACCCTAAGAAGTGGGGCTGAAGTAGTGATATGTTTTGAATGAAAACACTCTATTTTAAGAACCCATTTTTTGGTTTGTTTTTTGGGTTTTTTTTTTTGACATCACTGAAAACACTATATTTTAACCTCAACTCAACTGAAGATGTTCTATTTTATATTTTGGAAATTTCATAAAGAAGGCACACATTAAAAAGAATAAAACTTTATTTAGGTCAGACTTAGAAATTGAGGTGAAACTATTAATGCATTATATAAATTTTAGAATGGAAAAAAATATGTACCCAAGACAAAGTAAAACTGTTTCATCAGGCTTTAAGACAGTAAATTTTTATGGACATAGACTGTCTCATCACTCTCTCACAGAAGCACCTCATAGATAAGCACTGCTGACCTTTCTGTTAGTAGTTAAAATTTTAACTTCTGTGTCATCAAGCCCTTTAAGGGGAGAATTTTGCATAATTTTGCTAATTTCTCTCTTTATTAGACTAGAAAATAATTGAGTCTAAGTTTTATCTACGTTTGTAGACTGAGGTTAATTTTTAAAATAAGTTCACATAAGGAAAGCAAACCTGATAGGGTTTATCATTCTGATGAATAGTGTTTGATGTCCAAATTGACAGTTGGGGAAGCTTCCATTCTGATTCTCTCGGGCCTGCTCTGTCCTTTGTTCTGAGTCCTCCTTAACCCTTTTCTGGAAAATCACCCTCATTGTCCCCACACCTAGTCCTGCAGGGAGAGATTATGGGAAAGCACATGTTAATGCTATGCAATAGTTATGTGGATAATTTTCAATCAAGATACTGAACAGAATCCAGATGTTCATTTTGTTGTCTTCCTGATAATATCCCCACGGTCAACTCTGTGTCAAGGTTCCTCTTAAAACTGAGAGAACAAAGAATATTACAACAAGCGCTATCTCTATTGAACTTGTAAAACGATGAAATATTCTTTTAAAATCTAAATCTCTTCTACTGACTACCTCAAAGCTATTTTTTGCATAATCTGATTGAAAATGGAGCAATAAGTTATAAAAATCTTATATTAACAAGGCCCAGTGCATTGTATTTAATGTATTAACCCTATACTTTTTCCATTATGTAATTGCCATAATTACAATTATTTTTCAACCCCCAAATAACTTCTCAAAATGAAAGCTTGACAGTAAGTTGAATACATCAAAAGGCTTTTAAGAAACCTGAAGTGTTTATCCTTATAGTTTCTGGCTTTCTTGCAAAGAAAAACCTGAGACTAAATTGAAATTGAAATTATATAACTTCTCCCTATCCCTCAGAAATAAAAGTTTGTCTGGAAGTTATTTGCCATAAAAATAAAAATAATTATAAGTCACAAATAATAGATAAAATTGGACTTAGTACAATAAACACAAAAAGTCATATTCACATTGTTTATTTTTTTCACTTAGAATTTTCAGATAAAAATATTTTTTTCTTATTTGCATCTAACTAGCCAGCTAGAATTTGCTAATATAATCTAAATGCAGATATACTGAGTTTCTGAAGAAGTTAAAACTTGGTTACTGGGCAAGCTGTTTTATGTAAGGTCTAAATGAGGTATTCATGGATTCCATTAACCAGATAATTAAAAAATATATATCTTCCTTTACTGTTACAGAGATTAACTGGAATTTCCCCCTGTAGGAATAGGTTTGCTTCTTGGTATGATAATTCTGTCTTTGAAATAGAAATAAAGCAGACCCACTTTACATTACTCTTGTTTAGATTGTCTCACATTCATTCTAGAGTACCTAGGATGGTAATTCCTTAAAAGTACATCTCTTATTATGGAGATATTTGTGTGCACAGAGGACAGGCAATTCTTCACAGATAGACTGAAGTGTGAACTATGGTAATTAATTGTGATGTTTCAGGCAGAAATCCTATTAACCTAATAGTTAAAGTAATTGGTGGAGATAGGGTTTTCTTGCTTGGCTTGTTTAATAATTATTTTCTATTTTATTTTGGCTATGGAAATATGTGTATGGATACAAGATTGGTGTTGTGCTGGTCTGAATCAATCAGCCTGCACTGTTGTCATAGCAAGAGATTTAGAAAACATTCATTAGACTAGTGTGTGAGAATAGGTTTTCTAATAATTCCTTAAATCCCTGAAAAACAGGTAGGCACTTTTTTCTTTTACAATGAAATTTTTTTTATATTTCAGGATTCCAACCATCAGAAATATGTCTAAATAAAATTATGTATGTACACATACAAGTGTAGGTTATATACACACTCAGTGAAACTAAAATAGAATGTCATTAGTGGTGACTATTATATTCATTTTATCATGTTTAGCATCGACCTCATCACTCTTTCGAACAGAACTCAAGATATACAGAGAATGATCAGGTTATGGGCTTAGGGTAATAAGATACTTCATATGGAACATGAAAGGATGATCAGATCTATCATTGGGAGTCTGGAGTTTGCACTTCTGAAATATCATACGGTCAGAGAAGGATAAAAAAGAAAAAAAGAAAATCTTTTAAGTGTGTTGCAATTTCTATTTTATCATCTGACTGTTTTTTCTTTAAGGTAAGTGTGTTCTTTTAACAACGATTGTTTAACAAGCCAAAAGCCGATATGCCAGGCTGTTTACTTAATTCTGAACTTCTAGGAAGGACTAGTAAGAGTAGATGGAAGATGTGGGAGTGGCTTTTTCTCCACAGGGCTCTGATTTGAGCCTAGACAGTTAAATAGACATCAAAGAACCCCCCAGGACAACCAGCACAGAACAGCTGCAAACCTCCTTTGATCTCTGCTCAATGATCTCTTCATCACACTCGCTGTTCCCCATCGAGGGCATTTTTTGAATCTCTATTATTTCCAGCAAAGTAACTGGCTCTAGAATGTCACTGGTTGCTCAAATCTTTTATTCAGTGAATAATATTGATGAGAGCCATCCCTGTGGTCTCTATGTGTTGTATATGTGTACTTAATTTGGGGACTTTGGATATTTAATAATTTCTTTCTGACATAGAAAAATCCAAATATTTGTTATTGGGTTAAATTAGAAAGAATTTTGATAATGAAGGGCTTTTTATTTGAGAGGTTCAGATCTTTTGTTTGCATATAATTTAATCATCCCACAGATGTCTTCCCCTTTATTATATACTTATGACATTCAGCCATTGGACTGCTAACAACAAATTCACCTATTAGAAAGCACCAGCTGATCTGTAGAAGAAAGACGAGGCTTTCAGCTTTCATCCATGTATATAGATCCAGAGACTCACAGAGAGATTCTCCTCTGTCTTGTAGGGGTGCTGTGAGGCAGTATCCACTCTATGGCGGTGAGTTTGTTTTTTGGTTTAATTTAGTTTGAGAGAGAGAAAGAAATCAAATCAGAAAACAAGTTACTGGTCATGATAAAGATCGGTGAAAACAAAAATAAAAACTGCTGGAAATAAATATCAATTGATTCTATTCATCTATGCTTGTATTTTACTAATTAAAATAATTATAAAATATTTATGTTCAGTACTCAGACATAACTTCTGGGAAATATTAGTTCAAAGCTATTCATATGTCTGATTAGAGGTATTTCACTTACTCATTTTTTATTACTACACATGTATTAATCATTGACTATAGAGCAGACACTGGGTCAAGGCTCTCATGGCAAATTTTAAGTTGCAATAAGTTTATCTAGAGGGTCTACCAAGAGGGTAAGCTTGTTCTGGTTCAAGGAATAGGTTCTAAAGTAGAGACAAATGTATTACTAAATAAGTAATAAAAAGCAGAGATTTGTCTGCATTGAGGAGTACAGAGCTAGCTCAGTGTGGATTGTAGGATTTGCCTAATTAATGCTATGCTGTGAAAATATATCATGCAGATAACATATATGGAACCCACAGAACTTTGTGGATCCAAAGCTTCCCAGATGTATATACATGAAATAAAGAAATATCTGTGCATTTATTTTGGAATAATGTCAGTGCTTGGGGGCACATTTTATAAAAATAGTTGAATGTATTCATGGTAATAAAAGATCACCAACAACAGAAAGGTGTTCTTCACTAGAAGCCCAATGCGTCACAGAGCCTCCTGGAAAGGTGTTATTGCACCGTTACTAAGTGACTCTATCCTACAGTACCCATATTGACTTCTTAGGAATATAGTACCTTGCCTTAAAGATATAAAACATGTTGACCATGTTGAAAATCTCGGCAGCTAATTCAGGCTGCTGTGGAATCAGGCTCCTGTGATGTCAAGCAAATGGGATTGGACCGCTGTGCTCTCTAGGAATTTCAGTGTCTGAATTTTGAAAATAGACCACTGGGTTTTTCTATTTTGTCTGAGTCCGAAAGCTCTGCTGAAACCTGTTCCTCGTGACAGCATGGGCAAGGCTCAATTGACAGATGAGTGGTAGTGGGGTTTAAAGTGTGTGGATATAGAATCGATTGAGATTTTCCAGCAGGTGAGGAGAAAGTTCTGCTACGGAATCATTATTGCCACTGATTACATGTAGGCTTATATTGATGGATGAAGAGGTCAAGTAATTGACAGATTATTATGCAAACTTATTCTTATTATGCAAAGTTCATTCTTCACTTCTCCAACACCCAGATGGGTAAAAGTTCCTGTCATAAGTCTCCTTTATTCTAGCAGTTCATCTTGTTATTTCCTGTTTAATATGTGTTTTACATGCTAGACTGTAAGCTTGATGAAGACAGAGTGCTGTCTTCATAAATACACACTTATATTTTTCACTTAAATAAATATTGATATATTGAAAACATGAACAGGATCACAATGAAGGTACAGAGAACATGTTAACAAGTAGAAGACAAAAGTATCTTAGTTTTTAAGTTTATTTTTAAGTAGTATACTTTCTTCCTTCATCAAGGCCATAGATGTGCTTAAACTAAATCACTTTAAAGATTTCCCTGTTTCAATATCTGTTTTTACATCGATTTCTCTTGTTTGATCTCCAGTAGGGCAGGACGAAAGAGTGACCTATAAAAATGAAACATTTGAAGGATTTTTCACGTTTGAAATCTGGTAAGCAAAGAGAAACATTTATTTAGTATGAGTGAAACAATTATAGGCAGAAAGATAAATTCAACCATTGTCCAAGGGAATTGATAGTTCAGAACAGCTGTCTCTCAGGTCCAATCATAAGATAAACAGACAAACAAAAGACAAATAGATAGACAACCATGGTATAAAACTGGAAGATTATAAAAGAGGGAGCTAGAATACCAAAGAGAATCAACTTATGTGTGTCCATAGAAGTTCCTATTCAGCAAAGTAGTACTGACACTGCATTTTAAATTTATTTTATTTTGAAACTACTAAGTATGCTTGGATACATAAAAGACACTGTATATGACAAGACTGTTAACAGCAGGTGCTATGTCTCATTTGTCTTCATATTTCTAGCACTTTTCACAGTCATTAACATATAGTAGATGCCAATAAATGTTTACTGATATAGCAGATGAATCAATGAATCATTCAGATTCATGACAATATTGTACTTTTGGTTCTACTTTTTTAATGATTATATTTCCAAGCAATTCAACAGAGCCATTAACATTTGAGATTAAAATGTCTTGCATGATAAAAATAATAATGTTTAATTGTACATATGCATATATGGGGGAAGCTTCAAAATTTGGTAGAAATTGAATTTATTGCTAATGGAATTTTCAACAAGCATTTGAACCCCCTTTATATGTGTGTCTGTGTGTGTGTGTTTTCTGGTGGTGTGGGGCTAACACAGATGTCACCAGATCAAAAACGACTGAATACTTCCAAAAGAAAGATGTAGCCATCTGCTTCCATAAAGACTCTAGCTTTGGGGGCTGAGCCCCGGTGGCGTAGTGGTTGTGCGCGGGACTGCGGCCCACTGGGACGGAGGTTCAATTCCAGCAGTGGGGCTGGGCCTCCTACTCCCACCACCGGAGAGCAGTGATGCCGCCCCCCCCAAAAAAAAAAAAAAAAGACTCTAGCTTTGAAAACTCTATTTTGTCATATAGGGTCAAGCTTAATCAGAAATTACCTCAGGATAGTAGGTTTCTATACACATAAATACACACATATATTCCATATTTAACCAGAGACTTCTGGCAAGATGGCAAACTAGGCATACACTCTATATACACCCTCTATCACAAAACTTAAGACAACAAATAAAACAGGTCCACAGCCATCAAGTTGTTTCTAACTCTTAATGACCACATAGAGAGAATCCAAAGCTTTGCAAATTACTAGGCAAGATAGTGTCATATTTCTTCTGAGGAGTGAATGACAAAATTGAACAACAAATCTGCAGTTAGCAATCAAGGACCACTATTGCTCCTTAAATGGAAGGAGGATAATCCTGGAAACATGAGTTTTAAAAGTAAGCATACAAAAATCGATTGAATCCTGGCTACGAGGCAAAACTGAACAAAGGGGCAAGAGGCAATTTAGAAAAAAAATGGGTGCATTTGAGCTTGCCTGACACAGTATGAACTGTTTATGCTTATGCTAGTGGAATTCAATGAAGAAGGTGATTTTATCACTCACCCCAGACAATACAAACTTCCAATCCTATGGCTGACAACAACTTATACGCATACCTTTTTCAATCCAACATACTGGATGAAAGCCACTACCCACTCTTCGGTCCCTTGACAAGTAACAATGGCCAACACTGGACAAGTGCATCCTCAACTGTACTCACTAGTGAACATAGACCTGGATGCACACTCCTGTTCTGTGTCATAGTCACCAGGAAATTGATCATCAATATACAAGCATCAATTTAATACAATACCACCAATACCATCATGAGAGTCAACCGACTATTTTGGTTTACATGAGAAACATGAGAGGGTCTCACGTGACTAAAATACAGAAGCAGGAAACTTTCAGGAGGAAGAAACGGCAATAGAAATATTCTATAAGAAATTCAATGTAATGTGATGCCCCCCCCCAAAAAATCAAATGAAGAAATGCAGTATAATGATATTATCTACTTCCAATAAATTGAGACAAAGTTAGAGAAAACTAAGATTAAATAGAGGTAAGCTCAGAAGAAAATTTAAATTTTTCCATCAAAAAGTATAAGAACACACAAAGTAAATGAAAGATTAGAAAGTATTACACACACACCAGCAAATAGAAATTCAGAAGACTAATACTAAGATTTCAGAAAAAGATAGTATTTTGGAAAGATAAAAGAGTAAAATACAGGTAAGGAAAGGCTAAAGAAGTAAAATGTAATTGAGATTAAAGACAAGTCTCTTAATTTCAATCTGCTAAAGGAACAATTTGGAAAAGGAAAAATGAGAAAAAAGTCTAAGAAATATGTGGGATACCATCAAAGGATGTAAAAAGGGTGATTAGAATTCCAGAGTAAGAGGAGACACCTCCCCGCCACACCCCAGGCCAAAAAAGCACAGATAAAGTTGCTAAAAAAGTAATTGGTGGAAAAATATTCCTTTCCAGGGAAGAGGAAACATTTTCAATGGTATTCTATTAATGCCTGGAGCCAGAAATTCAGGGTGGATTTTCTAAGAGAGTATGGAACAAGGGATATCGTTGCTGAGGTCACATGGACCTTGGCTGGACACAGAAAATATCAGAAATATATTGATTTGTCTTTTATAGACTAAATTAATGCATTTAATTGTATGGATCAAAACTAACTGCCAGTGACTCTGGGGAGTATGGGTATTCTGTTGTGCTCATGTGGAAACCTCTATGTAGATAAAGAGGCAGTTTTCAAATATAACCAGGGGATGACAGTGTGTAATCTATAATCCGGAAAGTTCTATGTTAGGGTCATATTCTCTGATCACACTTATTCGATCTGTTAGCTGAGCAAATAATATAAGAAGCTAGATTATATGAGGAACTTGGCAACAGGATTGGGAGGGGGCTTATTAAAAATTCATGATGTGAAGGTGACACAACCATGCTTGTTGAAAATGAGGAAGAGTTCAAATACTGACTGATGGAGATCAAGAATTGTAACCTTCAATATGGATTGCAAAGCAATGTAAAGAAGACCCAAGTCCTCACAACTGATCAGTAGGTAACATTATGATAAATGGAAAAAAGATTGATGCTGTCTAGTATCTTGTCTTGCTTGCATCCATAATCAATGATCATGAAGCAGTATTCAAGAGCTCATATGACTCATTGCTTTGGGTGAATATGTTGCACAAGACATCTTAACCTGTTGAAAGGTAACAATGTTACTTTGAGGAATAAAGCATGCCTAACCCTAGCCCTGATATTTTCAACTACCTCATACACATGTGAAAGATGGACATTGAATAAGGAGAATGGAAGAAGAATTAATCCATTCAAATTATGAAGCTGGCAAAAAATATTGAACTGACAAACATTTGGACTGCCAAAAAAGCAGCTAGATATTCAGAGAGATATAGCCAGAATTCTGCTTAGAGGCAAGCATAGTGAGACTTTGTAGCCAACATTTTTGACATGCTAGTCCCTGTAAAAGACTAGTCCCTGCAAAAGGCTGGACAGAGACTAGTCCCTGTAAAAGAACAACATAGATGGAAAAGTAAAGGAGCATCAAGAAAGAGAAAGACCATTAACAAGATGAAATGACACAGTGACAACAGCGATGTGTTCAAAAATATTAATGAGGACGATGCAAGACTAACATTTTTTCTGCATCCTGTAGTACATAGAATCACTATATGTCAGAACTGCCTCAATGGAACCTAATAACAACACCTCAAAAAACTCATCAAATCTGTGCTGACATTTAGTGACCCTGTAGGACAAGGTACAACTGCCTCTGTAGGGTTCTGAAGCTCTAACTCTTTACATAAATCGAAAGCCCTGTCCTTTCTCTCTTTCTCTTGAGGAGTGACGATATACGGTCAAGAAGCAGAATGAACTACAGACAAGAGAGTTTTCAAAAGAAAACCAACAAGATATACCATAATCAAACTTTCTAAAAACAAAGACAAAGAGAGAATCCTGAAAGCAGCTAGAGAAACATGAGTAGCTACTTACAAAGAAGAACAAATAAGATTAAAGGCTGCTTTTTGAGGAGAGAGTGGAGTAACATATTCCAAAAATTGAAGGAACATAGTGCAAACCCAAGAATACTGTATAAAGCCAAATTATCTATTAAGATAGATGGAGAAATATAAGTCTTTCCAGACAAGGAACAACTCAAAGAATACATAAAAAGAAACCCAGCCCTACAAAAGATTCTTGCTGACCCATGATGGGCCAAAAATCAACACCTACTGAGCATAAATAAGAGACTGTCACATAGAGTGACAGACTTCAAGATAGTATTAACTCGAAGATGGAAAGAAGGCATGAATGAACAACACACACACAAAACACAAACTAATAACATAAATAGGAAAACACTTAACACAAAATGTATAAGATGACATCACAAAGGCCACAGACTGATACAATAACAATGCCAATGGACGGAACTCAGGCATTAAAAGGAAGAGACTAACAGACTGATTTAGAAAACATAACTCATTGATTTGCTGCTTACAGGAGACACATCTCAAGTTTCCAGACAAAAACAGTTTGAGAATTTAAAAGGCTGGAGAAAAATATACCAAGCAAATGGCAATGCAAAAAACAAGTAGACCAGGGGTAGCAATCTTAATCTCCAACAAAACTGATCTCATGGTAAAAGCAATAACAAGAGGCAAGGAGGAGTTCAATATAATGCTCATGGGAACAGCAGACCAAGAACCAGTGTCCATACTGAAAATATATGCACCCAATGAGAGAACCATGAAATTTGTAAATCAAGCACTCCAAATGATGAAAAAAGAAATCACAGGCTCAGCCATAAAAGTATGTGACTCTAATACCCCACTCTCTGAAAAAGACTGATCACAGGGAATGAAACTTAACAAGGAGGCCACAAATCTAAACAGCACATAGGACAACTTGACCTGAAATGTTCAGAGCTTTCCACTGAAATGCAAAAAAAATTCACATTCTTTTCAAGCCCAAATAACACTCAAAGATGGACCACATGCTGAAACACAAGTCAAACTTGAGTAAATTTAAGCATGTAGAGATTATACAGACTCTCTCTCTGACTATTATGTCATAAGATTGGAAATTTTTAAAAGGAAGAAGAAGAAAACAAGGGCAAATAATTGTAAGATGAATAACTCTCTATTGCAAAAAGAATGGATATTGGTCTAGATCAGAGATGAAATATCAGGAAGTATCTAGAAACTAAGGAAAATGAAAATATGATGTACTAACAGCTTTGGGACACAACGAAGGTATTTATCAAAGGATGGCTGATGGCCAAACCTGCAAATATAAAAAAGGAAGAGAAACTTATGGTTTATATACTGGCACAAAACTTACAACATTTACGGAAGAGTCAGCAGGACAATCCTACTAATAGCATAAGGAAAGAAACAATAAAAATCAGTGTCGAGAGACAAGAGAGGGAAAACAAGAAAACCATGGGGAAAATGCAGCTAAAAGTTGATTCTTGGAAAGGATTAACAATTTGTAGACTTCTGACAAAAACAAAAGGAAGGAAGGAACATACTTCAATAGCAAGGATGAGGGATGAAAGAGGTGACATTCCAGTAGACCCTAATGAAATCAAAAGGATAATTGCACGATACTATGAAGGCCTGTACTTTAATGACTTCAACAACTTGGAAGAAATGAACAAACACTTGGAAAAACAATCCCTCCCTAGACTATCCCTGATGGACATCAAGAACTTCAACAGACCCGTAGCAATAGAAGAAGTAGACAATATTATGAAGAGATTATGTACAAAAAAAAAAAAAATTCCCTGGGCCAGATGGCTTCACAGAATTCTACCAAGTGTTCAGGGAAGAACTGACACCAATCCCACACAAGAGTCCAGAAAATAGAAAAAAATATACGGAAAACTCCCAAACCGTTTCTATGAAGTTAGTATAACTGTGATACCTAAAGTGGGCAAGGATCCCTCAAGAACTGAGAATTGCAGATCAAACTCCCCAATGAATATCAATGCAAAAATTCTTAACAAAATTCTGGTAAATAGAATACAAAAGCATATGAAACACATAATGCACCATGACCAAGTGTGATTCATAGCAGGGATGCAGGGGTGGTTCAACATCTGAAAGACTATTATTATTATTTACTACATTGGCATAAAGAATTATAAAAACCACGTGATAACATCAATAGATGCGGAAGAAGCATTTGACAACATCCCGCACCTATTCCTGTTTAAAACAAGAAGAGTGAAAGGAAAATTCCTCATTATATAATCTATATATGAAAACAAACATCCAACATGATAATCAATGGAGAGAGATGAAAAGAATTCCAATGAAAAAGGGAACAAGAATGCCCCTTGCCCCCACTCCTATCTAACATCATACTGGATGTCCTAGCTAATAATTCAAGGCAAAGAAAAGACATTACATGTATTCATCTGGGAAAGGAAGTGGTGAAACTATCATTATTTATCCCCCAAACACCACAAATAGAGTGTTGGAAGTAATAGCATAATATGGCAGAATGGCAGGACAAAAGATCAACCAACAGAAGTGTATCGGACTCCTGTACATCCCAGACAAGATTACCAAAGGGGCAAATAAAAAAAATAGTACTCTTTACAATAACCAAGCACAAGTAGAAATATTTAGGGTTTTGCCTGACTAAGGAAACAAAAGATTTGCATAAGGAAAACTGCAGAACACTATTACAAAGAAACCAGAGTGACCTCAACCAATGGAAGAATATCTCATGCTCATGGATTAGAAGACTCAATATAGTAAAGATACCACTTCTGCCTAAGCACTATATAAGTTTAATTCTATCTTTATATGAATACCATCATCCTTCAAAGAATTGGAAAAACTTATTACCAACTTCACGTGGAGAAGAAAGAAGCCCAGAATTAACAAAGAACTCCTAAATAAGAAGGACAAAGAGGGAGGACTCGCTCTACCTGACCTGCACTTATTATATAGCCACAATGCTAAAAATTGTGTGGTACTGGTATAACAACAGATAGACCAATAGAAAAGAGCTGAAAACCCTGAAATAAAGACATTAGATTCATGCAATAGATTTTTGATAAGGGCCCCCAAAATATCAAATGTGAAGGGATGCTCTCTTCAATAAGTGGTGCTGGACAAAACGAATATCTACCTGCAGAAAAATGAAGCAAAGTTTCTTATCTCACTCCATACACAAGAAAAAACTCAAAGTGGTAAAATCCCAAACTATTAGGAACTTTAGTGAGGGAATTCGAGCAACCCTGAGAACCTTGGAATAGGGAATGCATAGGCTATCGCAAATAGGGAAGGATACATGTACTGTGAAATCACAAATTGACAAGTGGGGATATACTGAAGATAAAACACCTGAGTTCATCGAAATAATTCACCAAGAGAGTAATTCTTGAGCCCACCGACTAGGAAAACATCTTTAACAATGACACATCATACAAAGACCTAATTACTAAAATCTACAGTACATTGCAAGTTTACAATAAGAAAAAAACTAAGGACCTGAGCAGAAGTTTTACAGAGGCAGAAATCTCAATGGCCAATAAACATATAAAAAATGTTCCCAATCATTAGCCATAAGAGAAAGGCAAATTAAAACAACTATGAGATAACATCCTCAAAGATAACCCAATTAAAAAAATTTAGAAAGTAACAAATGTTGGATGCTCTGTGGTGAGATATGAACTCTAGCTCACTGTTGGTGGACCTGTAGGTATGAATAGCCATTATTGAAATTTATTTGGCAATATCTAAAGCAGATGGAGATTCAACTAACATAAAATCCAGCAATCCACCTGCTGGGTATATGTCCAGAAGAGGCAAGAAACAAACCACAGTCAGACATCTATGTTCCAATGTTTATTGTGGTAATGTTCACAATTGCAAGGAGTTGGAAACAACCCATATTTCTCTCAACGGGATGCATTGATTAAGAAACTGTGGTCCATATAAATAACAGAGTACTGTGTACCTCTAAAAAGTAGTGATGAATACATGAAATGCATTTCTGCTTGGGAAGAACTGGAGGAAATCATGTTAAGTGAAGTAAGCCAAGCACAAAATAGCAAATACAACATGAGTCCACCCAGGTAAGCTTAGAAAAAAATGGGACATAAGAGAAGCTACTACTGAATATAATGGTGTATAAGCCAAGATTTTCAGCACATTTTTTGTTGCAGTTTTTGTGGTAAAATTGGGTGCCTCGACTGATATTGATGTCAGCTTATACTTGAGTATTTATGGTACATACAGACATTCCTGGAGTGAGGTATGGCTACTAAGTGGAGGGTTCCTGGCTCTCAAAAGGCATAGCATCTGGGGTCATAAAGGCTTGAAGATAAACAAGTGACCATCTAGCTGAGTAGCAACAAAGCCCACATGGAAGAAGCACACCAGTCTGTGTGTTCACGCGGTGTCAATAGGATGAGGTGTCATGCATCAAAGACCCAGAACAAAATTATACCCAAAATGAATGAAGTGGAGGCATGGAGTGGAGGCCTAATGCCCATCTGTAGACAATTCAATATCCCTTCACAGAGGTGGACCACAGGGAAGAGATGAAACAGGGTGCAGTATAGCACCAATGAAACATACAACTTTCCTCTAGTTCTTGGGGCTTCTTCCGCTCCACTTCCATGACCTCAATTCTACCTTGCAAATTGGATTAGTCTAGAACACACACTGCTACAGATAAGAAGCCCAACACAGGGAATGCAGAATAGATAAACCCCTCAGGGCCAAAAGTGAGAGTAGAGATACCAGAAGGATTAGGGGAGTGGCAGGGACTGAAGGGAAAACAATAATAAGTATCAACCTATGACTCCTTCCCAGGGAGATGTACAGTGGAAAAGTGGGTGAGGGACAATAGAAGACAATGTAATATGTGAAAATTATAATCTATAACTTATCAGTGGTTCATGGGGGAGGGCAGACAGGAGAGGCATGGAGAAGAAATAGGGAGTTGATATCAGGGTCTCAAGAGGAAGGAGAATGCTCTGAAGATGATGATGACAGGATATGTGCTTGATACAATGGATGAATGTATGAATTATGATAAGAGATGTAAGAGCCACCAATAAAAGTATTTTTTTAATAATTTTATTGGGGGCTCTTACAGCTACTACAACATTCAGCACATCATTTGTAAAAAGTATTTTTTAAAGGTCTGCTTTTATCCAAAGTAAACCAAACACATAAGAACATAAGGAATTATAACTATTAATCTATAAATTAAGTCTCATAGAGTGGTAAACATAGATTAGTTAGCATAGTTATAGAACTTCCATATGTACAGGAAGTTAAGGGGATTTTATGATAGAATAGTTTATTCTTCTCTAACATTTTTATTGGCATATAATACACAGATCATGATTCAATCATTCAATCATATCAAGTAGCATTGTGCAGTCATCACTCTAATCAGTTTTAGAATATTTTATTCATTCTTGTACTCATCATTATTAGCTCCCCAGTTCCTCTCAGTCTCCTCAAGGAACCATTAATCTAGTTATTGTTGCTATAAATTTACCTGGATTTTATAGACAGAAAAAAACACACTGAGGAAACAAACAAAGTTAAGAAGAATAACCAAAAAAGTATATAAAAATTCAATAGAAAAGAAAGTGGAAGAAATGAAAACTAGAATAAATTCAAATGGATTTTAGGGAGGTAAAATAATAAAGTGCCAAATTTTAACCTAATTGCATCTGCAACAATCCACTTTTTCACTGCATTCTGCACATTAGGAAGGCTATTTATATCCCTGGCCCATGATCAGAAGGGGTTCACAAGGAACTTAATCCATATGCATCCCACCTTATTTTTTTTAAGAAAATGGAAACAGCTTTAAAATTGGTCAAAACAGAGATCAAAAATAAGATATTACATTTTGAACTCTGTTGGCCATAATCAGATTTCAAGGTTCTCTGTCCCATCCTTGGGCTCTGGTCAGAGGGGATTTTCCAGAGTTTTAAGGTAGGTGTGGACTCTATAGAGGGATTTGGGGCTCTCAATGTCACCCAACACTTTCTGAACACCAGGTGCTCACGCTTTAAGCGCTGGCGCCATTCTTGCCTTTTGATTTGGACTGTGCTACTTATAATCCTTGGACCTACGGGCTGGTGTGCTTCTGCCACGTCGATTTAGATGATATCTCACTTAGAAGACTGCTTGTTTGAAAATAAGCCCGTCTGATCGCAGATACTCGTCTTTCTGAATTCTGGATATTTTCTAGGTTCTTCCCCACACTTCCTTAAAGAATCGGTACGTTTAGTGATCTCTTAATGAGATGGAGCATCAAACAGAGCCATGTCATAAGAACTAATTGTTCTTAGATTAGGGCTAGAATGAAGTGCAAGCCCCAAATCCATTCATACATCTAGGGTGGTGGTTCTCAACCTTTCTAATGCTGTGACCCTTTCATACAGCTCCTCATGCTCTGGTGACCCCCAACCATGTTCTCATAGCTACTTCATAACTGTAATTTTGCTACTGTAATGAATCGCCATGTAAACACCTGAAATGCAGGATGTATTTTCATTGTTACAAATTGAACATAATTAAAAAATATATATCTAAAACAATATCTAATTATATATTGTGAAATATTTATTTCTGATTACAAATCAATGGACTTTTGCTTTGAAGCGTGGTGTAGCATGGGTAATAGTCTTCACACTGCGTACTGTATGTGGGCTTATCTTCATGTGTGTGGACAGGGCTAGAGACAGAGGAGTGATGTATTGGTTCCTAATACCATTAGAAATATGTGTTTTCTGATGGTCTTAGGTGACCTCTGTGAAAGAAAGTGTTGTTTGACACTCAAAGGCGTTGCGACCCACAGATTGAGAACCATTGATCTATGGATTATATATGTACTTAGTTCAGTTTTAAAGAAAGCAGGGTCATTTTGTGTTATAGCATGTTATCAATCATCCCTATGAGGTATCTCTTTCTACTTGCACTAAGTCAATGCTGATTCACATTTCAGGTACTCACAAAGAAAATTAACAAACTTTATCAAGTAAAAATTAGGAATCGAGAAGATTTAGTAATATGAAAGCAACAACAATTAATATACTTGGAAAGTCAACAAAAATAATTAATTCAATGCAGAAAATCATTTAGAACTAATAAATGAATATCCACATAAGCATACAAAACAAAAAAATCCAACAAATCACACAGCAAAATGCCAGCACTGCAATGATTGCATGCCTATTGATAATCACATGAATTGTTTGTTTTTGCTTTTGTTTTTTGCTTTGTTTGGGGACATCGCTGCCCTCTGGTGGTGGGAGTAGGAGGTCCAGCCTTGCTGCTGGATTGGAACCTCAAACCCAGTGGGCCGTCATCCCGCGCACAACCACATACGCCACCTGGGCTCAGCCCCGTAATCACATGAATTGTAAATGGATGAATGTGCATGTCAAGACAATGAGAATAGCAAAATGGACAAGGAAATAAGACTCGTAGATATGTTGTCTCTGAACACACACCTTTGACACAAAGACAGAAATAGGCCCGGTGTTCACTGGGACTGGGAACCCTATGGCTGCCACCTTGACTGTGTGAGTTTCTTGAGTGCGAGCAACGTCTGGTGTCTTTGGAGCAGGGGGTGGGGGGTGGGGTGAGCCGGGGAAGACAGAAATAGAATAAAATTAATGTTTGGAAAGAATATCAAACTAATGACTTTCAAATGACAGTAATATTAATTTTTGATAAAATAGACTTTAAGACAAAAAAAGAGATGAATACAGTTATATTACTTGATATGACTCCTTTATCCACAGTCTTTGAAACTTCCACCAAATGATTGGGTAGGAGTAAACTTATAAGGTGTAAATGACTCTAGTGAGGGGATTGGTCAGTTTAATGAACAGTATTTACTCCTGTTTTTCCTACTTATTAGAACTCTCTGACTTTCAGTCTAACTATGCCCTTCATTTACCCTTCTGGTATCCTGATTATGCATTGAGGAAAAAGTTGATACAAAACTTGTGTGATACTATTCTTATCATAATAGTGTTCTTTAAACAGAGAGATGTGATTTGTATTAAGCGTCTAGTATTTAGGACTAAATAAATTGACGAATACTTTCATACACTGATATAAGAATAGTATCTAATGGAGCTTTATGACAATAATATTTTGTTCATAAAATCATTTCCACCAATACTATAAAAAGGCATAGTTAAAAGAAATATACTCTTGTGTTATATTCATTGTTGATTTTAAATATCGTATTTCATTAATTATTTCAGAGCATTGCTATTAGGATTTAGAAATTTCCAAATTAAATTCCAGAAGGTTTGATTTATATATCATAGTTATTGATGGAATAGTGTGAAATGTCACAGGCTCTAAAACCACTTTCTCTTTTATATTTCACTTCACAACTTCAGGCTAATATTAAAATATTTAGTAGAGTCTGATCATTTCCTGCTGGTTGGATTGTATTAAAAATATATGGCTTTATGGGAATAAAAATTAAATATGTGAACAATCAAGCTTTGTAAAAATATACCACATGTTGACCTAAGTAAAAGCAATAAAATATAAACAAAATGTGAAAATTTAAAACATTCTCATAATGGATGACCTTTTATTAGCTAACTGCTCTGTTGTGTATGGTGTTGTACAGGCCAGGAAAAAAACTATACAATTCAAATGCTTTTTTTCATGTAGTTTCTAAAATGATAAAACTGAATTAATCTCTGGGTAGAATTTTTAAATAAATCACTTTTAAGGTTAGTGGGCTACCTGATGCTGTACTCTAACACCTTGACAATAAAGAAGAGCTTATGAGAGTCCTGGGGGTGTTGTTCTCAAGTGTCGCCCAGCAGTTAAACAGTAAATCAATGACTGACAATATTCCAAACCTGTCACATTTCACCGATATGACATTAAATCTACATTACAATATAAAATGCAATTTCTCTTGATTCTAGGAAATGGCTCAGCTGAATAATGCTTCCTTCCAGGCATCTGCATTTGAACATCCTGGATAAAGTCTGGCTGCCCATAACCATATAGTTTTGAAGAGAATATAGCAACTATTTTAGTAATTGTTTATTGAAGGCCCAGAACATGGTCTCCTAGAAGAACAAGCAACAAGTTTTCTTTGTTTTGTTTTTATAGTTCCTTTTGTTCATTTGCTCATACTTCTTAGCAATGAATAAATTTAACAACTCAAAGTAATGAAGTTACTATATTAATTGAAAATAAAAGATGAAATATTTCAAAACATGCTAGCATTAAATATGTGTTATGAAGTAATAAAATAGTGAAAAAGTAAATGGAACTTTAGTAAAGCCCAAATAAGCTAACTAATTCACTCCAACCTATCCATTAAACTGAATTTCTTTTGGAAAAGGCTGTAACCAATTTGAAAAGATGCGGAATTATGTTCAATATTTGAAAGCGTCACTCAAGTCACAGCAATGCCACAGATGCTTTCGTGGAAAGACCTGCTTAAAAAAGAGAGGCAGGAGGGATATAAAGAAGAAGAAATTCCAGGCATGTACATACATTGCCTCCTTCACCTGGAAGAATTATAGGGGGACAGAAAAAGTTAAGATATCCTTGTAAAACCACTTTCTTTAATGACAACACATGTCCATAATATTTCAGCAGCTCATTTGAAGACACAGTGTAGCACATACCTTTATTTTCATTTCCAAATTACTCTTAGTATAAGGTAATAAAATTTTCCCCCAGACAATTGTTTCTTGAGGTTGGTTGCCAACACACAATAAATGGAATTGAAATGTATCATTTAATGTATTAGAGTGATGTGATTTGAAGTAAGAGTTTGCAAATACTGACTATTAGTCGTCCAACATGTTTGAACATTTTGCTGAATGAGGGGTTTTCGAAGAAAGCTTCATTAGTCAGTGTCTACATCTTTAGCCCTAGGACTTAAAGCTAGTTAAAAAAAAGTTCTTTGGATCAGAGATGGCAGTATCTCTTGATGAGGACTGCTTTAGAGAGAGGCTACAAAAAAGACATCGGAAATGGAATTGTTTTAGTTTTGAAATTTAATTTGCTCTTGTAATCTGGTTGCAAATGATAACTCACAGTTATCTATTCTCCAGGAGAACAGAGATGGGTGCCCTGAATAATGATGTAGCTTCTTAGATTTCTGCCTCCATATTGTCATTGAAATATTGTGCCATTCTAGGGTGTGATATATTTTACGATTTCTAATATTTATTCTATTCAATTATTTTTTGTTTGCTTATGTAAAGTAATTGTTAACAAGCACACGTAATACATTGTGCCAATCTTTGTAAACTGGAATAACAAATTGGTGTTTGGGAGGCAGCGTACCATGCAAAATGCAAATGGCATTCCTGAATGGAAGACATCCAGCATGGATCAAGACCTTGGCCATATGTGGGGCTTTTGTCTAAGCAATCTTTTTATAAGCTTTTTATTGCTTGAACAGCTACCGAAGCAAACAGAGACATATTATTTATTAATTGTGCACCGTTAATAGTGAGGTCTCACCAACTGCCAATCCATATGGACATAAAGCCCTCAGTCCTAAATCTGCTCAGATTAATTTCTTTCAACAGCATCCAACAGCGTGAGGGCGAAGCGAAAGCTGGGTTTTGCTCCAGCCTTTTCATGCCATGCTCGACAGATTAGTTCACTAGGACTTCTTTACAAGCAAGAAAAGCCGTAACACTTCTTGGTCCTGTCCAGGGGAGAGATTTGCTAAGATGAAGATGAAAGAATGTTAGATCTGCTGTGCCTGCCCCCCTCCCCACTCCATCCTCTCCAAAGCCTCCATAATCCTTTTGCTTCACATTAAAAAAAAAAAAAAGATTAGAAAAAGATAAGAAGCATGTTTCCACAAACCCAAATAGCTGCAATATCTAATTACATTAAGGAGAACGCTTACTTGGAAAAGTTCAAACTTTAAAAAATTCTTAGATGTGTTTGTAATTTCAAGATGTTTATATTTGTGATTAGTGATTACTCTCAGTAATTGTCATGTGAAAATGTCAACTGCCTAATCGCATCTCCAGCACCTCCAGGTCCCCTCATTTCATGCTAAACTGTGTGGTGATGAGTAGGAGAGGAAAAAAGGGACATAAACTGGTGATTCTGAATTTAGCAAGGTAGCTCATTTTGGAGGAAGACTTTTTGTTTTTAAAAAACGATCTAAATTTAGCTAATTCTGAGGTACTCTCTGCTTCATGACCACTTCCGAGTCTTCAAAAGCCGAGGTGGTTATTGTGAAGACATTGCTTGTGCTGGTCACTCTGAAATATTCCTGCTTTTCTTAAAGGTTAGCACAATTTTAAAATGTCCTCTTCACACCCCTTCTTCCAAAATCTAAATTACATGAATAAGGTTCATTTTCTCCTAGAGATATATAAATGATATAACGAAGAAGAATTTTTGCTTAACATACTACAGTATAAAAAGAAAAGGTTTTAATTGTGTGTGTGTTTTACATTTGATATTAATCAAAAGACTGAGAAATGATGTGTAGGTATGTATATGCTTTAATAATGAATTCACCAGTAATCAAACTACAAGTAGTTTAGTCACCCTTCAGGGCAGTATTTCACTTGTGTTAACTATTGTTCAATAAGCTATTAGGAAAAAAAACCTCAAGTAATAAATTATGGATCCCGTCTTTTCATCATGAGCTCTGCATTATAACCTCCAACTCTCTGTGCTGGGAAATAGCTAAGAAAGATTCTCCAGAGAAGCTTTCCTTTAGAAAAACTCCTGTTTTTTTTTTTTTTTTTTCAGTAGGGACTCATCTGTTAGAATAATTAGAAATAATAAGATGTCACTGATATTTGAAAATAAAATTCATCGTCAGTGATTCTATATGCTTATGGACCATTGCTTCTTAACCTTGGGGCCAACATCAAGTGTGGCACGTGGAGCAACAATTTTGATTGTGGAAACAGAAAATGACACAATGATAATAGGTACACTGAGCTTATTAAACGAAGTCATCATTGAGTTGATTTCAACTCATAGTGTCGCTACCCAAGTTCTCTTAGTGTTTTTCTTAGAAAAAAACCATGAATTTAAAAAATTTACTGTCATCATGCTTAATCTGACTCATATAGATTATTTTTTCTTAATTAGGAGAAAGAAATGAACAAGCCATCTGGATGAGGGATATCATCAACATGAGGTCATAAGGATGTCCAACGATTTGTGGTCATGTAGTTTGATGATAAAATATGCAGAAAAAGGACACTTGCCCTAAAATCATGATCGGTGGTAGATCACTTCATCACAAGTGCAGATAGGGACATGGAAGCAGGAAGGTACCGTGAATTGTGATAAACACCCTATTACAGAATAGAAAAACTTGGAGCACTCATACTACCTTGCTGGGGGCATGACTTTTAGCCACAAAACCCTGAAAGTCCAATTTATATCAAAGGCACACCCAGGCAAGTTCACGAGGGTGGTATCATGTTCTTTTTTCCTTTAGTGTTTCATGTTCAACGTGTTCTAACTATTCTTGAGATGGTTTGAAAGTCAACTGGTGGCACAATGAGTTATGAGTCCAGCTGCTAATCATTGGGTCAGCATGGGAAATTCACCATGCATTCCCAGAAACAAAGATGAAGTTCTGTATTCCACTAAAGATTCATAACATTGGAAGTTCTAGTCTACCTTACAGTGCCCCTCTGAGTCCAAAATAGCTTGATGACTCTTAGTTTGGTTTCTGTTTTATAAAAGTCATGCCTTGGCTTCCATGATTTTAATTTTCTTTCGCTTAATCTTGGTTTTACATAACAAATGGTGACATGAAAGTTCTCAGAACTCTATATCAAACAATTTGGCATGCAGGAAGAGACTCGTTTTGCCTCTCATTCCAAAGTAAGGTAGAAATATTATCAACAGTGTTAAAATTATTGAAACACTATACAGGTTCATTCTATGTCAAAATCAACTGATGGTAATTAGTGAATGTATCATTAATATCCCATACAAGTAATATTTTGCTAAAGATAATTTTAAAATAAATGAAGTAGTATATTGGCAAAGGTCTATTAGAATGTCCATTTAGATTCAGAAGAAGACAGAAAATGAGGGAATATCATTTTTGACATCAGATATATCTTTTTTTTCTGGGCAGGGGGTTCTTTTTTTAAATTAAATCATTTTATTGAGGGCTGGTATATGGCTTTTCACAATGCATAAATAAATATTCTGTGCTAGTCACCTTCACGTGTCCGCTGCTATCGATCTCCAATCATCCACCTTTTCTCTTGAGCCCCTAGTATCAGCTTTTCTATCCCTTCGCTTCTTCCCCTGCTCTCTCCTTCCCACCCACCCTCAATACTTTATAAATTATTATTGTTCTGTCATATCTCCCACTGCCCAACCTCTCCCCTAACTCACTTCTTTGATGCCCATCATTCAAATAGCAGCCTATGTGTATATCCTTGCAGTTGGTTCCGTCTCTTCACCCCACCCTCTCTCTATCCTTCCAGCAGCCCCAATCTAACCACTGGCCTGAAGGGGCTCATTCATCCTGGTCTCCCCATGTCTCCAACTCCTTTCTCCACCAGTGTACCTTCTCCAGTCCATCTGGATTGGTAAGGTAGAGTTGGGACCATGATGGTTGGGGGAAAGGAAGGCTTCAGAAACTAGAGGAAACGTGTATGTAATATCACTGTCCCACTGCCCCTTGACTGGTCTGTCTCCTCCTTGTGACTCCCCTGTAAAGGGGTGACCAATTACCCACCAGTGGGTCTTAGGTCCCCACCCTGCTCTCCCCCTCATTCATAATGATGTGATTCTTGTTCTTTGATGCTCAAAACCTGCTCCCTTTGGTCCCTCTTGATCACACATGCTGGTGTGCTTCTTCCATGTGGGTTTTGCTGTTTCTGCACTGAATGGTGACACGATTATCTTCAAGTCTTTGGGACTCCAGCCATTCAATTATTTGTTAGCTGGGCACCATCGTTTCTTCTATTCTGTTTGCCTCTGTATCCATTTGTCTTTAGTGCTATCGGGAGTCAATTGGGCCATCGATTTTGATTTTTCTTCTTTGATGTCTGATACTTGATTGTTTCAGCACCTCATGATGACACAGGCAAGTGAGCTTTTGTTAGGGTGGGTTTTGTTGCTCCTGAGCTGGATGGCTGCTTGTATATGCTCAAGACTTTAAGACCCCCAGATGCTATACTTTTGATAGCTGGGCACCATCTGCTTTCTTCACCACTCTTGCTCATGCTCCCACATGTCCTCAGTGAGCACCTTGGGGATGTGTGCACAGTGATATTCCTCACCCCCGCGGCCCGTTTGATGTCTATTGCCCAGACCTTTCACCACCATGTGGCCACACTGGCTGTTGTGCTTCTTCTATGTGGGTGTGGTCTCTTCTCAAGTGAATGGTCTATTGCTTATCTTCAGGCTTTTAAGACCCCAGATATACCTTTTGTTGGCTGGGCACCATCAGCTTTCTCCACCACATTTGTTTGTGCGCCCATTTTACTTCAGTGATCGTGTTGGACCAGTGAGCTTCGAGGAATACCAGATTGATAGTACAAAGTGTTCTTGCATTGAGGGAGCACCAAGGAGAAGGCCCAAGGTCCACTTGCTACCATAGTATTGGCCTATAGATACCCTCTTAAATTTATTCCCACCTTATAATAGATAGTTGCGTTTATGCATAGACATACCTATGTTTAGACCTCTGCAAGTGACCTTTGCCTTCTAGCTCTTTCCTCTATTTCCTTCCATCTCCCTCCTGCCCCACCATCATGTTCCAACTTCATTGGTGTTTCAGTGTTTGCTCACAGAATCATTGTCCTTGCTTAATCCTGACCAGGCCTCCCACACCTTCCTTTCCATTGATTCCAGACCACTTGTTGCCTGCCACCCCCTGCCCCCCGTCCATTTGTTTGTCCACACCCCCTTCTCCTCCACTCTCTCGTGCCCCCAGGAATCGTTGTCTGCCCAGTCCTTTCTGTGGCATATTGGGTCTCCAGAGGGATGTATTCCTCTGAGCATCATATGTCGACGTGGAGTTTGGACCAATCCTCTTCCTCTTCCTCCCTTCTTGTCTTTGTCCCTCTGGGTGTGGGATGCTGGCCTCTCTCCCAACCTGTTCTCTGCCATGTTCACTTCTAGGGATGGAGTTCATCTGACTCTGGTTGCTCTGTAGCTCTCTCTTTTCTTGCATCCTTCCATGCGTCCATGCTGTCCTCATGGTTGGGTGCTTCGTGGTAGGAACTGCTCGTCCATTCCATTTTCTGTGGAAACAAGACCAGTACTCCACCAACCTTGGTGGGTTATGCCACATTCTCTCTCTTATCCTTTCACTTTTGAACTCCCTTTTATCTCCTTATCCCCTCCACTCCCTCATCCTTCTCCCATTACTCTGTTGTACCCAGCATTTGGTCCTCCTCCTCCCCTTACCCTACATATATATCTTGATTGAAATCAGAGACTTACTTGTATTTCATTGACTCTGCAAAGTTGGCTCATAAGACAATATGCATAACATTTTGAAAGAAAGTGAGAATTCCAGAAGTTGTAATATGCAAATGATACAGTCCTACTTGCTAAAATTGAAGAGGACTTGAAACACTTCCTGATGGATATCAAAGACTAGCTCCTATGAATTGCATTTCTTTAAAAAGAAAGCACAACTGTACCAATATGGGACATCGTGGTAATTGAAGAAAATATTAGTATGTCAAGAGGTTTATTTTACAAGGATTTACAATGATGGATTATGGAAGTAGAATAGAATCAATAAATTAAACAACATATAGTTTTGAACAAATCTAGAAAGTAAAGATGCTGAAGACTAAGATGCATTTGACTTTAGCCATGGTATTTTTTACAGTAAAAATCAGGCATATGAAAGTTAGACATTGATAGGATTCAAGTAGATAATGTAGCTGAATGTGGCAACATGTGTACAAATATGCTTGATACGAATGATGTATCAAATGTTGTAAGAGCCCCCAATAAAAATCTATATTAAAAAAAAAAAGAACAGCCATCAAGGAAGAGAAACAACCCAGGCTCAATATTAGGGATTCAATAAAGGTTACTATCATAAAAGAAAAAAGAAAGAAAGAAAGTTAGATATTGAGTAAGGAAGGCCTTAGAATAATGGTAGCCTTTGGATTATGATATTGGTGAAGAACACTGTATAAACCTTGAAGTCCTGGGGTAGAAGAAATAAATTTGTTGTGAAAGGAGTATATTTTGAATGCTCTCTAAGAATGAAAATGTGGGAACTTTTTCTCAAGTACCTCAGGCATAGTATAGAGGAGTCAGTCCCTGGAGAAAGGCTTCATGCTTGGAAAAGTAGAGTCACAGAAAAAGAGGAAGACCCTTAATGTGGGGGATAGGAAAAAATGGATGCAATGATGGCGTCAAAGGGCACTGATGGTGAGGACTCAGAAATGCTTTTCAGTTGCTCTGTGTCGCTCTGACCTCCATGTGCTCCAGTTGGGTGTCAGCTAACAACAATTTTCAGTTGCTCTGTGTCGCTATGACCTCCATGTGCTCCAGTTGGGTGTCAGCTAACAGCAATGCTTGAAGCAGTTAAGGAGACACATATCATATTAGACATATGCTTGAAAAGACCCGCCATTCACACTTAAGAAGGAAGTGTTTGCACCCACCTGTACAGAAAATAAAAACAACTCTGTGGGGCAGTTGATTTATGTTTCCATTTGGTATGTCAAAGTCAAGAAATAGCCGGGCCCTGCAAGTAAGGTTCAAACTCAGAGCTTATAGAAATAACTTATTTTCCACTGAAATATGGGGAGAAAGTGGTTTCTTTTGAAAACTGGAAATGATCCTTTATATGTTCTATGCTTATTTTCAAAGAAGCTGTAGAAATATGCCACAATGACTTCTTAAGGTAAGTTTACATATTTAAAGTTGATTCACGTTTTAGTGACTTTCTAAGCTTCATTTTGAAAATATTTTTGAGCAACTATTAATTGGCTTAGTAAGTTCATCACAGAGGAACCTGGTAGGGAATATTCTTTTCAATCTTTTATTTTTATCAATTCAGGGGATAAAGTACCATTTATAAAACTTGATTTTTTTTTTAAACAAATGGAGAAGGCCCTGTGCTTTGACTTTTCGACCTCAAGGAGCAGCTTGCTATAGTTTTAATGAAAATCTGTGTCTGTGCTTATGCACAAATTGACTAAAGAGAGTATATCAAATGTTAATTCACAGATGCAGAAGTAATATGCAAATGAAGACTAAACTTATAGAACCATCATTTTTAATGAAATCAGTTATTCAGCCCTTACATTTAAGAAAATAATAAAATAATACCTTGGCTCAGTGCACTGGATTATACTATCTCCAATTCACTGAGTGCCAATTCATTTCTCTTTGCCACCAGAATGATTGAAATAATGGAATGAAAAGGATGTTTTTTATTTAAGATAGAGTTGGTACTTAAGATTTCTAGTTGTATACAAGTTATTTGTGAGCATGTTGTTATCTCTATATAAATATTCATATAAAAGTATACTCCTAAGTAAGTCAGATTATTAGTTTGATGGTCTATTAATACAAATTAGACAAGTATATTGCTAGACAAGTAAAACCCTATTTGTATCCATAATATTTTATGATTTCAATAAATTGTGAAAATGAACTGAATTTAATTTATACATACAGAAATTCTAGTATTATATTATTTTCATAGTTTTTTTCCATTTTTTAAAAATTTTATTGGGGGCTCTTACAGCTACTACAACATTCAGTACATCATTTGTATCAAGCACATTTGCACACATATTTCCACATATATTTCCCAATATTTTCCACTTGAGCCCTTGATACAAGCTCCTCTTTAAAAAAAAACCCTCCACTTCCACTACCCCCCCTTTTTTTTAAAGAATTAATCATTTTATTGGGGGGCCCCTACAACTCCCATCACAATCCCTAACCATATCAGTTGTATTCAGGCCACTTTTACACACCCGTTGCCATCATCACTCTCAAAACATTCTCCCTCCCTCCAGGTCCCCATTATCAGCTCCCTATATTACCCTTCCTCCCCCCCTTCCCCTTGAACCCTTAGTAATTTGCAAATTATTTTTTCATCCTGTACACTGTCCAATGTGTCCCAATACTCACTTCCCTGTTGTCCATGCCCCAGAGAGGAGGCTACGTGTAGATCCCTGAAGTTGGCTCTCCCTCTCCATTCCTCCATCCCTCCAACCTCCTGGTATTATCACTCCCATCACTAGTCTTGATGGATCATCTATCCTAAGTTTCCCATGTTTCCACCTTCACTGTACATCTCCTGGTCTAGCTGGATTTACGTGGTAGAATTGGGGTCATGATAGTGGGTGGGAGGCAGCATGGGAACTAGAGGAAGCTTGCATATTTCATAGCTCCTACCCTGTATCTTAACTGACTCATCTCCTCCTTGCAACCCCTCTGCAAAAGGATGTCACCTCACCTATTGATGGGCTTTGGGTCCCCAATCTGTACTCCCCTGCATTAATAATTATATAATTTTAGCTCATTGATGCTTGACACTGGCTCCCTTCACCACCTCATGATCACACAGGCTGGTGTGCTTCTTCCATGTGGGCTTTATTGCTTCTGAACTGAATGGCCGCTTGTTTACTCAAGCCTTTAAGTGCCCAGACGCTATATCTTTTGGTAGCCGGGCACCATCCACTTTCTTCACCACATTTGCTTATGCACACATTTGTCCTCAGGGATCATATCAGGAAAGTGAGCAGCAAAGTTGTGCTTTCGAGTTCTTGATATTTTCATAGTTTTTATGACTAAAATTTCTTAAGAAGATTACATTTTTAATATATTTAATAAAATTGAAGCTATTTTTTATGAGAAAAACATTGATTAGCAATAGTATTAATTATTACCAACTGCTCTATCAGAAAATGTTGCTATCAGAGGGTGGTGGACCTTCCTATAAATATTCTGCTGAAGAAGCTTTCTTTCCAATAATATATGCAGACCTCTTATTATAACAGTTTCATGTTATTCAAGAAAGTTATTGCAATGATATGAAAATAAATCTTAAAAATTAGCATGAAGATAGATACTATAGATTTTCAGTCACTTAACAAATGATCTATCATTTCAGTATATGGAATGTAAAGATTGTGATGTAAAATTAGAAGAGATGTGATATCAAGAAAATTATCACATAAATTTAAAAAAAAGTTAGAGTAAGGGCAAAACTTTCAAAGTCCTTCAGATAGTAAGTACTCTTAAAAAATTCCAGTCCTCAGTTAGCTACACAAATGTAGCTAGCTTAATGTGCATGAATGGGAGAAAGAAAATTGTGGGCATCATCTGTAGCTTTAATCTCAATGCTATAAATGAATCAATTGTTTAAGCACATTCTAAAGATTTATGTTTAATATCCAAAGTAAGAAAATAAATAGCAGCAAGACATTTCATAAAATCACTTGGAGGAATGAATGCAAGTTTATTTTTTTTGTCTTTTAATATTGAAACAATGTTAATGCCCTGGTAACTTTTAAAACTTATTTCCATTTTTTAATTAATTATCTGGATATAGAGATGCATTAAAGCATAAGATATTACTGTAATAAAAGTAATGATACTAAAGTCATGCCCTTTTCTGCGATATTAACTTCAATACTTTAATGGATTTTTAGCTTGTCAAATTTAAAAACAATTCAAGTAAGGAAGATAAATAAATAATATAAATGAATAGAAACATAATTGACATTCAAAAAGTGAGAAATAATGGAAATTAAAATGTGAAAAATGAGTGATAGCGAAGACATGCATTTGGCAGAGGAAAATATAGCCCACGAACTACCTTTGATGGCATGCTCATAGGGATTAGAAATGTGTACAAACCCACAAAGCTAAATATAGCACATTAGGTAATGGTATGCTGTTTCTTGTAGAAAAGAAATGTGCAGTTAGAATATATAAATATACAGAAAATAAAGTTGCTCGTGCAGTATTTTATGGGACCATGATATCTTTAATAAAAATTTCCACTCAATTTAAATATCTATAAGGTTTAACTCCAGATTTCATGAAGCTTTTCTGTATGTAAATTAGTCTGTGTTTGTGTTTGTGTGTGTGTGAGAGAGAGAGAGAGGAGAGAGAGAAAAGAGAGAGAGAAGACAAGGGAGGAGAAGGAATACTTGAACAGACTATTGAATAAGAAATATGTTCACTTGAAGAAAGAGTTAAACTAGGCATAAGTAGATTGAATAGCTTTTAAGTTTCCAAATAGCTCTAATGTATACCTCCCGGTAAAGAGCAAGACTCTCACCATAAAAGAGGCTCCTCAAATAAAGAGAAAAATATACAAACACATGATATTTACAACCTGAGGGAATGACAGGAACGCTCTTTACTGATATCTCCAGATGGACATTGAACCTCATGGTGCCACTGACAAGGTGGAACTGATAAAAGGGAGACTCAGCTATATAAACTCAGACGACAGACAATCAGGGCTCAGGCCGAAATGAAACATTGACGAGGAATGTCTGCACACCATATGTTTTTGCAGGCCTAGTCACGTACAGCTACAGGCAAGCAGGGCATTAAGTCCAGGAGTGCAGAACACGGAGACAGTTCATTCAGCGCTTACTTTGGGATCTCTCTGCCTCTCGATCGCTATGTAACAGACTAGAAAATGTGGCAGGAAGAGCAGTCAGCTGTGGCAGCTCCTCAGTCTTATACTGAACCTTGTGTTCAAGTCACCTTCTCCAGAAATACCAGACTTTGCTTATAGGCCTACCTACCTTTGTCTGTTGCCTGAGTTTACATTTACTTTTTTTTTGTACATTTACTTTTGTAATAGTATTTTTGTCTTTTAATCAATATTTGAGGGAAAACCTTATTTTATTTCATCTTCTAATTATGCTCACTATTCAATTTAAGGCAATTTATTGACAAAGGAGCTTTGTGTTACTCAATACACATTGTAAAATTCTCAAGGCTTAAACTCTTATTTAGTAAATGGATGGAATTGCTGTCTGTTCAGCTTTATTCTCTCATCTGAGAAATCCCAGCTTGCTTTCCATGTGCTGAATTTTCTGTCAACCTGTCATAAAAGGAATCTGCAGAAAGGCTTGGCCAAAGAAGGAGAAACAGTCATTGCCTGCTTGTAGTCTATTGAAGACACAGTCTCCTTTTCTTACCAATTCTATTACATTTGTTAAAAGAGCATTTCATTGATGACTCTTACAGTTCTTATAACAACCCATACATCTATTTTGTTAAGCATATTTGTACATATGATGTCATCATTATTTTCTAAACATTTACATTCTATTGAGCCCTTGACATCAACTCCTCTTTTTTCCTTCGCCTCCACCCTAGTGAACCCATTGATAAATTATAAATTATTATTTTCATATCTTACACTGATTGCTGTCTACCTTCCCTCACATTTGCTCATCAAATTTCTTTTTCTTTTTAGGGTTTATCTAAATCCTTCATAAGTTTCACAGGAACTACTCTCTCTCTCTCCTCATCTATAATCATTTTTTGTCTAAATGATTTATCATGGTCTCACTTTGCTTACTAATGGTTATTTTAGGTATGGGGATATCACTGGAGACCATTTCATAATGGTTTTATTTTATTTTATTTTTTTTGGGGGGGGGCATCACTGCTCTCCAGTGGTGGGAGTAGGAGGCCCAGCCCCACTGCTGGAATTGAACCTCCGTCCCAGTGGGCCGCAGTCCTGTGCACAACCACTATGCCACCGGGGCTGAGCCCCTCATAATGGTTTTAAATTGTATTAAAGTAACTTTATGCTTTTATCTGTTTCATTACTAGGAGAGTGGAATCCAGGAGCACCTTGTGACAAAAAAAGAGTGCTAAGTGTTGGTGGATCAGAAACATGGAAAAGACCTGGACCCGTGTAGCTATGTATCACTGTGCAGCGATTTTTCATTAGTTGATCCTACAGTTGCATCCGATTGAGGGCAGGTTTATTAATAACCTGGAGTATGCCGATGACACAACCTTGCTTGCTGAAAGTGAAGAGGTCATGAAGCACTTGCTGATATAGAGTAAGGGGGACAGCCTTCAGTATGGATTAGAACTCAATGGAAAGAATACAAAAATCCTCACAACTGCACTAGTAGGTAACATCCTGATAAGTGGAGACAAGTTTGAAGTTGTTAAGGAATTTACTTTGCTTGGGTCCACAATCAAGGCTTATGAAAGCAGTAGTCAAGAAATCAAAAGATGCTTAGCATTCAGTAAATCACAAGACCTCTTTAAAGTGTTGAAAAACAGGGACATTACTTTGAGAACTAAGGTGTGTCTGACTCAAGCCATGGCATGTTCAATTGCCTTCTATGCATGTGAAGATTTGACATTGAATACGCAAGACTGAAGGAGAAGCAATGCATTTGAATTAGGGTGCTGTCTAAAAATATTCAAAGTCCTCTGGATTGCCAAAATGAAACACAGGTTTGTCTTGGAAGAAGTATGGTCAGAATGGCCCTTAGGGGCAAGAGTGGTGAGATTCATTTCACGTGCTTTGGCCATGTTGCCAGAAAAGACCAATCCTTGGGGAAGAGTATCATACTTGGAAAAGTAGAGGGGCAGCAAAAAGAGGAAGTTTCCAAAAGACGATGGGTTGACTAAGTGCTTAAACAATGAACAGAAACTTAAGAACAATTGTAAGGCTGGAACAAGACCAGGAAGTATTTCCTTTTGATATACTACGGGTGAGGATCACTATGGGTCAGAACTGATTCCATGCAACTAACCCCTGCCCAGTGTATGTCCTGAGGGCAAACAGATTAAACACATACGCTACTCTCCATGGCAAGTCTAGTCTTCTTGACTGAGAAAAAAGGGAGGATGTGAAAGGTGACAGCACTAAAAGCCTGAGTTTCAAGCTGAGCACAACTCGGTAATCAAATGTGACTATTTCTTCTGGAGTCCTATCAAGAATCTAGTCAAAGGACAACTGAAAGAAAGCTTTAGACTTAATTGTTGTCACATAGAATTGGGGGTGAAATAAGAATTGATTAAAGGACTTCTTCTACTTGCATAATTTCGTATTCCAAAAGGAGAATATCAAGGTCAGAGGTAATGATCCTGAGTGGTACAATATGATAGACAGTGGTGCATATAGTATTTTTCTTCTTTTCTACCATTTCCTACCTCTTTTTTGTGTAATTTTAACAAATTCTTTTCACAGAAAGAACTTTTTTTAGTTGTGTAGATCCTCTAGAAATAAATTCTCTCATCTTTTTTTCAGTTTTAAAAGTCTTTCATCTGGTTATGGTGAAAGCTATTTTTACTAGGTATAGAATTTAGATTTTCTCATTTATTTTAGTCAGTACTCTATGTTCGTTTCACTTGCGTAGTCCTTTCTTTTTCTCCTTTTCCTTTTTGATTCCCACATATTATTTTTCACTAGCTTCTTCAAAATGTTCTATTTACTTTTGCTTCTCAGCAATTTACCTAGAATGTGTTCCCTTGCATCTTGCTGTGGCTATGGCGGTTATTTTTATTATTTCCTCTCAGTTCTAGCACTCACAGTTTAATGTCTTCTATGATTATGGAATGTTCTCAACTATTCTTCAAGTATTTCATATATGTGTAATTTGATGTCAAAAATGGAGAAAACAGAAATAATAGGATAGGAAAATTTTTGAAATATTAATGATTGGGATTCTGTTCTGTTTTGGTTTCATTTTATATTCACTGTTTTCATATTTTTTCTTTTGTATTTTCAGTTTAGGTTATTTATAGCTCAAGTTCACAGCTTCTTGCCTTGTGTCAAGTCCACTAATGCTTTTAAAGAAAAATTTAAATTACCAAGATGTTTCTTTTTAAGTGTTTAACATTTCCATAAGACTTTTTCTTACTGATGAAATTCTCTATATTCATTCATTCACTGTGTCCACTTTTTTCAGGCTTTTAGCATATTAATGACTTATGTTAAAGTTCAACATTGTGATCAATTGAGTCATATATAAGTCTGGTTCTACTATTTGTCAGTTAAAAGTGGCCTGCTATTTCTTGTTTGTTTTTTTATCAAGTTTTGTCTTGTTTTGTTTGTGTATATGTATTATGATCTCTTCTTTGTTCTTGAATGTTAACTATGTTCTTTTGGCTCGTTTTTAGTATTTTATGTCTTTAAATTATTACCCTACATGTAGACATTCCTCCTCTTCAATCAGGTCATTAGTGACAGAGTTTGAATAAATTGCAACAGAGATTGAACTGATTTGGAGTTTATTGTTTCTATAGTTACTCTGAATGTGTTGCAGGCCTCACTTTTACTGGTGATGGGCTGTCATTGCTTGAGACTTGTAGAAGGTAGTATAGGCATACCAGATAGTATCTGTATATTTGTGCTTTTTAAGCTTTCAATGCCCACGCATGCATGGGTGGTAGAGGGGTCTATATTCATATTCTTGATTCTTTCTCCTTGGAGCATGAGTATTTCTTGTTAATGTATGCTTAAGTTTGTAATAGTAGAATCAAGTTTTCTGTTATTCTGTTTAACTTCTGGCTCAGGGAGGTCATGTGCTTGGAGTGGAACTTTTTGCCATCGGTGCCATTTCACCAAATGGTAATCAAATTCCACTTTGCTATGAGGGTGCTTTTGGACAAAAATTTCCCATGATTTCTCCTGTATAGAAAACCTCACCTTGGTGTAAGAGATAGCCTAACATCTAAGAATACTTTTCTGTCACTAAGAGCAAAATTATTGCTTAATCCTGGAGAAAATCCTGGATTTCTATCTATGCTGTGTACTGCTGTTCACTCTACATATACACTGCAGATAGGATTGTTTGTTACTCATCTTCACTACCTTAATGCCTTTTATCTATTTGAGACAAGGCCCCTGAAATGTCACAAATTATTTTAAGTTACAGATATTTAATTTCATAAATATATTGTAAGTAATATCCTCTAAATGTATGGTTTCTCTGCCCTTCCACCTTACCAAACATGCTGTCCTTCTCCAGGGACTGAAATATGTCAAAATATTTAAGAAAAAGTATTGCTATTCTTGTCTCTCAGGATCCCTTATTTCTCATAGTTATGCCCCAGATTTTCAGCCCTCTATAAGAGGTGCTGTGCAGCACCTCATTGTTACTCATTGTTAAACGTCTTTGACCCCTAGACTACTGTCCCCATGACCAATGATTGTGGATCCAAGCAAGATAAAATCCTCAACAATTTCAAGCTTTTCTTCATTTATCAGGATGTTACCAATTGGTCCAGTTATAAGGATTTTGATCTTTACATTAAGCTGCAATTCACATTGAAGGCTATTATCCTTACTTCAAGGCCTGCTCACTTTAAGCAAGCAGGGATATGTTATCAGATAGTCTAAAAACACAATAAAAATACTACCTGGTATCCCTATACCTCCTTCTCCAAGTCTTTTTCATATAGTCTAGCTTATCAAATTATCTACTCAAAATGTATATCAAATACATTTGTGGAAAGGGTACAAGCTGGCACATACCTTTACTTATTTAAACTTTATAGTATTTCCTATAACTGCTCAAACAATTGCCTTTTGGTCCATCTACAATATCTATATGAGCAGGAAGATTACCAGTGGTGTACCCCCACAAAACTGCAAGTGCACTGAATGAATCAAAGCTTTCATAATATGAACTGTTATTACAGTAGGAAATCACTGAGCAATCCACTGTGAGTTAGTGCACCCAGTGGCAGCACCTAAAAAGATTCTCTCTAGTCACAGTGAATTATTTCAAAAAAGAAATTTTGCTTGACCCTTGTTTTATGGAAATGGTCCATTAAAGAGAATAGTATATGGCTATAAAATTTTGTTTCCTGGTCAGGAAAAATTCTGCAGAAACTGTTGTAATTTTGAATACAGCTTATAAGGGCAGAACTTTGGGAAAAACTCAAGTGTACAGGTGGTTTTATTATTTCATAAAGGTGAAATGTTGATGGATGACCAGCCTCATTCTGAACATGCATCAACTTCTCAACAAGACTAAAATGTTGGGTTGTATTATAATTGTAATTTGTTCCACCAGGTCAGACTGTTAACCAAGCTTTCTGTTTCAAGATTCTGGAAGAATGTATAACATGGTGAAGAAAGCTGATGCTGCTCAGGTACCAAATGCTAAAGCATCTGTATTCTGAAAGGCTTAAAGACAAACAAGTGACCATCTAGCGCAGAGGCAGCAAGCCCATATGGAAAAGGCACACCCGCCTGTGTGATCATGAGGGGTCAAAGAGAGCAGGTATAATGCATCAAGGAGTACGAATCACATCACTTTGAATGAGGGGCAGAGCTGGGTGAGGACTCAAGGCCCATTTGTGGACAATTGGACCTCCCCTTACAGAAGACTCATGGGGAGGAGACCGGCTAGTCTGGGTATAGCGAAGTAGTGATGAAACATAAAACTTTCCTGTACTTCTTAAAGGCACCTTCCCCCTAGCTATCATGATCCCAGTTCTACCTCACAAATCCAGCTAAACTGGAAGAGGCACACTTGTCCATATGAGAACTGGAAATACAGGGAATCCAGGACAGATAGATCCCTTGGGACCATAAGTGAGAGTGGCAATGCCAGTAGGATGGAGGGAAGGTGGGATAGAGAGGGGGAGCCAATTACAAGAATCTACACCTAACCTCCTATCTGGAGAATGGACAGTGGAGGAATGGGTGATAGGAGACACTGGGCGGTGTAAGATATGACAAAATAATTATAATTTCTAAGGTCAAATATCAAAGGTCAGTGAGGGAGGAGGGAGTGGTGAGGGAGGGGGAAAGATGAAAAGCTCATGTCTATGGCTCCAGTCAAAAAGCAAATGTTTAGAGAAAGACGATGGCAGTAGGCATGCAGAGGTACTTGTCACAATTTATGTATGTATGAATTGTGATAAGCAATGTATGAGGCCCCAGTAAAATGATTTGTTAGAAAACAATGCATGACAGTGTGTCATAATAAAGGCCTGGATTGTGGCAGACGGGGGACTGGTTTTGCCATCATGAAAATGTATCTGCTCAGGCAGCCAATCAGAATGTCAGTTTTGGGTGAAAAAGGAAAAGCATGCTTCTCTGGCCCACGTACCTTACTTACCTGACCTTATTTAGTGAAACATCTTTCTGTTTCCCTGAATGAAGTGAGGACTTTAAAGGATAGAAATTTGCCAATATAGAAGAGGTGATGTGTGTTAGTCTGGGGAGACTGGAGGAAGAAAATCAAGGACATGCATATAGATATAAGGAAAAGGTTTATAAAAAGAGGAACAGGACATTGAGTCCAGTCCAGTTCAAAGTCATAAGTCCAATATTAACCCATATGCCCGAAATCAGTCTATAAAGTCTCCTTCCGACTCATGAAGTCACAGGTCAGTGGGTGCAGAATCCCGGCACTGGCAGGGGTCTCCACATGGCTCCTCATTTCCAGGGCTCAGGGTCCATCAGTGGCAGAAGCAACTCATCGCTGGCAGAGGTCTCCATGTGGCTGCCCCAGACTCAGAGGTCTGGCTCCATCAGGGCAAAGCCGTGTGGTCTCTCCACCGGCTCCAGCTTCACAGCTCCAGCCTCCAGCTTCTCGGAGGCTGCCATCTTGGCTTGTCCATGATTCTTTGTCTCTGAGACTAACTCCCAACATTGGGGAAGATAGCTTTTCATCTTCACGAGGGAAATATTGCAAGATTTCCCAGAAGTCTCAGGAGAAAGCCATGCCCATAGAGGCCTCATTGGCTAATCAATGGCTATCTCCAGATTAGCAGGCTAGACTCCACCCCTACATTTCAATCATAAAATTAACATAAGCCCATGACTGCCACATGATGGAAAAAAAAGTGAGGGAGATATGGACAGCCATCAAAACTGATGATCTTGAAAAATGTTTCCAAGAATGGAATCACAGATTTGACACCAGTGTTAAGTGTAATAGGGAGTGCTTTGGAGGCAACACAGTTTTTTATAAAGAAATAAATAAATACAAAGTTTTGAAAATAATTTCCATTTTGGGAGGTAGCCTTTTGTATTCTGGAATTATCATTTTTCAAGATGCTATACATAATGGCTTATTATCTACATAGTTGAACACATAGTCAATAAATAAAAACACAAGTAAATATATTTCTGAGATTCTCTGCTTTCAACCAAGTTCCTTCTGATTTCAGTTATGATATCTCTTTTTCCATGTTTTTGTTAGACAGGGTTCCCTGGAGAAACAAAACTTGTACACTTATGTATTCACATAAATACATCCAGATCTATATAAATAAAGATATATACAGCAGGAAGGAATGTAACAACCGATTTCTCCACACAGAAGTTCAGAAGGCTCAGTTCAACTCACTTCCGTCCAACAGTTAATATACTGGAAGTCCTTCAAGGCACAAGGGCTGCAAGGTTCAAGGTCAAGGAAGAAGACAACTGAGTCTTCCCAAGGGCCATGCTGATAGGTCCGCCACAGGCAGCAAACAGCCCGGCAGATCACCAACAGTCAGCAGCCCAGGAGTTTATCACAGCAGACTCGGATGGGATAACGAACTCAAGTCCAGCAAGAGAACTGGATATGACAGCCTCTAGCTCAAAGGATGTGTACACTGGGAATGGTGAAGCAGGTCTCAAAGTAACCTCGAGCTCTAGCAACATGATCCACAGGTTGAATGCTCCACAGGTATTGTAGCTCACAACTTGAGGCAGAAAGCTAGCTAATGCAGCTGCACACTGGTCTGATCACCAAAGAGCAAGAGAGAGAAGGCCGGGCCTTGCCGAGCCATTTATCTCTTTGCCCTCCAATCAAACTGCTATCTAATCAATCCCACAAGTTCCTATTGACCTAGGTGGCAAAGTAAACGTACCTTTGGCAACATCCTCTTCTGAATCCAGTTTGAATTTCTGGTAGTTCCCTGCCAATATACTATCATACTCCATCTATAGTTGAATAATTTTCACCACATTTTACTTGCAATTTTAATGATATTATTTCTTATTCTGTGAGGTCACCTTTCTTCGTAATGGGTATAAAAATGGATCTTTCCAATTAGTTTGCCAGAGAGCTCTCTTTGATTTTTTTTTGGCAACAGTATGTGAGTACTTTCAAGCTTTCCATAAATTGCTGGGTCCTGTTTTTCTCTCATGCCTTTAGTGTCACTTGGACTTTTCCATTCAGTTTCATCAGTTTTTTTTGTGTGTGGACATCACTGCCCCCTGGTAGGAGTAGGATGCCCAGCCTTGCTCCTGGAGAGTTGCTGCTGGATATGAACCGCCAACCCTGTGGCTGCAATCCTGCACACAACCACTACGCCACCAGGGCTCAGCCCACATCAGTTGTTGATCATATGCTGCCTATTGAAATAAGTAAGTATTATTAGTTCTTTGGGGTATAGAGATTGTGTATTCTTCCCATCTTCTTTTGACGCTTCCTGTATCATTAAATATTGGGCTCCTAGACTTTTAATATTTTCACTTGAAATTGAAATTTTTCTTCAGTCCTTTAAGCTGAGGACATGTTGACCACGTTCTTTTCCCTTTTTGGTCTTCTAACTCTAGGCCTTTGCACATTTAAGTATAAAATGTTACTTTGTTTTTTCATGCTACTTTAAATTTTTTTCCTTTTAGGTATGGTTATAGTCTGAGGTTATAGTTTGTTATGAAACTCTTTGAAACTAGACCTGACTCTGCTACACTGTGCAGAAGTGACCAACATGTCCTCTCCCTATTCTTTTGGTGTCAGATGGCAAACACTGCACCCTATCAAAGATCAGAATGAGGACAGGACTCCATCGTTGTGATCTCTTGTGTGGAGGACTAATGTTGTTAGTAATGACAAAACCAATCAGACATCAGGACTACTGGACAGCACTTGGGTATCCACCCTGATTTGAATACCAGCATGGTTCCTTGCCTGGCTGAGCACATGAAGCTTTTCCTCACTGGCAGATGTGTTTTACCTCTGCAGCTGCAGTGGCACGCTTCGGCAAAGTCCACTCTTATGCTCTACTGTCTGGTTTGTCTCTTCCTGATCTTACCTATTAGGACTAGCATTGTGGCCTGTACCTGAAATGACTGACCAGCTCCTCCCTTCCCCTTGTGCAGTAGCAAGTCCGAACCTATGGGATTTGGGCCTTGCTTGTATCCACAACCACATGATACATTTTCTTAATAGTGTGTGAATTCTGTGAGATATTGCAGTGAATTTTGGAGCCCTGGACCAATTGCTAACATCACAATAAATTGAGAAAAGTTTGAAGAATATGAGGCAATATATCAACCCCACAAGGGCCAGTATCTAATATCAGGGATAACGGAGTGATATAGCATTTTGGGAATGTGTAGGGACATTGGGACATTGTTAATCTCCATCTTAGTGGAACTCGCTTGTATCAATTTTTCTAATAGAAATAATTTTTTCATGACAAAAGGAATGCACACTCTATGGTGCTTGTCCTCCAACTGACATGAATCCCTTGCATCTTCTCATTGTGGTTGGACTCTCATTGAGTCCTTACTATTTCTAATATTTCTTGTGACTGCCCCATTTCTCACACTTGGGATATTCAAATAAGCCCACCTTTATCCTGGACATTTTGTTGAAATTTTAGATGATTTTGTATATTTTGGCTGACTTCCTTCTTTTGTTTGTCACCAGTGGGACAGCTTACAAAATTTGTTAATGGGCCTTTCCCCTTTGGAATTCAAAGTACATGGTCTCCTTATGAATCTTAGATCTTTGTTGGGTTCCCAACAATTATGGGGGTTTCAGCATACAAATATTTATCTTTTTCTCTCTCTTAGAATGGAAGAAACATTTGATAATTGCAACATTATTTTTAGCTTGTTTCTTCTAGAAATAGCTGTGTTATAGGGCTTGAAAACAATGTTAGTGAATTCCATTTTGTCCAGTTTCAAAATTGATACATCAGAAGCTATAGCAGAATGGAAGATATACAGCCTAGTATGTAGTCAATAATAACCTTTTTATATATATTAGAATGCATTTTGCTTATTGAGGATTACTTACATAATGATGTAGGTGTGAATACATGGAGAGAAAAACCAAAGAATTCTGAGTAATACTCCTCAGGCTTTTAAAATAATTTCTGTTAATAACATAAGGAGTCCACTAAAACTACCAAGGAAATATTACATGGTTTAAAATCAATAAAGGTGTGTGTCAGAGTTTTATCTCTCACCATGCTTATTCAATCCAGATGCTGAACAAATCATCATAAATGTTGATGTGTAAAAATAAGAAACTGCCATTAAGTTTCTATGAAGGCTCATTAACAACCTGTGATGTGCAGATTACACAACTTTGTTTACTGAAAATGAGATTTGAGGCACTTGTTGATGAGCATCAAGGATTATAGCCTTTCATGTGGATTATGTATATAATGAATGTAAAGAAGACCCAAATCCTCACAATGTTAAGAAGACCCAAATCCTAAAAACTGTACCAATCGTTAACATTATGATAAACTGAGGAAACATTGAAGCTATCAAGGATTTTTTCTTGCTTTAATCCACAATAAATGCTCATAGAAAAAAAGTCAAGATTAGAAGAGATATGTTGCATTAGGTAAATCTGCTACACAGACCTCTTCAGGGTACTGAACACCAATTATGCTTGAGGACTAAAGTGTGCATGATTAAAGTGGATGGTATTTTTAATTGTCTCCTTTGCATGAGATATTTGGACACTGAATAAGTAATACTGAAGTAGAATCAATACATTTGAATCGTAGTTCTGGAGAAGAATACTGAAAATACCATTGTGGTAGTTACATGATGTCATGTCAACTTGATAAATGAGTAAAGGGTGGAGTCTCACTTGTCAATCAGGTCATAGTCTCATGATGTGCCTCTTTCTGGGCATGATCATCTCATGAGGATTCTGGGAACTTCTTCCCTTTTTCCCTGGAGGTGGGCCACACTATCTTATCTGTTTCACCTTCCTGTGGAGAAGCCACACTCTGCAACCTGCACTCTAAGTGTGGAGACCCGCACTAGTGCTGAGATGTTCCTAATCATTGGAGCCACAAGGCATTTTACCTACCAGCCTGTGATCTTCCTGTAGGTGCTCCATGAATCTGAAGAGAAATATATGGACCAATGTTGAACACAGGGCCAAATACTGGATTTATGGACTTGCTCTAGAATTGTTTGGGTTGTTTACCCAATATACACTTTCTCTTTGATATCAAGCTAACTCTTACACACATGAGTGTCTCTGGATTTATTCCTCTAGTCAACCCAGTTTAACACATTATGATACCTTGAGAGTGGGGTACTAGAGAAAAAAAATCATGAAGATGAAGATAGACATGTCTGACCACACTGTTTACACAATTTTTTTCTTGAAAGAACCTGGGAAGTTAAAGGATTGATTCCTGACAGTAGGTTTTGCTCTTGCTTTGGTACAATTACCTCTCTTTCCTTTCAAGATTGTTTTAGGAATTCTCTTTTTTAAAATAATTTTATTGTCAGCTCTTATAGCATTTATCGCAATCCATCCATCCATCCATACATTGTGTCAAGCAGCTTTTTAATATGTTGCCATCATCATTTTTCAAAGAATTTTCTTTCTATTTGAGCCATTGGTATCAGTTAATTTCTCCCCTCAACCCCCATGTTGGCCTCATGAAGTCTTGATAATATATAAATTATTATTTTATTTGTGGCTTACACCAACCACTGTTTTTGCATATTCCTGACTTGAATGGTAAAACTGAATGAGGTAAATTTTGAGATGCTGCGGCAAAATTTGTCCCTTGAACTTCTTTGACACAATGCTGCTTTGTCAAAATGGCTGACTGAAAACCCAATCCTGGCTTGATACAATCAGAGACATAGGTCCATACTTCATATCACTGGAATCATTTAGATAAGGATTAAGATAGAATAGATATGAATTTTAATGAACTGTTTTAAGAATTAGTTTAGGATCTTGCTGACTTGATTTATACTATATTCTTCTGTCTACTGTTAGTGATACAATGATTGATAGAAATGATTACTGGGAAGTAAAAATAAAGATTTTGCAAGCCTAATTGCTTTCAAACATCATGCTGGAGCTTTAAATGAATATAGGACAAGCCTGCAAAGAAGACTTTGCAAAGATAAGCTCCATCCAGAATCTTGAGGGCTCATGATTTTCAAATTTAAACTACTTAGGGGGTTGTTGACAGACTAAATGTAAATAGAAACCTTTTGGCTTTTTGAATTTTGAGCTAGTGATTTTTTTTCCCTGAATCTGGAAAATCTGAAGTGTGAAGAAACTACTCTTTAAGGATGGAAGCCGAAGGGAGACAGATAACAACCTTGATTCACTTGTTGAGTAGAAGTGGGAGAAATATAGCAAGATAAAGAGAGTTTGAGTCTGGTGAAGGGCACCATGGTCCTGGTTCACAGTGATGGAGGAGAATACAATAACAGGCTGGCTGGTCTGAAGTTCATGACCTAGCCTAAGGAGGCTAGGGTTATTGATAATTTGTCACAGGATCATGATCTACAGACAAGATGGCCAATGGACACCCTAGTGAGACTAAATGAGGCAGCCCACATTGAGTTGACCAGAACCCAACCAGATGAAGGTAAGATTTTTGAGCCTGGGAATTGTTGCATATTGCTGCTGATCTGACAGATGTCCCGTCCTGATTTAACTTTGATTATAGATATGGATACAATTCCAACAGGAATGAAGATTCTTCACATCAAAGAACATCCATGTCTTCTCATAGAACTGGGGTGATATAAGTGGGGAGTCTACAAATTAGATACCCTAAATTGGGAGAGGGGAACAAAGGCATGAAGTTGCTAGATTAAAAACTTTCAGAGATGGGGGAATATGATTATAGAATTCTTGGATTCTGGTGTGGATGCTCACATAGCTGCAACTGTTAAGCACAGGATATTTTTGTTTTGTTCACTTATAGAGCATTATGTTTAAAGGAGGCTGACACATTTTGAGTTGTATGCATGTTAGTATTATCCTGTTAAGTACAAATATGATTTTACTGTCATCCTTGTTTTATTAATTATATGTGGCTAAATAGTTGTGTAAATGTGTCAAGTTGACAAAGAGTGATCTGTGGTAGTTACATAATTTCATGCCACATTGATTATTGAATCTAGAGGTGGAGTCTAACCTGTTAACTAGGTCACAGCCTTCCTGTGGGCATGGTCTTCTCCAGAGGATTCTGGGGACTTCCTCTCTCTCTCCCTGGAGATGGGCCACATACTCTCTCCTTTACCTTCTATGGAAGAGCTATGCTCAGAGAGCTGGAGGAGCCATGTGAAGACTCATGACAGTTCTGATATATTACGCTGGCATTGGATCCACAAGACTTTTCATTCAATGACCTGTGTGTGATCTTCCTGCATGCTTTCCAGGAATCTAAAGAGGAATTTATGGACCAGTATCAGGCATTTAGGCCAATATTGGACTTATGGACTTATCTGGACTGTCCTTCTATGTTTTCTCAATATATAATTGTTCTCTGGTATAGAACTCTCTCTATACACATGAGTGTCTCTGGATTTGTTTCTCTGGTCAACCTGGTCTAACACAACCATGACTGTTAAAAAGACAATCTATCTTGGGAGAGGAACAAAAAGAATGCTCCTTAGAGGCAAGGATGATAATACTTTGTTTTACATAATATGGATGTATTGTCAAGAGGCACCAGTCCTCGCAAAAGGACATCAAGTCTGGTAAAGTAGATAGCTCAAAAGAGAATGGTTGTCAATAAGTTGTATTGACACAGCAACTTCAAGAATAAACTTAGGTATGGGAATTATTGTGAGGATGGCCCAGGACTATGTGGTGTTTTGTTCTATTGTACTATGGATAATTTTGGGTCAGAGCTGAGTGGATGGCACGTAACAACAACAAAGCTACCACATCAGATTTGTGATGTACTGGTCCCAAATGTAAAATGGAAGTACAAATGACAAGTATTTTATTGTATATGATTTTAAGGTCTTTAGTCACAATGAGATTTTGAGAGAAAGAGTATCAATTTTATACCCTCTGGTGTCTATAAGAATGAATTTCATTATTGATAGCTAATATTCCAAGTCAATAGAAAATGAGTTAGTTAAGCCGAGGGTCAGGTAGCAAGAGTTTCAAGTGGAGACTAAAATGACAAAGTGTCAGAAATTATCTTTCATATTTATTGGTGAAGTAAATCCCTAGGCTAGTCCATATTTGAGGGGGTTAAGAATTTTTTTCTCTTCATATGACTGTTAGCAGGCAGATGCATATGTTCAATATGTGGCATTTGCTAACACTCTAACTAAGCTTTCAGAACTCATACCACTACAATATAGCTCTCATTATTTATATCTCCTTATTTTTATCGAGTCCCAAGTCCAGGCTCTCATACATATTTGAAAATCTTTGAACAATAGAGCTATGCTATTTGCAACCTCCCGCCCATTTTAAAATGGACACAGAGATGAGATAATTGCAGTCCATTCCTATTTCAAGGAGGACTCAAGACATGAAACGGGTAGCACAGACAATTTGAATTCCATAGAGATGCTGAAATCCAAATGCTTGTCTCTCACAAATCATCCTAAAATCCACTGCACAGAACGATTTCTCCACTATTCTTGACTCCATTAGCTGCACTCATGTTACTGAATTTAGAGCCATCCATAAAAAATGACCAGTGGTAGGGCTGAGCACCAGTGGCATAGTGGTTGAGTGCAGAACTGCGGCCGACTGGCTGGGCAGTTCAAATCTAGCAGCAGCTCTTCAGGAGCAAGGCTGGGCCTCCCACTCCCACCAGAAGGCAGTGATGCGCCCCCCATCCTCTCCCAAGAAGGAACACAAAGTTACCAGTGTTTCCAACTAAATTGCTCTCTTCTCTTGTTTGTTCCACATAGCAATTTGGGAGCCCTGAAGTCTTTCATTTTTAAACTACCCCATGCATATCAAACTAAAGGGAAATAATCAACTTATTACTCACAATTTGGAGAATTCTAATTCGGACTTACTTCAGTGAATAGAAGACAAATTCTCCAATGTCTTTGAGACACAATTGTTTCTAGCCAGAACTTAGAATCAGGGTGCTACAACGCACTTTAAAACTTTTAAAGGTTTCTTCTAGTAAAGAAAATCTAAATGTCATTACTATTAGACTTCCCAGCTGAAAAGTACTAGGAGAAATTTCTTAAGTTATTCAGATTTTTGTAAATCTAGCTGACACAGTACACAAGACACTGTCTTACATATTTTTGAGACCTTAATAAATGGTCTTATAATCATCACTTTCAATCTGAATAGTGCTAATCTGGAACTTAACTTTACTGGCAACATCTGGTATTTGATATTTCTCTAAGGACATGTCTTATTTTAAGAAATTTTACGCAAACTACACAGGCTTTTATGCTTCTTTTTAATTCTTGAAAGTGAGAATTTCCCTTCTTATCACATCTCTATCTTTATGTAGTCATATGATATGGCTTTCAATGTTAGAGGCTGTTCTGACCCATCTGATTCCAGTCATGAGTAGCATATCCTCAATCTGGTCTTTAAGATCACAAAGCCGAAAATATAGTTTCATCAAAGGTACACAGTTGCCTAAGTACCACCTTGATGCACCTGTCTTGACAAATGATGCAGGAAGGACCGCATTTTGTGCCAAATCATCTTGATAACCACTCATCAGAAGCCAGTTTCTGTTCCCTCACTGCTGTGGAGTCTGGATTTCAGAGACCCACTGCCCTGTCTTAGTCTACAGAACTGCTGCTGTCTGTTCTTTGGAACTGCCCACCATGTGGATCACAGCCCAAGGAGAAGACTCCTGTACCAAGACTTGGGAATCTATCATGGCTGCATGAGTCCCAGTGTTGTTTTTTGTCTGTACACCAAGTAAAAATTTCTTCTTCCACTCATGATCATTTTGCACCTCTATAACTGTGATAAATGAGACCTGCGAGACTGAAGCAACACTTTGGCAAAGTTCATTTTCCTACTCTGAATCTTGCATTTGGTTTGCCTATGTCTGTCCTCTGATTCTTGGAACTCCACTCAGCAGTTTATTGCTCATCTTCTGTGTTGACCTTTGCAGCCTTGTGAGTCAATAGCCTGTGGTCTGCTCTGCCAGGCTGGGCTCACAGCCTGTGAGTGAGGAGAAATTACCCCCAACCATGTCTTCATTATGAATTTGGGTCTTGCCCATCTCCATAAGTACGTAAGTCATTTCCTTGAGAATATTGAGTTGTATGAGATGGTGCAGAGGAAGAGTTCTACTATTAGTCAAAATGAAATCTATGGCAATATGTTTTTTTTTAATGTGAGGAAGAATATTGAGGAATGTAGTTAATATTGGAGAGGATGGGTTGATACAGTGGTTTTGAAAAATTGGAAATTTGGGACTTTAGCCTGCACAATATAGGAGAAAATGTGCTCATCGTTTTAACATGACTTTTCCTTTAAATCAACCAGTAATAATATCTTCTTATTTCCCATAGTCCCCTGGGTTGATTGGATTCCGCTGGTTGATTATGACAGTTTTTTTTTCTGTAGTAACAATCTGCTGAAAACTGGATCTAGAGTCACATGAAGGGTCTACTGAAGTAGTTCCCCACCTGCCTAAGGCTGTGACCATTTAAGCAGTTCCTCATGTCAAAGTGACCCCCAACCACAAAATTATTTTCATTACTACGTCATCACTATAATTTGGCTACTTTCATGAATCATAATGCAAATATCTGATACACAGGATGTATTTGCTTTTTTGGGGGAGGGGGAACATCACTGCACTCTGGTGCTCATGAGAGCTACCCAGCCTTGCTCCTGGAGAGCTGCTGCTGAATTTGAACTGCCAAGCCCGTGGGCCGCAATCCCGCACTTAACCACTATACTACCGGGGCTCAGCCAATGTATTCCCATTGTTACAAATTGAACATGATTAAAACATAGCTATTAATCACAAAAACAACATGTAGTTATCAATTGTGAAATATTTACTTATAATTACAAATAAATGGCATTTTGTCTTGAAGCGAGGTGTAGCATGGGTAGCAGGCTTCATGCCAGGACCTCATGTGTGGGCTTATCTGCATGTGGACAGACCCGCTGGGAGATGGATAGAGGAGTGGTGTCTCGGTTCCTAAAACCAATGGAAATCTGTGTTTTGCGAAAGTCTTAGGTGACCCTAAGAGAAAGGGTCATTCGACCCCAAAGAGGTCACGCCCCACAGGCTGACAACCACTGGTCTATTGTATATCTAGGTTGGCTCATTCATATGGCTAACAGATGCAGCTGAACCTAAAAGCACATCTGTATTGGCTACCTGAGCACCATATCTTGTCATGTCTCTTTGGTTTTCCACAGTTTGGCTATGAATTTCCCAAAGGGAATACCATTAAAGAAAAAGGATTCTAGAAGCCTACGTGGAATGTATATAACTCCTTTAGGTATGACCTTTGAATTTCCAACATGTCCACCATAATCTGTTGGGTAAATAATTTAGTAACCAAGACCAAATGCAAATAGAGACTGATGAGGGTCCCTCCTCAGATGCCCATATGAGAAGTGTGTGCATACAGGTAATGGTGTAGGAAACTATCCACAACAGATGCGCAATGCAGCGTCAGAAGACGGGCCAAGAAGGGATAGACCAGAGAAGTAGAACTCTTCAACCCTGGGTAACTGGACAAGGGTGCTGGCTGGTGCTGTATACGTGAGACAGGCATTTTCATTTGTTTGATCGCTCCCCTTTTTACTTCCCGGTTTCACATGGTTTTACCTCTGGTAATCAACTTAGAAAAAAAATATGTCAATTTCTAAATTTATAAGCATGCTTCAAATTTTATTTTTTATAAAAACTGCCATTCATAAATAAGCCTTATTTTTAATTAGCACATACATCTGGAAGGGATAAATTAATTATATGACAGATTATTATTTTAATAACTCTCCATTTATAAAACAAAATATATCAATTTCTTTTCCTTTAATTTCATTACATAGATTTTGAGATATTAATCTGTTACAGAAGTTATCACTAAAGACAAGCTTACCTAACCCAAATTTTCCTTTCTCTACATTGAGATTGCTCATTAACCTCTATTACTCAATTTACCTGTTATAACCATAATTATGTATTATGAGGTTATTTTAGCAGACCAAGATGATAGTGATGGTTGGTGAAGTCTTTCTTTTTTGTCACAAACTAGTTGGCTCCTTGCTTCCTGAAGCATCAAGTTCCTAGCTTTTGAACCCCATGTACATTCATAAAAATTTTAGGAGTAAATTGCACATGTAATTTTTGATGTTTAATTAAAAATACAATATGTAAATGTTCTGCTTTCAAGAAAATTACTTAACCTCTAAGTGCCTTCTTTAAAAATAGAACAAAATAATTATCATGTATTATTTCATTGACATATTTAAAGGGTGCTTGGAGACTCCTTTACCTTGCTAAAGACTTTTAGTGTACTTTAGTTCAACTTAAAGTATCAGAAGAAAATTCATAAAAACTACTTTCATGCTGCATACTTTTGAAATGCAAAAATTATTTAAAACACATGAACAGACATTCTGATCAACATTATGATATGCACCTAAATATTTATCATCCATTTTGTTCTTTTGAAAAAAATCTTTATTTAACATGAATAAGAGAAAAGATCCATATTTATCCTGAATATTTAATATCATAATTTTTAAAGCCAATCCACTGGAATTAATTCTTCAAATATATTCAAAAATATTTGCTGAAATATTCACTAATTGCAGTTAATGATATATATTAGAAAACCCCCTTTTATCTGCATTTTTATATTCTATGTTTATATTTTAGTATATTTCACACCTTAAGTAACAAAACTTTTTATATGGGTCACAAACTAAGAATGGTGGTCTCAAAATTTAACAAGTTGAAAAAATATTTCCAAACATGTCTTGAAAATTCTGAGAAATTCAGATGTCAATGTCTATAAGCAACTTTTTACTGTATTAATAAAATATTGGTTCAGGCTTTCAGTTTTAGCACTAACAAAGTTAGTTACAAGTCTCATCTTAATACAAGACAATGTTGAACAAACTGAAAGTCAATAACTTTTCTTGGCCCCAACAGAGAAGTAAGATCACAAAGCAATTGCTACTTCAAATTTGAAGATACAGGCAAATGCTATTTAGCTTTGAATAAAGAGAAGCTTAAGACATTGAATCACACACAGTTGAAAAAGTACATATAACTTTGACTTCTCAAAAACATAACAATTATTGACAGGAAACCTAACCTATAGTGTAAACAGTTAACACATAGTTCATATGTGCAGCATTTTCATGCCTATTATGAACTTTGCTTTTCCTTTTATGCAGTGATTCTCAAGCTTGATTGATTTGTCTTCATATGACAGGCAACAGCTGCATATCTCAATTCATGAAATATCGAGCAATTCAGTGTTTTTAAATAATGTTGTAATTCTTTTTTCCTTCTTGGGAGTAATTTTACCTTTCCTGGTGGCACTTCTTATTGTTCCTGTGGTGTTATTTCATTCAATGTTTAGGATATTGCACCAAACCTAAAGAGAAGATGCAAGAATTTTTGAGATTACTTTTTAATGCAAAAAGTAATTTACCAGAAGGGAAAACTGCTCATACAGAGATGACTGGTGTCATTTAAAAATAAGGTTTCCATATAAGTGACCCACACACTTCAGATACCTATGGTTCAATGGTGAGCAGTACAGAGGACCACAGCTAAGATGGGTTTACCCAGAGGAGCTATAACCTGAATAAAATACATTACTAATGTGTTTGCTGCAGAAAAGGCATTTCTCTGACTTTACTCCCAATAACCTTTCTGTCTCACCCACGCAGGAACATCTCACACAACCCAGCAACACTGGCCCAGGAACGGATTAATACAGAATCACAAGATTATAGAATGATTTCCCTCCTTTACATATTTCCACCCTACCAAAATATATCCAATATAATAACAATGAATTATAGTGAAAAGATCTACAGGACATAGACTGTTTCAGATGAAAGGCCTTAGAGTTAAAAAAAAAAATAGCCGGGAGACAAAAATATGGTTTCTTCAGTAATTTGAAACCTTTGGAATTTACAGCTACAGCAAATATAAACTATAGCTTAACTCCAGTACAGATTAACATAAAATACTGCACTAAAGATAATTTACTTCAGTCTCTTATATCCTACATGTCATGTCCCTCTTGCTTGCACATGTGCACATACACATACACTCACATTATTTTAACAAATTTAAAATTACATAAAATGTTAAAACATTGGGCAAAGTAAGCTTTGAAATAAGACTCTTATGACACAAATTGAGAATTTTCACAATTATCCCACAGAGAATTTAAAATAATAATAATTATAATCTTCAGCTTTATCATAACTGAAGTAAATAACATGGAAGTACACATGTTCAATGTAAGTAATGCAATGGAGAACCTAAAAATGTACCAAGGAAGTTGTTATAAATAAAAAAATTCTGGGGTGGGGAAAAATTCTGCACCTAGATATATCATATTTAAAGTGCAGGCAACCAAAGACAAATCACAAATATTAACAAAAGTTATAGGTATAGGACTAATGCTTGGTATATAGGGAATCAAAAATAAGAATCATAGTAACTGTTGTTCCAGAAATGATGCAAGCAAAATGGAAGATATTCAAAAGTTGAAACAAGAAAAAAAATAATGAAATTCTGTTTCCAATGAAATTATGTTTCTCAGCCATAAAGAAAAGTGGAGTTCTGATACACGTTAGCACGTGGATGAATCTTGGAAAGATTATGCTGAGTTGAATGTTAGACACAGAAGAAAGAAATGTATATGGTTTCACTTAGACGATGTATCTAGAATAGGCAAGTGCAGAGTCATCTAAGTCAATCAGAGGGTATGGGGGGCTGTGGGGACCCTGCTGGTGCAGTGGTGAAGTGCTCCACTGCTAACTGAGAAGGTGCTACTTTGAACCGACAATGGGAGATGGATGGGGTGCTCTGTTCCTCTCACAATCACAGCCTCGGAAATGCTCGTGGGCAGTTCTGCTCTCTCCTATACATGCACTGTGAGTCAGAGTCTATCCAGACATAGCCCTTACGAGTATACTTAGTCAATACAGTGCTAGAACTCTCAGACTCATGAGATCACAGAAGTAAATGAAAGGAATCCAGATGGACAAAGGAGAAGCGAATGCTCACTATTTGTGGATGATACAATGTCATATGTAAAAATTCCCCAAGATTTAACCAAACAGCAACAAAAAATGTTGGGGGAAAAATGGCAGGTCTGGCAATGTGGCAAGATTGGTGATCAAGACACAAAAATCATTCAAATTCCTATATACTAACAAAGAGAGCTCTGAAGAAGAAATGAAGAAAACAATGCTATTTACACTAGCCACAGAAAAGATGAAATACTTAGGATTAAGCCTAACCTGAGAAACAAAAAGAATCCTGTAGAAAGAAAACTAGAGAACAGCTTTACGAGAAGCCAAAAGAAACCTACAAAAGTGGAATACGATCCTGTGTTTACAAATAGGAAAACTGCATATTGTCAACATGTCAGCCCTGCCCGACCACTCAGACTCTCTCACTCGCATTAAGCCAGTTCGGACTCATAGAGACCTAGGAGAACAGGGTGGATCTTCCCTTGTGGGAGTCCTAGGGAGTCACTCTTAATGCAAATAGAAAGCCTCATCTTTCACCCAAGGACCACGTGGTGCTCTGGAACTGCTGACTTTTCCAATTAACAGCCCAACCCATAACCCTCTACACCAGTTGGATTTCATTGCTCCTAAAACAATCTATAAATGCAACCTATAGAAGTTAATCGCTTTTCAATTTGGGAATATTAAAAGTGAAGAGATGGAGTCTAGCCTGTCAATTAGGTGATAGTGAATGAGACCTCTGTATGGACATGGACAGGGTTCTGGGAACTCCTGTATTTCCTCTTTGGAGGTAGGAGACACTCTCTCTTTGCTCACTCCCTGGGAGATATTGTGGTCAATGAGACACCTAGACCAACCCTGATGCAGCCCTGGAAGGTAGGGAAGTCATGTGAAGAACCTTGCCAGTGCTGAGAAGATTACACCACCACTGGATCCAAACACTTTTCACCCACAGGCCTGTGATCATCCAGCATTCAGTATTATTGCATGTTTTGTCAGTCTGAAGAGGAATTTATAAGTTGGTATCAGATATATGGGCTAATTGCAGATATATTGACTTGGTGTGGACTGGGCTGGGATGTTTTCTTAATGTACAATTACTGTTTATATAAAGATTTTTCTTACACAGATAAGTGTCTACGGATTTATTTCTCTGGTCTACCTAGATTAGCACACACACACACACACAACTCAATTCATATCCAGATCTGAACTCTAGTCTTAAAAGAAATAGAAAACTCATTACTAATTATATATGGCAACAGAAAAGACCCAGAAGAAGTAAAAAAGAACAAAATAAGAGACCTCTCAAAATCCAGCTGAGAGGAAGTATTGAGAGGCAGATGAATGAGCATGATGGTGGGACAGGAGGAAGATAAAAGGAAACATAAACAATCTAGGAAGCAAAGTTACGGATAGAAGTATAAGCATAGGCATTTATATATGTAAATACATTAATTCATAAGAACAGAGATATTGGCCTATGCACTGAGGTAGTGGATGGACTCTGGGTCTCTGCTCATGCCTTCCCTCCATACAAGAGCACTTTGTTCTAACAAACTGGCATTTGGTATTGCTCACCCTCCTGGACAATCATTGAAGGGAATATGGGTGTACAAGGAAATATGGTGAAGAAAGTGGATGGTGCCCAGCTTTTAAAAGATATATCATCTGGGGTTTTTAAAGCTTGAATTTAAACAAGTGGCCATCTGACTGAGAAACAAGAAGCCTGCATAGATGAAGTACCTCAGCCTGTGGGATCATGAAGTATCCTTGGGACTGAGTAACAAGCATGAGAAAACTCATAACACACAAACAAATAAACAAACAAGCAAAACCCCCCAAAATATATTGTTGAGAAGGAGGCGCAAAGCCGATCTGTAGATAATGGGACATCCACCCACGGAGAGGTCACAGGGAAGGAATGAGTCAACCAGAACACAGTAGCGCACTGTTGTAACACCATATTCTTCCAGTTCCTTAAGACTTCCTCATCCCCCACTGCCATGACCCCAGTGCTGCCTCTCATTTTGCACTAGAGGAAGCATGTACACAGGTACAGATAAGAAATAAGAGCTCCAGATGAGCCCCGGTGGCGTAGTGGTTGTGCGCGGGACTGCGGCCCACTGGGACGGAGGTTCAATTCCAGCAGTGGGGTTGGGCCTCCTACTCCCACCACCGGAGAGCAGTGATGCCCACCCCCCGCAAAAAAAAAAAAAAAAAAAAGAAATAAGAGCTCCAGATACACAGAATTCAGGAACAGGAATGGGAAGAGTGATATCAGAAGGGGAGGGGGAAGGTGGGGAAAGAAAGGGAGCAATGAGGAACCTATTGCAATGATAGACACTTAACCACACACCCTACAGGGGAAGGGAGACTGTGGTTGCTGTAAGGTATGAAAATAATATACTTGAAAGCAGTAAGATTCATTACACAAGCTGAAATATGTACTTCTGTGTTCATTACAGCGCTGTTTACACTCAAAAGAAGTTGAAAAGAAGTTGGATAAAGACAAATTGAGACATATACAAAATGAAATATTACATGTCTTTAAATAAAATGATGAAACCATGAAAAACTTCGTGACCTGGATGGAGATGGAGAACACTATGCTATGTGATTCCCCACTACTAACAGTATAAACACTGAAAGAACTATTTGATTGCCAAAGGGAACAGATTTGGAGGTTTCCAAGAAATGGAGTGAAAGGATGGGAAGATAAAGCCACAGACTAGAAGGCTGCCAGGTACTGGTTGAATTAGGTGGAAAGGAGAATGGAGTACTGTAAGAGGGAGATAAGAAAAAACAGGTGGTGGTAGTATCATCGAATACCAGGGAGGGGCTTAATGAGTGGTTTGGACTGTTGAACACAGCTGATAGTCTGAAATGTAACCACTTCCATTCCATGAAAGCAAGGGATTACAAAGGAAAAAAAAAGCCACAGACTTATGTAATACTTTCAAATGGTAACCATTATAGAGCATTTTTGAAACATTTTATTAGTGATATAGTTAAAGTTTATTGTGCCAACCTGGCCTAAAAAATACATGTGGGGTTAGTTGAAGGATGGAGAGATAAATGCCTCAGAGAGCCTCTCCTTTCTAGTTCTGGGGTCTCTTGCTTGGTGATGGTTGGAGCAGATTGCAGCTCCCTTTGCCTGTTCCCTGCTTCAGCTGGCAAGGCACATGTCCTGCAAGAAATCTCTAAGGAGAAGCCACGTGGATCTACTCTGGTGCAGCCCTGGGTGCTGGAGCAGCTGTGTGGATACCCTGCCAAAACAGTGGTGCTTACAGGGTCACTGATTTGGCTTTCTTCCTGCAGTCAGTGACATTGTGCATGTTTTGTGAATTGAGGAGGACTTCGTAGATTGGTGTTGGACATATGGGCTAATGTTGGACTTATGAGTTTGGATAGCATCAGGTTGGGATGCTTTCTTAATACTTACTTACCCTTTATATAAAACTCTCTCTTATGCATATCAGTTTCTTTGGATTTGTTTCCTTAGTTTACCCAGACTAACACAACTAGATTCTCCAGCATCAAAATAAGCTTTAAGTAATCCTGATTTATTTTGGAATGAATAACAGATTTCCAGGTTTTTGATAATTACTATTGAATTGAGGATAAAAGGTAAAATAAAAGGTAAAAAACTAAAATGTAATTAAAGTCCAAATTCTAATTAAAAAAGATTAAAAATCATATTGATCTGTGCAAATAGTTTATGGTTTAAATTTATTTATCATAATGATCAATTGTCTTTTATATATACTCTAATCCTGTTCTATCTGATTATGGAAAATAAGGTTTATTTAGATCATTGCAATAAATGCAAATTTTAGATACACTTCTTCCATTATTTAATTTAGAAATATTTCAATTGAAAGAAAGCTTTTAAACAAGTGTTACATGCCCCTCTATTTCAAGACTTGATGAATATCTTAAGCCTGAGCTGTGTCTTCGTCTTTCATAAATGCACCAGGCACTATCCATCCGTGTCTAGTGAATGTGTGCTTTGGGACTTTGGTTCTCACAGTACTATTCTTTCTTAGGAACAGACAACTTGTCAGATTTGGGGCTCTGAGCTGTGACCACAGGTGAGAGCCAAGTTAATTATTCTGTACAAGCAGCTGACCCAAGACTTTGACCTCAAGAACGTCAAGCTTGAAGTCGTTAGACCAACTTAACTGTGGATGAATTAGTTAAATACTTTCAAGTAACATAAAGGTTGTAGGTTAGCTAGTATTCTTCCAAAGCAACAATGTAGTGAGTGGATTTGAGAGCTCATTATTCCTCATGCTTTTGATTTTACCTTTGACTTTACTTAAGGGAGCTTGTTGCACTCTCTCCTCTTTACCATTCTTCGCTCTTTACAAACTCCCAAACCCTGACAGGATTCTGAAAGAGCCGAGAAATAAAATAGAACTATTCCGGGCGCACGCGCGCACGTGTGTGTATATGTGTGTGTGTGTGTGTGTGTGTGTGTGTGTTTTCATTCTGTCTTCAATGTCCTTCAGTCTCTAATCTAAGAAAGGAACTCTGGTGGTTGTAGTGGTGATTTACAAGGTCGCCGGTTTGAATCTACTAGTTGATGAGCAGTAGAAAGATAATTCTTTCTGCTCCCATAAACATTTAGTGTTGGGAAACTAAAGGACAGGTGTGTTCTGTCCTGTAGGATTTCTCCGACTGGATCCACTTGAGAGCAGAGAGTTGAGCTTGGCTAGGTTGCAGTCTCATATATAAATCTAGTGACCAGAAAGATTTCCTATCATCCCTAGATGATATATTTTGAAATTTAGAATGGTCAATCTGTTTGTCGGGTTTAATACCTTGCTATTTGTAGTATACTAATCTTTCTTTGGTCTTATTACAAAAGGGATTAGGCAAGGTAACGTACCTATTTTTTCCCTCTATCATGGTCTCTTGGTTTTATCCCACTCTGCTTTGATACAACTTCCAATGTACTGCATGCTCTTCACAGTTGGTAATTAATTTTCAGATACCTAAGGATTGGCCTTCCTGAGTTCTCTTTGCTCCCAATGATTTCTACTTATAATCATTATCATCTTCCCCTTCAAGTCCTTACATAACTATTGGTACTTTTTAGCAGACAGAACCTACCATGTCTAGAATCTTGTTACCAAGTTCAAGAACTCATCATTAATTTTTTTATTTATGTCTAAATTAATTTTGTATCACCATCTTATGTGTCTCTGTTTCCTGTCCAGGGTAAAAAAAAAGTTGCTAGTCCCTGAGAAAAAGCTAGCCTTTTAATCTGATTTCAATTCACCAAGTCTCTAATAGTTCCTGTGTAGAATATTTCCCTTCTCTGTCAACTCGTATCCATCAGGCAACAAAGAACCAGCTCTAATATAACTGGTAACCCTAAATATTTCTGACCATTCTTTCATTTAACTTCTTTTGAAAAGCTTAGTTAGCTAGTCCATGCTACTTTGTCTTTTAAAAATTGGATCTCCTAAATTAGAGCTATGAATATAGTATTAATGTGTGCAAACCATTTGAAAAAAGATGAGAACAAGTATTATTCAGCATAATTTTAATATATTATGGATTATTGAGCAAAGCATTATGATCTTGTTAGGAATATGGTACTATGCAATAAAAATAGAAAGAAATTAATTGTAATTGTATATTTCTAATTCAAGGATAGAGGTTAGCTCTGTGCAGTAACAGGAGGAAGAAGGGTCTCAATTTATAGGAAAAGCTCCATTGCTTTACATTTGTGTATGTGCTACTATTTTTGTTCTATACATTTTAATAATTAAATCGAAGAGCAAGTAAACATTTCAAAAGTAAATTCCAAGTTTATCAATAAATGCACAGATGTTGTTGTCTTAATTGATCTATAAACCATTAGTCTTGATGTTAACAGAAGTGATTTGTAAAGTTTCCTGTTCTGAACTTCCCTCCGACTAAAATCTCAATGTCTAGTATTTCATTCATTTAATTGCTCCTATTTATTGAAATCGAAGTTACACAGCACCTAGCTGTGCTTACAAAGGGACCTGGTGGCTCTCTCCTCTTCCTTGGCATGGAGTTAATTCTTATGCATAGCAATCCTGTAGGACAGGGTAGAACTGCCCTTTGGCTTTTCTATAATATTTTATGGATGTAAAAAACCTCACTTTTCTCCTGACAATTACCATATTGACTTTGAACTGCGGATCTTGTGGTTAGCCGTCCCACATATACCCCACTGTGCCATCAAAACTAGTAACTACAAAGTAAGCACTTCGAATCCACCAGTTGCTCAAGAGGAGAAAGATAAGGATATCTGCTACTGTAAAGATTTACTGTCAGAGAAGCAGTAAGGGAAATTTCTACTCACTAAGTTCTCAATGGGAGATACAAGGAGGAGTAAGACTCTACCTACTTACTATGGAAATTTAGAATGTAATAGAGTTAGTGAGCTCAGAAAAAATCTCAAGTGGAATGATTTTGTAGAGATACATTGATAGATGAGTCAAGGAAATCTCAAGGTATGAAATTGGAGGTAGGTCAGAACATGGAATATTGGACACATTGGTCCAACAAAATGTAATATTAGGATTTGGTTCTTCATTCTCCAATATCTTAAGCTATAAACATTATCTGTTCATATGACATTTTGTGATTATAAATATATTTAAAATATATATTAGTCTATGTCTATGAAAGCCACATTAAAAAAAAAAAAGATGAGGAAAGACTCTGTAATAAAAGGGACAATCAGTAGTGAACAAAACTTCTTTCTAGAGAAACTATCTCTAAAACATTTCTTGGGCTGAGCCCCAGTAGTGTAGTGGTTGTGTGCGGGACTACAGCCCTCTGGGTTGGCAGTTCAAATCCAGCAGCAGCTCTCCAGGAGCAAGACTGGGCCCCCTACTCCCACCAGGACAGTGATGCCCCCTAGAAAAAACAAAACATTTCTTTTGGGCTCGAAGGTCCTTTGTACAACTTGATTGGATATAACATTCTTTTTACTTAACACCTTTCCCTTTGGCTTAATGTAGTGGATCGAAGCATGGATGTCGGCATCAGAAAGAGATCCATGGGCTAAATGGATTGCTTAGTCTTTCTACCACAGGTGTTTAGTTTTTGTACATTGGATGATAGTAATGTGTCTCAAATTATTTTGAAAAAATACAATAGGCAATAAAAGGAATACGCCTTGACAACTGGTGGTGTGCATGTGACATCCCACTCTGAAGTCCCAGAGGTCACATTACAGAGACCACAAGAGAGCAAAGGAGCCTGCTGAGACCAGAGACAGAGGGACTGACTTTCTAGTCCACTGAACAAGTGAAGCTGAGTGTCTGCAGGAAGCACTGTATGAGGGAGAGGGTGAGGATCACTCTTGCTGGGATGGAGGAGAAGAGGTACTGAGAACAGAGGGAGGGCATCCTTAATATTTTCTGATCCCAACTTCATGTAACCCAGTAAATTCCCAAATAAACTCCCACAATCATTAAAAAAATTAATATTCTCTGCACAATGCCTGGCATGCAGAAGCACACAACAATGTTAATTAGTTTATAACTCTTATTCAAGTTGACTACAAGAAATTTCTAAATCACCATAGCCATGCTTTATCAGATAGTTGATACTTAATGTACATAATTACCTCTTCATCCACTCTTACTTCTTTGAATTTGAAATTCAAAGAAAGAGATTTTTAATTGTATGTAACTATAGTTAAAGTAACAGGGACTTTTTAATTTGGGCTTCTGCCCCGATCAGTAATTATCCATGTGCAGTGCAGCAAGTGCCTTCCTTCTTTCTGTTTTTTCTCTAGAAAGGAACAGTTGATTTTAATTTCTGTCACAAAACCATTGTGAGAGCTTACTTTGAAAAAGAGATAGCATCAATTTGTATACCACTAAGTGCAACATCTAATGGCAATTTAAATCTTTGTTTTATCTCCAAGTGTGATAATAATCACTTTCCAGAGAATTTTGTATAATTAATATTTAAGATTTGTACTTTGACTGTATCTAGAATTATTTTGCATTGTGGAATTTGCTTTCTGTAATTAGCCATAGAATAAAACTAATTATTGGGACACTGCCATCTTTATCCATTAAATAGAATTCCTTAGGAAGGGTTTTGTAAGTACAAAACATGATGTGAGGTTACTAGGCAGTGTCTCCAGTCCACCCTGACTCACAGAGACCCTCTGCACAATATGACGAAACACTCCTGGGTTCTGTGCCATCCTCAGCAGCAGTGCCGTGTTTGCGCCCATTGTTATATCCTTTGCTTTAACCCATTTCATTGAGGATGATAATAAATGGTTATTTACAAATAAGTAATCTCCTCATTCTTGTTCATTGTCAAGAGTTGTTCTTCATTGGCATTTGTCTTGTATGTATTTTCATGTCTACAAAAGTTGGAATTAAAAATAATAATAAGACATCCCCAAAATGTGCCACATACAAGCTCACTTGAACTTTTGAGTTAACAACTTTTTTGGAAAATAAGATGTTTTGAAGACATTTACACTTTTAGAAAAAAAATAAGTTTTACATATAAAAACAGCCTTATATATCGATTTTTATATCTATATATGTGTTTCATTTTTGAAATCTATGTGAAAAGAAGTAATGCATAGATAACAGAAAGAAAATTAAACTTCTTTAGAAATGCTTTAGAGATTTCTTACTCTAATTCATTTAAAAATAGCCTACTGTAATTATATCACTTTCATAAATATGTTTTACTGATATATACTTATCTTTGATAGTAGATTTCTTAGGAAAATCTAAATAAAATATTTTCATACCAATTTATTACAAAGGTGAAGAAGTGTTTCAAAAGTATAAATTTTGATTTATAAATCAATGGCAATTTTGGAAAACAAGAGTATCATCTAAGAGATTGTTTTGTTGTAAGTAATTAGGCTATATTAGCCTTACTATGGGAATCCAAAATGTGTTGCATAATCTGGTATGCTGAAGTGGCAAGTATCAGAAATTATGGCCCAGATTAATTAATTGGTGTGGTTTGTCTTCACCATCTCTTTTATTGATTAATTTCTATTGGAGGTTCTAGTGAGTGTCTTTCTCTTCACTTAATCATGCAGGAACAAAAAGCAACTTCCTGTTTTTGGGGACATAGAAACCTTTGATTCTTGAAGATAACAGGGTTAATGGCCCTTTTAAAAGTCTTCCTAAACGGAAATCACACAGAGTGCATGTGAAAAGTCAGGCGATGTTAGTGGTGGGCAGTGAGGAGCCCTGGTGGCTGATGGGCAGATAATTGGTGAACAAGAGAACTTGTAGTTAGCGGAGCCTGACAGCTTCCAGAAAGGAGCGGTATCTGCCAGCGCTAGATCCAACACTTGACCGGTGTGTAGTTAGACACAGTACGATGATCACAGCATTGGATGCAGTCAGAATTTAATACCCTGGCAGCTGTGGAAACAGTAAGATGATCCACCTCACTCTAGCGGGATGGACTAACTTTCCCAGGCTTCACTGGGGGTTCATCAAAATATAGCAGTGCCTGTTCCTCAGGACTTCTCCTAATTTTCCAGAAGTTTGAAATGTTTCAGTTTCAATGGGAACATTAGCTGAAGGTTATTTCTCCTGACTGAAGTTTTAGGGAATAATTTCCTTTCCCTTGCTTAAGTGGTCTGTGTATACCTGACAAAATCATATCAACAAATTGGGTTTGTCGCCCAATAAGTTCAGGAAAATAAAATAATCACTTGTTCACATCTTCTGTGTACTATTTGCTGCAACATGAGTGTATCCTCATAGGTCATGGATCTCTTTGAATGATAAGATGAACTTTAATAGAAGAATTATGAGTTTGCAGACTAACACAGCTAATCCAATTTTCCTTCAGTTTAAATAGATTAGAAATAATTAGTAAACAGGGAAATAGGTGATACTTCATTTTCTGTTTCATATAAGAACAGGTTAGGAATCCAGCAATGCCTTTTGCATGCCAATTTTGCATCTTTTAATGGACACCGTGTCTCTTTGGACACTTGCATTATTTCTTCTTTTTAAAATTCAGAAATGCAGCCATTTATTACAATAACATTTCTACATTTTCTGTTATGTTCCAGATTCCTAAATATATTATTGAACAGAAATAACCTTATTCAACTCAAAAACCTGAGAAGTATATATTTTGAAGTCATAAAAATACTCAGTTCTTCGAAGAGCAAAATAAATATTCTTATTTTGTATTTTATAGGTGAATTTCTACAAATACTTCTAGAACAATATTCTAGAATAAGTATTTACTCTGAAATAGAAAAGAACTCTAGAACTGTGTGTGTATATTTTTTGCTATTGTTGGTACTGCAAAACCCCTTTCCAAGGTTATAGCCATGGGCACAATATTTAATTGAGGAATACAAAAAGACAAACAGTTAAATGAAAGTTGATGGTACACTATTAAATGAATATATATATATATATATATATATATATATATATAATGTTCACAAACAAAAATCGAAACTTTGGGTTACTGTTTCAAAGAAGTTTATCTCCTACCAAGAGAAAAGCAGTTATTTTTTATTTAGATTAATAATATATGTTGATGGTTTTGTAAATATTGGTTCTTTGTGTCAGGCTGCTCACTGGATTAATAGTGATCGGAATTTCAGCTTTATAACAGTGATCTAATAGGAGACTTCCTTATGCCTCTTCCACGGACTTGTGATGCAGAACAGGCATATTCTGTTGGTTTCAACTTGTGGCAACTTATCATGTCTATCTGGCATATTTCAGGTTTCTGGTTTAGATACAAATCAGTACTTTCTAAAGAACACTTTTTATAAATAAATAAGAAATTTCAGGCAAATTAGAACCAAACACAAATTACTAGTCATCCAAAGTATCTTAGAAAGAAGTGCTTTTTGTTTGGGGGGTTGTTTTAATTGCTTAGTGGTTGTGCTAATTTGATTGTGCTTGTTCTGACTTATACATTGTTTACACATTTAGTCTCTAAGCAGCTGTCAGCATATTTTTTTAAGTCTGGAGAGTAAATATTTTATGCTTTATGGACCACAGAGAGCCTCTTCTTCTCCTCCTACACTTTCTTTTTCTTCTTCTTGCTCCTATTATCCTTTAACAATGTCAAAACTATTCATTGCTACTGGATTGTATAAAAATAGAGCATGATTTGGACCATTGGACCATGATGTGCCAAACTCTGCTCTTTAGCTCCATAGAACTGTACCACAGAAAGAGTCTTCCATAACCATTGATGAGGATGACTCAGTGCTTAAAAGCTCAAGTTATTAATTAGATTGAACATGCCCAAATTATTCCTATCATATAATAAAGTAATGTAGCAATGAAAATTCAGTCAACTAAAAAAGCAAAGAAGGATATTGACCACAGAACCATGGAGATTTAGCCATAGAAATTACCCTAAAATAATTCTAGATATCATTGATTTTTGATGTTGGTGTATTTACTCTAAGTTAGAAACTTAGATATTGCCCGAGGAAAAAGTGTCTAAAATGTCTCCTATAATTCTTTCCTAAGATACAAGTTAAGCTTTAGCTCATTAATTTTACATCAATGCCAGATGTCTTTTTGCAAATTTTCTAAAATAGGTGCATCTTCCTAAGATACTTATTCTGCAAAGACAATATGTTTGAAAGATAGAGTATGGTGTGACACAATAACACGGTAAAATATACATTTATGTAATATGTGTAATTAGATATATGTATTATATTACCAGCAGTGTTTCAGAGTGGGTCTTTCCCTATAAGCATCATTCCAAATCTGGCCCTATTCAGAAAAGCAGGCATTCATTTTTTTCATGAACCATTACAGATCCGACCTCAGCTACCTTGCATACTCACTTTTCAAAGTTATCTGGCTTGAGCTCATCAACGCAGTTTTTGGCTGCATCTTTCCAAAGTCCTCCCCGTCTATATCTATCTCTGATTTCTTTTTGGTCCTTAAACCAAACCTCCTATACAGTTTCCTATGAATCTCGTTTTTGTGATAAATGTGACATGCTCACAAAACAACGGATTTTAATTTCCCCACACCTCTTCTTGGTTGCAATCTCAATTCCACTCAGTTCCCCAAACCTGAATGTTGGGCATATCCTGTTGCCATCTAAGTTCCCATTGCTCCGCATGTCAGAGCAATGCTTGAATTTCCTTTCTACTACTCCCTCCTTCCTTTCTGATCTCTCTCCTCCTTTCCCTTTCTACCACTCCTGACTGACTGCAGACCTCATTATCCTGCATAGACTGGTTCAATAACCGCCTCTCCATCACTCTTGACCCTCTCTCATGCATATATGACATTACAGTCAGAGAAATCTTTTAAAATGCAAATTTAATCATCTTATTTCCCTATTTAAAACTTCCAAATGGCTTCTCATTTCCTATAGGTTAAAGTCCAAATGCTTTTTATAGCACACAAGGCACTACCATGATCTCACACTAAATTCATCTCATACCTCTGCACCTTTATTCCACCCCTCCTAACCCTCACCTTTGATAGCCCAAACTGGACTTGTGGGAGTTCTCCAGCAGCCCAAATTGAACTCCTCACAGCTTTCTTTCTCTGTGGATCACGTTTTTTATCTTCACAACTACTACTCAAAGTCTCATTCACACTCTGAGATTGACCATAAACAGCAGTCTCCCTGAAGTAATTTTTCTCTTCTTCAGGAAGTTGTTTGATTATTTTCTAATTTGTACCACAGACACCTATACTATGTAACTTACTTTCTTTTTTTTTTTTTGGCATCACTGGTAACTTACTTTCATAGGGTAAATATTTTGTTTTCTCAAACACTTTTGTTAGGGAAATTGAAAGTTTACAGAAAACATAAAGAAAATAAAGAGTTCCTACATGTTCCCTTCTCCAATGCCACAGTAGCTTTGCATATAAACATCTCCTGTTTATACTTGTGTTATATTTGTTATATTATTGCACTAGTATTGATACAATATTATTAGCTGAATTCTATAGTTTACCTTGCAATTGATTTTTCCTGTTGTAAATCCTGTGGGTTTTTACTCCAAAGAAGTCATGTATTTCCCCCATTAGTCACAGTAATAGACAAAATAATTTCACTATCCTAAAAATGCCTTGAAACTTGCCTTCTCATCACTCTCTCTATTGTACTTTGATATACAATATTGCTTTATGCCTATGTATGAAAATTCTTCTTTTAGATATGGGAATCATATAGAAATAACCCATTGTGGACAAACATGATACATTGAATATTTGATAAATCATTGCATAAATGAATGAATGGGTGCTTAAAGAGAGATTTGAGAAGTATACATGAAAACAATTCAGATTAATAATTATTGTAATCGTTCGATGTTGTAGTAGTCAACAGTAATGGTTACAAAGATAATAATAAAACAAAAAATGTAGAATTCACCTCTTTTCTAAAACTCAGTTATCACCTTCGATGTGACAGGTCTTCCTCTACCCAACAGCATAATAGATGTGACATCTGAGACTTTGAGAAGAAGTATAGATTTGGCCATGAACACAGAATTAGTGACTGAAAGAGCCAGACCCTATGAACTCTATCTATGTAGCATTTTCTTCCAATAGTCAAATTTTAATGAAAGTTTGCTCCAGTCTCTTATTTTGTAATTTTCTTTTAGCTAAGTGTCTTTTACTTGGATATTAATTTTCTGACTCTCACTCTATATAGTGAACTGATATGCTGTTACTTGGAGCAATACGTTGGAACATGCTACTGCTTGACTCATTTCCAATTTTCAATAGCTGTAAAAAATGAAAGTGGTTCAAATAGCTGCAAATTAAAGCACAGTTTAAAACCACTGTATCATATCAAACCTATCTGTGCTTCGGTTTATAAGTGCATGCTGCCTGTGCCTGGATAATCCATCACAGTTTAAAATTAGTAAAAGACTTGCAGCAGGTCACTGGTTTTTCTGACAACATGACCTTCTAAATGTACTTCTTAAACTAAGTAGATGTGTTTTCCTCTGAATGTTTTCAATCCAACATACTTTCAATGGAGTCTCATTTCTGTACTCTGGAAAACCCATTCGAGTTCATCATTTAATTAAATTGGTATTTGCATTTATAAAGCAGAAGTAACCAAGGGCAAGGGCATCTACTCAGGCCTGTGCTCCGTTTCTGTAATGGAGATGTGCACATCTGTCAAGCTTGTTGAAACTGAAGCCATGTGTCCTCTGATGCAGGATGGCATTCTGGACCACTGCTCGCCTGCACAGCTGTACTGACTTCACAGACCCTCAAGGGGAAAAGGGAATCTGTACTGGGAGAGGAGAGGGTGGAATATCGTCAGCATTTCATGTCTTCCTTTGGAAGATGGATTTTTATTTTGTTTCCTTTTTAGTAAGCACGTAGAAAGTGTGGTGGTGACTATCAATGCATTTGTTCACATTTATCAATCTAATATCCAATATCCATTTAATATCAATTTATTAAGAAACATGGAGATGACTAACAGGTTTCATTCTTTCCATAGATAGATGGAGAATTGTGCTGATGCAACCCCACATTTAGTTACAATATTCATGCTGCTCCAGTTATTATATTCCCTCCACATATTTGGATGATATTTTAGGTAATATTTCCCTCAAAAGAGCTTATTTTATATAAATGCAACCAAGATTTTGTGTCACACTCACCCTAAATTAAAGAATCTGTAGCATTAAATTAGCCATGGTCAGTGATATTTTAGGCATAGTGCCTAGGCATCTTGCAAAATGAGGATAGTGATTGAATTTCTCTCAGTTTTGATCACCGCATTATTATTTATGAAACAAAGAATGCTATCTTAGTGGGTTTTCAGTCCTCTCATTGTAGAGAAGAAATATAAAGGATACATAACTGAGGGAAGGAATTTTGGGGCTTCTTACTGTCCAACTGAAATTAGAGCAAAGCTGAAAGGAAGAATATATTAGTGGATTTCTCACAGGAAGGTAGTGTAAAAATGGCAGATGAAATAGTGGAATGGGATTGGAATGCTGCCACAGCTGTGGGGAAGGAGAGATTTTATTTATTTTTATTTTAGTTCTTTTCAAATATGAAAATTCTGGAAGCAGTATCCTCAATAGAGGGAGGGCTGAGTCTTGGGATAGGCAAAATTAGAAGATGAAATGATAAGATAGCAGGTATGCATTTTGGGAAAGCATCTAAGGTAGTGTTTAGGGAAGTTGTACTTTCAGGTGTCTGTCTAACAGATATGGTATCAAAACAGAGGAGAGACACATGAGATAAATGTGATGGCAACACAACCAAGCGTGGCTGGCGTAGGAGAGCTTGGGAAGATGCTGGTCTTCTCCATAGCTCTGGGAGGGAACGACCCAGGGCCTGTTCTGGTTGAACACCTGCTCCAGTGACATTAAAGGGAACTGCTGGGGACACAGAAGTAATTCACAGATGACTCTGAGTGTTTAGGTGATAAGCAAATATAAAAATCTGGTAACATGATGTCTAAAGCTGAGCAAGTCATGAGAGAAAGGATTTATGCCCTTCATATATTCTGAGTAGCCCCAGGCTCACCTGTGTGATTCTGAGAGCATGTATTTGACCTCACGCTCCCAAAGCAATCCTGATTAAAAATTTATGTTTGCTAATCCATCTTGGCCAAAAAAGCAAGATACAATGACAGCAACTAGAAACAATTTTTAATGTTAAATAAAACATAATAAATAAGATATGATATAAAAATAAAACCATAGTAGTATGGATTTCTGTATAAAATGCCATCAAAATTCATCATTCCAAATCCCAAACTTACTGCCCTCTAGGAAATTCCAACAAACAATGACACTTTCAAGAGAGTAGAACTTCTTCTTAGGATTTCTGAGACTTTACATCTTTAGAGATGTAAGAAGTCTCCTTTCTATTTCAAAATTCAGTATTAAAGAATTCATCATAAATACAATAGTCACTTAAAATATTTAAAATTATTAATGTGAAAATTATATTCTTCAATGTAGCAACTAAAATATCTTTATTTAATAAAGGAAAAGAAACAAAAGCAGAATTGAAATGTACAGAAAGTGTTTTAGGCTTTGTTAGTCACAATAATTTAAATGAGAAAGATAATCATTGTTTGAACTTACTGCGAAGCGTTTTTTTCTTGCTTAGAAAAAATGGTGCATACTAATGGCTGAGATGCGGTATGATAAGATATTTTGATTGCTTTACAAATTCAGAACAAAGGCCATATGGTAAAATCAATGTGTATCTCAGTTTCTAAATCTTGTTATGTTTAAAAGCGATTTTAACAATCATTTGTCTTGTGAAAAGACACATGTCTTTAATGGAAAGCAGTGTGCTTCTGAGCACAATTTGTGGCTTTAATCTGATAGGTAATAAGAACGCTTTATATAAATGTAAGGCAATAATTGATGAGAAACAGAAGGAATATATCTAACACAATTTCTCTTCATTTTTGGCCCTGGAAAAAAAAAGATGCAAAAGTTATTAAGCTGCATAGGAAATGTTAGAAGAGTCGGATCAGGCTTTATCTCTAATTTACAGAAAGCTGTCATGGGTGAGACTCGCACGCAACCAAGAGAGCTGAGCAATTGGTGGAGACTGGCCTGAAGCCCTGTAGCAGTGTTTGCACTTTGGAAGGTTTTAACTTAAATTTAAAATATTCAACATGGCCAAAAGAGCCTAGTCAAAATACAGTGTAAGCCACAATTCAAAGAATTAATCATTAAAACAATGAAGAGACAAAATGTAGTAAAATTATACTTTGGTACTTTCAGTATAAAAGAAGACTACATATGAAAGTAAGTCTAAAGTTATTGTTACAGAATCTTAGAAATATCCAGTTTAAAAATATCAAAATGTGCAGCTTTTATTTCTAAACAGATAGTTCTATATACACTTACGAAGGTGGTATTTCCACTTCCATGTCTCTGGAATTTGGCACTCCGACTTGCACCATGTCAAAACAGAAAGTCTATTCCTTTGAAATGTTATTTGAGTTTGGGGAGAAAAAGAAAAGAAGTCTGTCAGGTCACTGTAAGTCGGAACCAACTAGATGAATGTGAGTGAGGTGAGAGGCAATATCAGACCTGGGGGAGATGGGGGTAAGGTTTTCCTTTTAGGTACTTCTTACATAATCCTTGCTACCCTCGGGGGATGAGCAGATACATTGCGATGGCAGAAAAAACCTGGACACAACTTTAAGGGTTTTTTTTTTAATCATCAATGCAATTTTTAGTTTTCTGAAAATTTCTTCAAAATAAATCCCATGATAATTTTTAAAGAAAATGTATCAAGATTACTCATTGAAAATAAAACCAGTCATGATAACCTTCTGAATTTTTGCCTCTGCCTTGAATTTACCTTGTCCCTCAGCATGCCTTTGAAGGCCCTATTTTGATTGACTTTGGCTCCCTAGGTTATACTGGTAAATCTAAGACTTCTTATTAGCTATAATTCATTTCATAAAATTGTCATCCCTTTTATCTTGCTTAAAAGAATAATGGAGAGATCAGTTCCTTGAGTTAGTCTAGTCAGTGCTTTTACACCCATAGAACTTGTTGAAAACAGAATAACACCTAAAAAAAGGAAAATTTTCAAACAAGTGAGATCCCAATTTTAGAAGCTAGCGCATCAGTGGTAACTCTTCATTTTCTTCCACCAGTTACGTACTTCAACCATAGTTTATTTGTGAAGGCTGAGTTCCTTCCCTCAATAGACTCATTTTTAAGGTTTTTCTGAAACAGTTACAAATGTGCTTTATGTGGGATATTATTCCCATAAATGTATTTCATGGTTTCAATAATTGGGAGACACATCCACTAGATTTTTTATTGTTCATATTAACCCTGACCTCAAAATTTTTTTCCCATCACAGCAATGTATCCTTTTTTTTTGGCCATCTAAACAAGACAAAAATGTAACTGAACTTCTCTGCTGCCATCCACTGACCATAAGACATGTTCAAGCATATTTCATTTGCAATAAACCCCAAAATGCTTTATGACTTAACTTAGTCATTTCATTGCTATGTTTATTTTTAAGTACATAACTGGCATCTTCCCATCAAAAATTTATTTCTTACCTAAGAAATTAATAAATTTATGAAGTATGCCTTCAGGAATGCTGGTTTGCTAATAGTTATGCTCTTCAGGAGGTACATGTGATTACATAGATTACGTAGATGATTTGTGTTCCACTGATTGCCATAAGGTTCAAGCTCACTCTGAAATAGTACAGAAAAATGCTGTAACTTGCTTCCATAATGAATATGGCCAAAAATATGTTAAAGAGTAGTTCTACTCTGTAGCACCTGGGAGTGCTCATTACGTGGAGCCGAATTCACAGCAATATATCTGATTTGTTTGGTTATTAAATCACTGCAGCATGCCTAATTTAGTCTTGTTAGTATTGAGTCTTGGGTTAAGTTGCTGACGAATAGGAATCTAACCCTCCTAATGGAATATTTAGGCTCAGTTATCTTCCAGGATCCTTCTAGCTCTGCCACTGCTCAATGATCAGTGGAGGCTTGTATGTTCTGATGCTGATCAAAGTACAGTTGAGCTTCCAGATTAAGGTAAACTTGGAAGAATGCTAGGAAATTTCATTTCTGACAAAATCAGCCAGTAAAAATCTTCCAGATTGTAACAATCTAACCCAACAGTGTTGAGGCCAAGATGGCAAGACTTCATCTGCCAGCAATGATAAGGTCAAATAATTATATGATTTTTTTTATTGCTGTTGGTTTCCAATTTTATATTTAGTATGAAGATTTAGGAGCCCCATTGAAAAGGTCAGAAAGCACATCCTAATGTCAAAGTCAGTGGTCCAAAGTCCTCAGCCACCTGGCAGGAGAAAGTTGAGCTATTGACTCCATAAAAATGGACAGCCACAGAGACTACTAATGGCAATTCATTAAGTACATTTGTAAACGAGATTTCTCTAGAGTGTTGAAGAGTAAGGATGTTACTTTGAAGACTAAGGCATACCCGACCCAAGCCAGGGTATTCTAAATCTCTTCACATGCATGTGAAAGTTGGACAACGAATAAGAAAGACCAACGAGAAATAAGTGTATTTGAACTATGGCCTTGATGGAAAACATTGAAAATACCATGAACTGCCAAGTGAACAAATAGGTCTGTTTTGGAAGAAATATAGACAGAATGCTACTTCTAGGCAATGATAGTGAAACTTCACTCACATATTTTGGACATGTTATCAAGAGACATCTGTCCCTGGGGAGGTACATCATGCTTAGTAAAATGGAGACATAGTGAAAAAAGCAAAGAAGGCCCTTGGATTGACACGGCGACTGCAGCAGATGGGTTCAAATAGAGGAACAACTGTGAGGAAATGGCAGGACAGGGCCTGTTGTATATAAGGTTGCTCTCCATCAGCATCTCCTTAATGGCATCAACCACCAACAAAGGGATTCATCATTGAGTGAAGCAAGAAAGGATTGCTTTTGTATTGGAATTCAGTATTTTAAGTGAACAGATAAAAAGGAGAAGTGATAATGACACAGAAACAGATAGGTGGTTTCTTCAACCTCTTTTCAAGTCTGGCAACCTTATCCAGGTCCAAAGGACTGTTTAAATTTTTATAAAGGCACATACATAAACTCACAATTTATGTAATATTCTTCTGCACCAGGCACCATTTCTGTGAGCACTTTTTCTTGAAAAATCTCTGTCCTGTTCTAGAAGATTCGACATCTCCCTTCTAAATGTTCAAACTATGACATTCTGAAAGGAAAATCAAATTGGAAAATTGGAAAAGGAAATGACCTCATCCTGATTTTAATATTACCATAGATTAGCTGTTCTCCAAAAATTATAATTACACTTAAGTAGGCACACACATCAATTTACAAAAGAAGAAAAATATTTATAAAATTGTACTATTTAAAGATGATGCATTGATAATTGATTAATGCTATTACCTTTGATACATTAACTGGAAATAATAGTCTCTGGACAGACTAAATTAAAATAAAGATTATTTTCTCAGGTTATTTGAATTGTATGGCATTATCCATATTTTAATGGTCTTTTAATATGAAACAATATATTATCAGAAAGTATATTTACTGTTAAATAATATTTATTAGTAAATAGTCATATGCTGAAATCATAAAATGGAGATCTAGTGCAGTAATTTAGTAAATAAACACAATTTTATGTGGCTAGCTAATTTTTCTTTCTATGTGGGGGGTCTTTTTCTTACTCTCTCACCCATTGGTAAACATCAAATAATATTTCTTTTAGTATGAAAACCTTTCTTTGAGTTTTACATTAGTTGTCTCTTAAAGTATTATACCTTTGTACTTGTTGCTTCTTCACTCAACATAATATACTTTAAGTTCATTCATGTTATGAGTATTTCAGATTCAACACTATTCTTTAATGTTTCTTACTATTCCATTGTGTGCAGGTTTTAGAGTTTGTTTACTCCTTCTTCCATGATGGGGCTTTAGGTAGCTTATATCTTTTTGCCATTATAAATAATGCTGTGTGATCATACATGTTGCATCTCTTACTTCTCTAGGCTATACACCAGGGAGAGGGATTGATGGATGTATCACATGCACGTCTATTTACAACTTTTTGAGAAACAACCATGCTGTTTTCAAAAACAATCGCACCATTTTACAATTCTTCCAGTCATGTATAATTCTTCCAGCCCTTCCACACTCTAACAGTATTTGCTGGTGTTTTAACTTTCTTGGGCTAAGAAGATTATTGATTTGATTTGCATTTCTTAATGGCTAATAATTGCAAGCATTTCTTCTACATTTATTTATTGATGATTTGAATGTCTTCTTTTGTAAAGGAGTCACTTCATGACAGCTGTCCAGTTTTATTAGGATTTTTTTCTTTTTCCGTGGAGATGTTGACATTTACTATAAGATTAGTCCCTTGACCAATGTGCCATTTCAAAATACTTTTCAGAGGCTGTGGATTCTTGTTATTTGCTCTCTCTGTGCAAATCTTTTCATGCATACAAGTGTGTAGTTTCTAAAATGTCCAATTATTTAAAGTGACTTCCAAAGTTTGGGCATTTGGGGCTATGTTTGACCAATTATTTATGCCCCCAAGAACTCATTCCCTATTTCTCACTGATGATCTGTATCACTCTCGATTTTACACACACAGTTTCAATCTATCCTGAATACATTTTTGTATTTGGTCTGAGATATGGATCTTGTCTCGGTTCCAGTGGCTTTTCAGTTGACTGTGGCATTTTTTGTATACAGGACTATCTCTTCTGTAAATAGAGCGAGCTTTACTTCTTTGCCAATTTGGATGACAATTTTTTTCTTGGTCTGTTTCCTGGATTAGAATGTTCAACATCATATTGGAAAAGTATGGTAATAAGGGCAGCCTTGTTTGGTTAGCATTTGCAAAGGGAACACTTTCTCTCTGTTGAAAATTATGTTGACCTTTAGTATTACATATATGTCCATAATTATTTCTTGGACATTCTCCTTTATCCCTATTTTGTTGACTGCTTTTATCAGGAATGGGTTCTGGACTTTTAAAAAGCCTTTTTAAAAAAAGTCTGTTGCTATGAACACATTCTTTTCCTATGTTTTACTTATGTTATGGATAACAGATTATTTTCATAATGTTGAACCATCTTTACATACCTGGTATAATTCCCACTAGGACATGATCTATATATCATGTACATATCATGATATATTTATCATACATATTTGTGTGTATTTGTATTTGATAACTTTTACACCTATGCTAATAAAGGATATTAGCCTGTAATTTTCTCATTTCCTTGTTTGTGGTTTTTTTGGCATCACTGCCCTCTGGTGGTGGGAGTAGGAGACCCAGCCTTTTGCTCCTGTGGAGCCACTGCTGGAATTGAACCTCCATCCCAGTGGGCTGCAGTCCCGCACACAATCACTACGCCACCAGGGCTCAGCCCCGTAATTTTCTCTTTTATCTATGTTTTTTACCTGGTTTTTGTATGAAACCTATGCAGTCTTCATAAAGTGAATCTGATAATATTCTGTTCTCTTCTACATGCTGCAATATTTTAAATAGAATTGATATCGGATATCTTAATGTTTAATAGAATTTTCCAGTGGCTCCATGTAAGCCTAGATATTTTGTTGTTATTGGGAGTGTTTTAATGACCTGATCAAGGTCTTATTTTGTGGTTCAATTCAAATTTTCTACTTCCTTCTATTTAACTTAGTGCTTTTAGAAATTTTTTCATTTATTATAGGCTTTCATATTAGTTGGAACACAATTCTTCACAGTATCTGGTTATCATCCTTTGATTTGATTAGATTACATTGTCACATTACCCATTTTATTTCTTGTTTATATTATTTTTATCTTCTTTTTCTTTATTAAGTTGTCCTGTGGTCAACATCGACTCTCGTTGATTCTGGCAATTATTTTCTTGTTTCATTATTTCTGCTCTAATCTTTTTTGTTTCTTCTCTTCTGGTGACATTAGAATTATTTATTTATTTTTTTTGGAACTGTAGGGTGCAACTACTGATTCCATTCTTTATCTTTTATGTGTGTTTATTTTTGTAATTTTTTTGGAGCACTGCTTTTCTATATTATAGAGATTTTGGTATTTTCTGTTTTCATTTTAAATTTATTCAAGGAATTTTTTTAAAAAGTTACTCAATAGTTTTAAATCAGGTAGTTACTCAGTTTTCTTTCCTATAATTCTTTCTTTTGATTATTCTGTTTTTGATGAAGTTTATTGCTTTGCGGCCTGATGCATGACCAATTCTGGAGAATGTCTCATGTTTGCCGGAAAATAAAGCATAGTATGCAGTTACTGGACATTATCTTACATTTTTTGTACATGCATCTTATTCTCAAGAGTAATTCTGTAATCATATAGAGTGACCATTTTCATTCTATAAAAAGCAAATGACTCAAAAAAAAAAAAAAAGAAAACACCCTGAATACATTGAGACTTTCTGTTTACATGTTTTTTTGAAGCAAATTGTATGTCACTAAAGAATTCAAGTTCACTTCAGCTTTACTTTCCCTCCATTTATAGTCACTTAGACCAATATTTAGATCTGGATAGTTTTTAAGCTGTGACCCTTCTAGCTCATTTAAACTTTTTATTAATTAAATACGTTTATTGGGGGCTCATACAGCTCTTATCAAAATCCCTACATTCTTTGTATCAAGCACGTTTGTACATATGCTGCCATCATTTTCAAAGTCCTTTCTTTCGACTTGATTCCGTATATCAGCTGCTGATTTTTCCCTCCCTCCCTTCCCCTTCCTCCCTCATGAACCCTTGATAAATTATAGACTATTATCTTCATATCTTGCATCATCTGCTTTCTCCCTTCACCCCCCTTTCTGCTATTTGCCCCCTGGGAGGGGTTTATATGTTGATCCTTGTCATCAATTCTTCCGCTTTTTCTCGTGGTAGCTCTGTTTTTATGATAGGTCCTGAAGCGTTTATCTGTCCTGGATTTCCTGTGTTGCAGGATCTTATTTCTACTAGTACATGTTCTGGTCTAGTGGGATTTCTAAGGTACAATTGAAGTCATGAAAGTTGGGGGTGGGGGTTGCAGGGGAAGCATTAAACAACTAGATGAAAGTTGTATGTTTCACCAGTGCTATACTTCACACCGAATGGCTAATATCTTCTTAGTGACTCCTCTGGAAGGGGATGTCCAATTGTCTACAGATGGACTTTGAGTCTCCATTCTGTACCCCACCCCCCTTCACATTGGTATGATTTTGTTCTGGGTCTTAGATGCCTGACACTTGATCCCATTGACACCTTATGATCACACAGGCTGGTGTGATTCTTCCATGTGGGCTTTGTTAGATGGCCATTTGTTTGTCTTCAGGCCTTTAAGACCCTATACACTATATTTTTTGATAGTCTGCCACAATCAGCTTTCTTCACCACATTTGCTTACACACAAATTGTGTCTTCAACAATTATGTTGGGAAGGTGAGCATCACAGAATGCCAGATTATTAGAGCAAAACTCCCTCTTGTGTTGAGGGAGCACTTGAGTTGAACCCCAATGTCCATCTGCTACCTTAATATTAGCATAAATATAAGTACATATATCTATTTGCCTATTGTTAGTTATAAATATATCTACATATGTACTTGCCTGTATTTATACTTCTATAAATGTCCTTTGTCTCCTAATTCTCTTCCCTATCTCCTTTTACTTTCCTCTTCTCCCACTATCGTGTTCAGCCTTAGTAATTGCTCACTGTTGCAGTCCCCTTGATTAAGCCCCACTAGGCATCCTATACCTTTCTCTCCATCGACAAAGGAACAGGGGTGGTCAACCAACCCAGGGACAAGGGAATATTTTACACTTTTATATATACATCAGTAATTACCTCCAAGAAAGTAGAATTGCATTGGGTGGAGAGAACATCTGTAGTATAGTCCACTAGGGGAGCATGGAATAACTCTCGCTGAGTTAGTGCACCCAGGTACCTGGGAAGGTTTGCTCTGGTCACAGTGAATGCTTTTGTAAGAGTAGTTTCACTCAAACCTCATTTTTTGTGATGGCCAATTTAAGAGAGCAACATGCAACTGTGACGTTTACTTTCTGCTTGAGAAAAAAGCCACAGAAATAGCTGTGATGTTGACTATAGCTGACATGGACAGTGCTATGAGAAAAACTCAAGTGTACAAGTGGTTTTCTTGTTTCAAAAAAGGTGAAATGTCTACCGACGACAACCCTCATTCTGGATGACCACCAACTATCCAATGGATGAAAATGTAGACGAATGGTGTATTTGAAGTTCGTTCCATCAGGACAGACTATTAATCCAGCATGCGACGTAGAGGTTCTGAAAAGTTTGCATAGCAGCATGCAACAAAAAATGCCTGATTGCATGGAGACCTTGCCACCATGACAAGGTACTTGCTCATGCAGCCAGCTCAGTACACCGGGTTTGGGCAGGAAACAGCATTCTTCCTTGCCCTCTGCACCCTACTCACCTGATCTGCTTCTGAGGCTTCTCTTTGCATCTGTGAATGAAAAGGGGCATGAAAGGCCAGCGATTTGAAGACTTAGAAGAAGGGAAGAAGAAAAAAAACACGAGGGAGGTGTTGCCAGCCATCAGAGGAGACTAAAAAATGTTTACAAGACTGGAATCACAGATTTGACAAACACATTAAGTATAATGGAGATTACTTTGAAAGTATAAGGTTGCTCTGTAAAAAATTTGCTTCTATTGCTTTGAAAAGATAAATTAGTGAACTAATGAACAATCATTTGTGAAAACCCTAAGAATATGAAATGTATCTTAAAAAATAGAAGAGTTGTTTTCCAAACATCTAAAATATGCTTTTCAGTGAATTCGTCCATATTTAAGTATGCCATTGGTTCTTTTTGAAAAGATTAATCTTATTACTGAATGCAACTCTAATGACAGTAGGATGATTGCCATTTGTTATGGGGAGAAAATATATATAATTCAAACCACCCTTTCTGAATTTAGCTAGATTTTTGCACTTTAATTTATGTCCCTCAATAAATAGTAAAGAGACTTTTCTATATTTTATGAAGGAAGTAAAAATACTATTAATGAAATTTTAATTAATATTATAATAGCCTATTTTCGCTAAATTTCATGGCATATTGGTTTACTTTTCTTGCATAAGTAATGTATGTTTCTACTGTTCATTTGTAAATCTTAGAGCTTACATTAGCTAGTTCGAATAATATAAATGCTAGTTATTACATTATTTTGAATTTTTTACATACCATATATATTTATTATATACACCTGCAGTGCTAATTTTTTTTCTCTGAGCATTTTCCTCCTATCTCCAACTGGGTATCTCTAAGGCTATTTATCCTATTTATCCATTAGGTGAATTTTTTTATTTATATAGCTATAATGCCTATCTTTTCCAAAGTATACCTCACACTATCTCACCATCATCAAACCCATACTGGTGTGGATTTATGAGGCATTAGGAGAGTAGAAAACCTTGTTTCTCTCTGCACAGTTGCTGGTGCTTTCAAACTACTGACCTGAAGCTAGAAACCCAAAGTGTGTGTAACTGAGCCGCAAGGGCTCCTCCACGTGACACTGTTGATCACGTCATTTCGGACACTTACGTAGTAATTTTCCCGATGTTCCAGATTAAAACTTGCAGCCATGCCTCACTTCTTTCTTAATTATTTCTACAAACATTAAATCACCAAGATCGATTACTATTTACGTTTAATTATTTCCTTTTGGTTCCACTTCATCAGCCTTAGTCCAAATCCACCACTACAGAGAGTGTCATGAGAAGTGTACATTGACATTCCTGAAAAACTACTTTAGCACAAATACATTGCTAAAGAGTGAAACTAAGGTGATCAAAAGTGAGTCATCAACTTTATCGCTTGTATATGAAGTGGAGGTTTCAAATAATTCATGGAAAATTACATCATCTTTTAATTATATTTTTCATGGGCTAATTGACACTCCCTTATATTATAACTGGATTTTTATGCATATATAAAACAAATAGAGATCAATATTCTTTGCTGCTTATTTTATACATCATTTATTGGTCTCTGAATGAAATGTGGGCTTAAAAGAAATATATAAGTAGAAATGTAATATTAAATAATATAATTGTGTGGATCTTATTAGTTTTCATTTATATTGACAGTATCTTGCTAGAATAAAATAGTCCATAATCACAATAGATTCAATAGTAGTAGGTTTGGTTTGATTTTATGCTTGAAATTAATAAAAGGAAGTAAAAAAGTGAAATCAAACATATTGAAATACTTTCCTCCTATTACATCATTTCTTAAAAGAAGGGACTAATGCAATATAAGTCAGAAAACATTATGAGCTTATTGCTACAGACTTACTTCAAACAAGACATGTTTAAACATGTCACGATTGTCAGAGGAGACCTGAAAGCAAATCCTTTCAATACTATGATTTTCCTAGTCTTGTTACATTAGCTTCTAATAGAAAGGTGCAATGGAACAGTGACCTCAGAGTGTATCTACCGGGGAACATCCTAGTCAGGGATTGTTAGATGGTTTTTGAGATTCTAAAGTGGTAATCTTGATAGAATTTTTTCAAATTGCATAAAAAAGTTATGTAGACTTTTCATGAAGAAGGTTTAAGAAAATGGAGAGCTCCATTGATGAGGGAGAAAAAGTTGCTGGAAGGAATTTTTATCTTCCATTACAAGAACACTCCTTCATTATGTGAGGCTGTAAAAACTACTCTACGAGCATTTCTTTAAGGAACTTTATATCATCCATCTACAGCCCTGCTCTTGCCCTTTCAGATTTCTTTTTGTTCCAATAGCTCAAAGAGCAGTCATCGGAAATAGGGTTGAGACTTTTGAGGATGCCCAAATTGCCATTTTGACAGGGTGCAATCAGTGAAAGAGCACAAAATTAATTAGAGAAGGATCAGAAGGCTGCAAATACTGCATTTTGGAAGTGTAGATTTCAATGCGGTATATGTTAAGAAAAAATAGTTTTATATTTTGACATTAAAAAAAGAGGTGTTTTACATTGAAATTATTCAATGTGTTATGCAGTGTTCTCTAGTGAGGCAAAATCTGTGATGCTTACATGCTCACGTGTGCACATACGCACATTTATGTGTGTGTGTATATATGTGTGTGTGTGTGTATATATATATATATATATATATATATATATAGAGAGAGAGAGAGAGAGAGAGAGAGAGAGAGAGAGAACTTTCTATCAGGAAAAAGGCTCACACATTCCAAAAGTGGAGAAGTCCACTTCAGCTTCTAGATTAGATGTTAAACCGGAGACTTCTGATTGCCATCACTTTGAGGGCTGATGAACCAGAAGCAGCAGAAAGACCATCAGTCGCAGAGCTGAATGAATCCCAGCTTAGCAGGTCAGGTTTGTCACTAAGGTCGGCAGGGTTGACAACAGATCAGTATCATTTTGACAACTATTTCGATGCTTTAACCCGTTGTTGAAGCTACTGATACAATCCACCTGGTCAAGGGCCTTCCTCTTTTTTCCCTGGCCCTCTATGTTTTCAAGCACTATGTCTTTTTCCAGGGATTGGTCTTTCCTGAAAATATGGCCAAAGTTTCCGAAACAAATTCTCACCATTCTTGCCTCCAAGAAGCACTCTGGCTACACTTTTTCGAAGACAGATGTGTTTGTTCCTTTGGCAGTCCTTCGTACTTTTAAGATTCTTCATCAGAATCAAAATGCAAATGCATTGATTTTATGCAACTGCATTTTTATCTTTCTTAGGTCTTCCTTATTCAGTGTTGAAGTTTCATCTGCATATGGGGTGAAAGAAAATACCATGGCTTGGACTGAGCACACGTTAGTCCTTCAAGTAATCTCCTTGCTTTCCAATACTCTGAAGTCTCTGCAGCAGAGTAACTGCTGAGTAACTCAATGAAGTGAAGTCTTTTTATCTCTTGGATGCTTCCTACGTGAGCATTGATTGAGCATTTAAGCTAGAAGATTCTTGAAAATTTCAATCTCTTCTCCATTTGTCATGCTGTTACCTATTGATATAGTTGTGAGTATTTGGGTCTTCTTTACATTAAATGGTGACCTGTACTGAGGGCAACAAACCTTGATTTTAATCAGGAAGTGTTTCAAGACCTCATTTTCAGCAAGAAAGTTTGTTAAAAAGCATTCCTCCAACTGTAAGACCACATTCTCCTTCATATAATTCAGATTCTCTAGTCATTTGCATACAGATTAAATAATTTTCTATAGAAACATATAAGCAAAAAGATGAAACCTCATTGTACCTCTATCTTCATATTAGACCATGTTTGTTCTTTTCTAACATGATCCATCTTGGATCCTGGTCAATGAACCATGATCTTGATCCATGAACAGGTTCTATGTGAGCCCAATTGAACTTTCTGGAATTCCCATCCCTCTCAAGGATAGCCATAGTTTATTATGATCCACACTGTTGAATGTAGTGGTCAATAAAACACAAAACTAGAAAGGAGTTCTCTACTTCAGCCAAGATTCATCTGACTTCAGTGATGATAGCCCTTGTTCCATATCATCTTTAGGATCCAGCCTGAGGCTCTGGCAACACCATTCACTATACTGCTACAGTCATTTACTTGCATGTGATATTAGAACTGTTGTTCTATAATTTGAGCATTTTGTTTGGGTCATTTTCTTTGGAATCGGCACAAAGATGTATCTCTTCCAGTCAGAAGGTCACGTAGTTGTCTTCCAAAGTTCCTGCACTTATCAGCCTTTTGAAACGTTTCAATGGGTCATCAAATCTTTTCAAGTCTTCAAATCTCTTCAGCCTTGCAATCACTTTGAAATTCTTCATTTAGGACCATTGGTTCCTGCTTTTATGCCTGCTTATGAAATGGTGGGATATTGATCAGTTCTTTTTATTCGTGCCTCTCAGGATACGTTCCATCTTCTTGATTCTTCCGGCATTGTTCAATAATTTTCCCTTAGAGTCTTTCAATAGTACAACTCGAGACTTGTTTTCCTCCCCCCCATTTTTAGTGACTGAACATGTTCTGTTTATTTGGTTTTCTAATTCTAGATCTGTGTGTTTCACTATCATATTTATCTTGTCTTTTTGAGTTGGCTTTTGCAAATTTCTATTGAACTCTTTGACTTCATCATTTTTTTCTAGCTATCTTGTAACACAGAGTGTCAGAGTCTCTGCTGACATCCCTTTGGATCTTTCTTTTTAATGATGCTTTGCTTTCTTCATGAATGATCATCTTGAAGTCATTCTACAGCTCATCAGATCCAGCCATTGGTGTTCAATGCATCAACTCTGTTCTTGAGATGTTCTCAAAATTAAGATGGGATAGACTCAAGGTTATATTTCGACTCTCAAGGACTTGTTTTAATTTTCTCCAGCTTCAACCTGAACCTTTTTCTTGGGGAGGGGGGCATCACTGCCAACCTGAACTTACATTTGGAAACTTGATGGTCTGTTCTATAGTCAGCCTCTAGATTGGTTTTAGCTACTGATATTGAGTTTCTCTATAGTTTCTCTCCAGAGATGTAATCAATTTGAATTATATGTATTGCATCTGGAGAAGTCCATGTGCATAATCACCTTTTATGTTGTTGACAAAAGGTAAAACAAGTCAGTTATCTTGCGAAATTCTATCATGTTATCTCCATCATTTTTACTATCACCAAAACCATACTTTCCAACTTCCATCACTCCCTCTTTGTTTTTATCTTTTGCATTCCAATCATCAATAATTATTAATGCATCATGATTTAATATTTGATCAATTTCTAACTTAAGACATTGGGAGAATTCTTTAATTTATCCATCACTAGCTTTAATAGTCAGTACATACATTTGCATAATAGTTGTATTGATTAGATTTCCATGAAGGACGCTATTTATGCCCTATCAGAAATAGCTTGCTTGGCACTTCAAAATAGATCTTGAAATGTCCTGCATGATTGTGAATACAACACCATTCCTTATGATGGTGCCATTTCCACCATAGAAAACAGGATTTTCTGATTCAAAATGACCAATACCAGTCTCTTCCAGTTAATTCCTAAGATATTGATCTTAATGTGTTCCATTTCATTTTGACAGTTTCTAATTTTTTACTGCAATCCAAGTTCTCATAATAGTAGCTTTTAAAGCTGTTTCTTCTCATTTTGAGTTGTGCCCATCATCAAATGAAGATCATGAAGCCTTCATTCCAATGTACTTTTTTCTATTCAAATCACCATTTTGACGCTATTTCCAGAAGCTAACACCTGCACAGTTCTTGTTTCCAGTGCCTTTTGACCAGAGAGTTCTATCCTCTGGTACTTTCTCTGACAATGTTCCTCTTCCATTCTATAGACCTTCAATGTCTGGCAATGTTTGTATTCTATGCGTATAGTTTTCAGTGATTACTTCCTCTGAAATGGACAGTTACTTCCTTCCTTTTAATGTGCTCTGCTCTTCGTCCGGAAGCTCTGCTGACACCTGTTTGCTTTTGGTGACCCTATTGTTATTTGAAATGCCAGTGACCTCATTTCCAGCAACACACAAGCCACCACAGTATGACAAACAGTGGAATCAAACAATAGACGGGTCTGTAATGGAACAGTCACACAGGCTAGGGACATCCTTTCTTACAGTAATCAGTCATTTGTGATCAGAAGGACAGCATCTGTCACAAAGACAAAGTGTGTAAGGTTTAAGAGATAAAGAGTAATAGAAGCAGACAATACAAACAGGAAGTAGGATAAATGATGATATATTGTGAATTCAATAACATGAAACAATATCTGTGAATAAAAAAGAAAACTGAATACATCTATAAACATTCACCAATCCACAATAAAATTGAACAAAATATTTGTAAAAATTGTACTAATGTATATGTGTGTGTACGTATACACACAATTTTTCTTCTAGCTGAATAGGTTATCATCAAATTAGGAAATAGCATTTCTTTGATATTTTCATAAGTCCATATCAATGTAAATTATATCTCTAGTCAATAACATTTGAGTTGTAGAAAAACATATTACACACAGAAATAGAACGAGTAGATATCTTGCAGTAATTCAGATTAGAAAGCTAGAGAGCAGAGAGAGGACTTATCTCTCAGAGTACTAAGTGAAAGCCTCCCCTTGGAACCAGAAGCTGCTGAGAGATTTCGATCCTCCGGCATTGGAGGAGTGTGGGCGGTGTAGCAGTTTGCAAATTTAGTCTGCTGCCCTCAAGTTTAAAACCAGCAGCAGCTTTGAGGTGGGAAGATGAGAGTTATGACTGCTGTAAATATTTATCTTCTTAAAAACTCAAAAAGGAAATTCTAGTCTGTCGAAAGGGTCTCTAAGAGTCAAAACTACTTGTGTGGTAGTGAGTTTGAGTTTGAGACACTGTAAGAGTCACTGTAACAAACTTCTGTTTGTGAAAATAATCCTCTCATTTGTGTGTCTGTTATGTCAGCTCTAGGAGACTAAGACAAGAGAACACCACGTTGTGAACATTTTATTTATACTTTGGGACCTAGTATATGAGTTTTAAATGGGCATTGTCTATACCAGTTTCATTTTTGAAAAAATAAAATAAGTGAAATCTGTACAAATGGTCCTTTATTTTTAATTGTATAGAAAGAAATTAATAGAATTCATGAAACATTAACAAAACGTTAGTCTGAATGAGATTTTTTCCCTTCCTTTTTGAAAGAGAATCCCTGGAGGTAGAATATGTTAGCTTATGTGGTAGAAGAGATATCCAGATATTTTGAATTCTAGAATCTAGGGATGAAAACATATTCCCAATATTTGGATGGGAGCAAAAGGTTAAGTGCTGAATTGCTAACCTAATGGAAGGCAGTTGAATTTCACCCCGAGGTGCCTCTGAACACAGACCTGCCCCCCAAAGCGTTGGGAACTGGATCGCGCAGCTCTACCCTGCTCACCGAAGCGCTCTGTTCACCGGAGTTAGCCACTGACAGCAGCAGTGTATGTATATGTGCTCCTGTAAAAGGAAGATGTGAACATTACTGTGAGAGAGGAGAAGTCCATGTGATTATGACAAATGGTTGGAGTGATTTCCTCATAAGACAAAGAATGCTAGTCACTTTTAGAAGTTAGAAAAGGAAAGATCCTTTCCTGAAACACCATCCTTGTCAGCAGCTTAAATTTGACCCTTTAAGCTTGATTGAGGACTTCTGACATCTGTAATTATAACACAACACGTTTTTGTTACTTTCCCTTATAATTTTTACAATGATCATATTTTACAATAATAGGAAACTAGAACAAATAGTGATTTAAAAGTGCACATGGGCAAGTCATTTCTTACTTTCAAAAACATGAAACACCAAATACAGATTATATAATATTTGGTGATGTAGTAGCTATAGTTGTCATTTATGGAGATTCAATTATTTGCTAGAAAGCCTGATGTGTATACATTTTACTAATAGTAAGACAGTGAAAGATACAGTACTTTTCCTGTTGTTCAGAAATTAAAATAAAGAAACTGACTTACCTGCTCACTAAATGGTAGAGGCAAGATTGGGACATACACTGTGTGATGTTGCAGTCTTTCCTGGGATACCAAAACCTACTACCATCAGTGGATTGTAAATCTTGGTGACTTCATAAGACAGAATAGAATTGCCACAAATTCTCAGATTGTAACTTCTGGACTTACACGAAAGGGCTGGTGCAATGGATCTGTGGACCTTTGGTTTAGTTGGTGAGGAGTCAGTTACTTAACACTCTGCCACAAAGGCTATTTGTGGCATAATTGTTTAAAAATACTCTATTTTATGAGGAAAATACAAATTGATTAAGAGAAGAATTTGAACATGACAGAAAGGTTGAAACCCCATACAGAAAGCAGCAGCAATAATAATTTAAAATGTAGTTGCTGTTATTGAAATCATTGTATTAAAAACGTAATTCTTACAAACTATTTTACTATGTTCATTAGCAAAATTTAACAATTATTTTTAGGGGTTCTCCAATTAAATTTCATCTTCTTTCTGATTTACGGAACTACAAACATAAAAACTCAAATTTATAAAGACAATATATTCTCCTTATTTTTACTTTTATTAAACATTTCATAGAAAATGTTTTAAAGTATTTAAACAAAAGCTAATAAATTTAACTTATCAGAACATGTGATCTTAAAGTTCACAGATGATTGTGATGTCATATATAACTTGGAGGTACTGGCTTGTTAATCACAAGGTATTATTTCAAATCTGCCAGCCACTCTCTGTGAAAAAGATGAGTTCATAAGCTCCAGTAATGATTTATGTATCAAAGATTCCCCAAAAGATTCCTGGGAGTTATAATGCATTCGATAGCAAAGGGTTTGCTTCTTTGATTTAGTTATATATTAACATAGTAAGATTCCAAGTTAAATGCACAAATCTAAATCAAGTACTAAGATATATATATATATATAAATATTCTTAACTAAATTATTTTAACACTTTAAGTGCAAAAATCACCAAAAATGTTAACTTATTAATTTACATATATAAAAATTATGAGGTATATTCTCTCAAATATTCTTATACATAATTGTAAGTCTTCCTCAGCTTGAAAAGTGCTTACAAAGTAACAGAAGTATTTTGTCCTCTCACACAATTTCCTAAAAATGGGGAAGATTGTGGCTGAGGCATGAATGGAACTCTATCTCTGTAGTGATGGGAATTATATAACTTATTATAAGCCATGACAGAAGCTCAAAGAAAAAGAAGTGATCTGTGGTCCATATTCCCTAAATTTGAAACATTTTTAAATTCATTTTTCAAGCCAAAATAGTATATACACTACTCATGTAGTGCTTCCAACTAATGGGGTATTTTTTGTTTGTTTGTTTGGTTGGTCCTTAAAAGAAAATAATAATACATGGTTTACATAATCCAGACACAGTTCTAAGAGTTGCAAATATGTTAACTTATTTAATCTTTTAATCCTAACTAGCTCCCAGTGATGACCACTCTATCTTATCAACTTTTATAAGTAAACAAGTCTTCTTTAGATCATCAAAAAATCTATAGCTAGATAGGTGAATACAGTTCTTGTTAAGTGTCATTCAAATTGGCTCTACCACACCACAACTGTACACAACATGACCAACTCTACACAGTTCTACATCAACCTCACAATGGTTCTTATGTCTGAATCCATGGATACAGCAACTGTGTCAATCCATTTGTTGAAGTCCTTCCTTTTTCATCGTCCTTCACATTACCAAGCATGATATTCTTCTCCAGGGGCTGTTCTCAACTGACAACATATTCAATGTTTATAAAAGGAAGTCCTATCATCCTTGCTTCTAAGGATCACTCAGACTGTACTTCTTTAAAGACCTATTGGTTTGTCCTTTCAGCAATCCAATAAATGGAGGCTTCAATACTCTTCCCCAGCACCACATTTCAAATGCAACAATTCTTTTTTTGGTCTATCATATTTAATGTTCAATTTTCACATGCATATGAGGCAATGAAGAATACCATGGCTTGGGTAAGGCACACCTCAGTCTTTAAAGTATCTTGTTCTTCAGTATGCTAAAGAAACTTTGCACAGAAGATTTACTGAATGCAATACATATTTTGATCTCTTAACTTTTAAAAAGGAATTTAAATGGCAGGAGAGAAAGAAAAGATGGACGTGAATATAAGAGATTGAAACTTGCTCTTAACTGTAAAATAGCTAAAGGAAATGGAAGAAAGTGAAAGAACTGAATAGAAAATTTCAATGGCAAGATTAGAAGACAAAATGAATATTATAATGAAATCTGCAAAGACATGGAATTAGAAATCCAAAAGGGAAGAACATGTTCATTATATCTGAAACTGAAACAACTCAAGAAAACATTTAAGCCTGAAGTTGCAAGCTTGAATGATTCCATGTACAAAACATTGAATGATGTGAAAAACATTGAATGATGCAGTAAGCATCAAGAGAAGAGGGAAAGAATACACAGAATCTCTGTACCCTAGAGAGCTATTTGAAATTCAACCATTTCAAGAGGTAGCATAAGAGCAAGAGCTATAATGCCGAAGGAAGAAATGCAAACTGTGTGGGATGCATTAGCCAAAACCAAGACTTCCGGATTGATGGGTATCCATTGCTGTGTTTCACCCAGCTGAAGAAACACTGGAAGCACTCATCGGTCTATACCAGGAATTTGGCAAACAGCTCCATGACTACCTGATTGGTTAAGGGCAGAACAATCAATATTTGTTCCCTAATGGCTTCAAGATTCAGGCATATTGGTGTTACATCATTTGGTTATAGCATAATAAAGAATGAAAAAATACCCTAACGGAAACCGGTCACAGAGAGCGAATTCCCCACAATAGACTGTAAACGTTCTAAGCACATAGGAATGTACTTTTATCATGCTCTTTTCTGTTTCTGTAGTCTCCTAACTCTTGAATGTGGAAACCTCTGGGGAGCCTCTCTGTGATCATAGCCCACACAGAATTGGTGCCTAGTGGGTCTAGATAGACAGAAAGCTTTTTAGGAATTAAGAAGCAATTAACGGACCATCATATGTATATAACCTAGAGTTTAAAATACTCTAGCTTTTAGCATCCATCTTAAAATAGATGTTTATTGTGTAGTTATTGCTAGAAAATTTGGTTTAAATAAATACCCATGGACTTTTGCTTGATTGAAACTCACAGAACCCATGTAGGACAGTGAAGACAGAGTCTTCAAGGCCATTGATCTTTATAGAATTTTACTGCCTTATCTTTATCCTTCATCCTTTATCCTGTGCCTTGATTCACTGATTCAAACCACCAAGCTGTGGGAAGCAGTCTACTACGTAATGCACAGCACCAGGAAAGTTCCTTAGGTTGGATAGAGCAAATAGTTGTATTTTCAAAAATATTACAAAATAAATAGAATTGATTTTTCTCCTTGAATATGACAGTAAAATAAATGTAATGTGGACCATGGTAGATTTCTGACTTCAAAAATTTTAAAATGTTTTTTATGTATTCTAGGGGGAAAAAGAGATGTCCAATTCAAATATAATTTATAGATACTAATTGATTAAATGATGAGCATTACAGAAAATAACAAATCAACCCAGTAAAGGAGACCATCAGCATGAGAGAGTAATGGTGTCCAGGGAATTACAGTCATCACTACCTAGGTAAGGCATTAAACACAAAGCAAATTGTCACAAAAACAAAATTATGGGCATACCAATTCATCAATGTGATGGAGGAGGGAAAAGGGCCATGAGTGAGATCCATACACTGCTACAGGTAGATTTACTCTCCTGGAACTCCTGGTGCCAGACTAGAAAAATTAAGAGATAACGAGAATGAGCCTTAAAATTAGAATCAGGGTATTAGGGAATGGCACAGGTCCCTGCTTTAAAAAAAAAAAAACATGACTCACAAAGTGAATGGAGAACACACCGAAATGCTCTGGATTCAATGTGCTGATTTCATGGGCTTTGGACCCAAGGCCCTGCCAGTGCAGTCCTGCAGTGAGCAGTGATTACCCCAGGCTACTGTCAAAAAGTGATGATAATCCCAGACATGAAGAGAGCCCCTGAAATCTAGTCATAAGACTCCACACCAGATTGTCCCATGCTGTTAGTTACCTTCTGTTCATGGGGTCAGCCCCGGTAACCATAGATTTGCAGCAATTGAAAAGACATCAGGACATGTACCTGCGTCAGATCACAGTGTGACAGAGCACAAGCCGATAGCCATAGCCCAGGGCAAATTCAATTGCAATTGGCTGAGAATCAAGCAACCGCTCTGGTCAGCTAGATCTCCTCCCCTGAAGGTCACTGCGACAGTCTGAAAAATCAGGGCATCCCACTGGCCCAATGTAAAAAAGAGACAAAATGTTTTCTTGGTAAAAACTGGAAATCCCAAGCTCATTGTTTGACTCCAAGACAAACCTGCATAATATGTGCTTTAGCATGTGTGGCAGCCATGTATAAGTGTGTCAGTTTCAAGATTGGGGGTCTAGTGAAGGAGTCTAGCCTGTTAATCTGGAGATAGCCAATGAGACCTCTGTGTGGTCATGGATTTTTTTCTGAGAATTCTGGGAAGTCTTGCCATATCTCTAAATTGGAGAAGAGATATTTGACTTACTCTCTCTTGGAGATGAACCACTGACAAGGTGAGATGACAGCATGCTGATCGATCCTGATTCCTGGAGACTGGAGGAGCTGGAGGAGAAACCACATGGACTTGCTCTGATAGAACCATACCTCAGGGGTTGGAGAAGCCACTGCCTGTGCTGAGATGCTTCTACTGCCAATGGATACTGCTGCTGGACCATGAGCCCTGGAAACAAGGCGCCATGGGGAGACCCCTGACAATACCGGGATGTTTCTATTCCAGGTGTATACACAAGACTCTGCACCCACTGGCCTGTGATTGTCTTGGTTTCATTGCACATGTTCATAAGTTGGAAGGAGACTTTATAGACTGGTATCAGATATATGGACTAATATCGGGCATATGGATTTAATATCGGGCATATGGACTGGATTGGGATGCTTTCTTAATGCTCCATTTCTCTTGTATATAAACCTTTCCCTTATATGCATATGCACGTCTAGGAATTTGTTTCTCTAGTCTACCAGGACTAGGACAGCATGCATTAAGATAATAAGGGAGCCAGCACTAAGGAATGCCAGAAGTTAGCTATAGAGGCCAGAGACTTTTAACATAACAAAGAGCTTCTGGAGTAGACATAAGTCTCAGAATAATTTCACTGAGCCACTTTAATTTAATTCAATTCTAGTTGGCCAGGAATTTTTTTATTCTCTAAGCTACTAGGACATCAGCAGTCTTAACACAAGCTAGGGCAACTTGGAACCCAATGGAGGCTGCTACTGTCCTCCTTCAGTGGTTCTACATACAGCTGGAGAGTTCCTGTCTGTCTTTCACATGTCCTGGGGATACCCTTTCTGTCCTGGGGCTCTCTTTGTGGCTGAGGGAACGTCCGCCCTCTTGCTGCACTATAGCATATGGCACAAAGTAGCTATACCAGTCATCCCCAGTACTTCACACCATTGCGGAAACCACTGACTGGCTTGCGCTCTGATCTTGCCTATGAGGGTAATTCCGTCCAACATCTAGGGGACCCTACACCACATAAGCACACTACCTCATTACCCCTCCATACTCACAGTTGTAAATCAGGGCTCAGTTATTTCCTGGTTTCTCTTCTTTTTCTTCTCTCTGTATTCTCTCTCACTTCTCCATTTTCCACTGCAGTCAGTCTCAGCAGTGCCAGATTGATTCATATTTCTTTCTTTTTATTCCTTTCTTTTCCTTTTCTTCTTCTCTCCACCTCTTTCTTTTCACATGGTACTGCTAGTTTCTGGGCTGCCTCTTCCACCTAAGGCAACTCCACCCAAACATTGGGAGGAACTGCAGCCTGTGTTCTGGGGGAGGGCCGTACACCGCACCAGGCAGCTACAACAGCTGTCTGTAGTGCTCCTTGCAGGTGAGAAGACCACTGTATGACCCTGTGATGATCTTGTTGACTAGGGAAAATCCGCACAGCACCTGTGGGATGTTCCAACAAAATGCCACACTCACCTTCCCACTAGGGGCATGAGTTAAACCCCATCAGACCCATATTCAGATGAACAGGGAACAGCTATCTCGCTACTCTTTTTCCCCCTGTCATTCTTCTCTCTTTCCCACCACATTTGGTCTCAGCATACCCTGTGCCCTGTTGTGCTTTTTCCTTATTTCTCTTTCTTTATATCTCTTTCTTTTCTTTTTTTATTCTTCTCTCTTTTTTCCGTTTACTTTCTCTATTCTCCCTCTATTTCCTTCCGCATGCCACTGCTGGCTTCCAGCCACCTACCCTCTGCCTAGGGCAACTCCTCCCACCCTATGGAAACTGTACAGGCTGCTCCTTGAGGCAATACTACACATGGCACAGGGCAGTGCTGAATCCTGCATGGCACAGCATGGCACTCAATTATCTTTTAATATATATTTTCTTTTTCTTCTTTTGCCTTTTCTTCTTCCTGTTCTCCTTTCTCTTCTGTCTTCCGCATCAAAGTCTCAGTAGGCTCACTTATTTTGCTTTTTTTGCAGGTCTTTTCTGTTTTTTTTTTCTTTTTTTGTTTCTTCTGGATTTTTGTTTTATCTTTGCTCTTTTGGGTATGTGTTAGTTTTTTGTTTGCCTTCTTCTTTCTCTCTTTTTCTTCTCTACCCCATCTCTTTCCTTTCACAAGCCACTACCAGCCTCTAGGCCACTTCCCTCCACCTAGGGCAACTCTGATTCTCCAGTTGGGGGAGCTCCCACCCACACTTGTTGGTTTACACACAGCAGGGAAAATTTCACCCTCCACTGCACAGAAATCGACTGGGAGATCTCCCATTCAACAGGCTGGGGGAACTTCAGCTTACAACCTGTGGCCCTACAAGTGACTGAGCGAATGATTGTCTGCCATTTCTTTAGCTCCACGCTTCTGTGAAAACATCTGAAAAACTTCCACAGTGCTCACTTACTAGGTTGACTCCTCTTGCCATTGATGGTGCTCTACAAAAAGGAAGATACACCCACTTCCCCTACAAGACATTCCAATTGCAGAAGAAAACACCACAGACCATCCAAGTCATTCCAAACCCAGTGGAACACACCACCATGGCTTTCTCGTAGATCAACCAGTAAAGCAAAATCTTGGTGGGTCCACAACCACCCAACCAGCGTCCTGTTAGAGGACAATCCAACCTACACTTCAAATAAAAGAATAGTGGTTAGCTAAGTTAAGAGTGAAACCATAGGAAGATACAGCAGTACCCTGATCTCCCACTGGAGCTACCTGCAAGTAGTTTGTAGAAGCACCCATATAAGACTCCCAAAGAGAGAATCAAATGTTCTTCAATTCTCTGGAAGATTGTACTGGGCTCCTCTTAATGAAAAGGTAAGCAGCAACCAGCCCCAACAGTTTCAAAGAAAAGCAAGAGAAACAGGACAATGCTGGACAAAATTCTAAATCTAACAACGAGTATTGAAGAAGCAGGTATAGACCAGCCAAAGAAATAAATCCAATGCTGATTGGAGTGATTCAGGTTTTGTGGGAAATAATACAGAAAAAGAATGAAATGATAGAAGAGTTAATGCCACACAGGAAAGGAAAATGTAAGACATAGGAGTGAAATTACAAATCCCAGTAGTAAATTAAGAGACTGCATCAACAAACTTGAGAAGTCAGAGCATCGCATCAGTGATTTAGAGGATAAATAGGCAGACTTCACCAAACAGAAGAGGCAAACAAATAAGACGACCAGAGAAGCTGAAAAAAACCTGAAAGCAACATCTGAAGCTATGAAGTGGAACAATATTATATTAATTGGATTAACAGAACAAATCATAATAAAGAAGTCTATGAAGTATATAGCAAGGGAATTTCTAGAGGAAAACTTCCCCAGCTTAATAAATGAAAATCAGGCAATTATTCATGAGATTGAAAGAACACCCAAGAAAAAGTGATTGAGACACATGATAGTAAAAGTATCCAGCTTTAAAGAAAAAGAAAAAGTCATAAGAATTATGAGGAAAATCAATGAGTCACTTATAAAAGTACCCAAATAAGAATATGTTCAGACCTAGCAGTGGACACAATGAAGGAGAGGGGACAGTGGAATAACATGTTCCCCAAATTGAAGGAAAATAATGCAAAACCCATATCCAAGAAAACTATATCCAGTCAAATTATCTATTAAGATGCATGGGGAAATAAGAATCTTACCAGACAAGGAAAAACTCAAAGAATATGTAAAAAGAAACTCAGCCCTACAAAAGATCCTTGCCGACCAAATATGGTCATAATATCAATACTCACCGAACACAAATAGAAGACCATCACATAGAACAGCTCCACTCAGAGGGTGACAAAGGGCCCCAAAGATAGCATTAGCTCAATGGTGGAAAGTAGACAAGAATTAACCACATGCACACACACAACACAAACTGATAAGAATCTAGGAAACCCTCAGCACTATAGGTACAAGATGACATCATAGAGCCCACAGATGGATGCAATAACACTGATTATCAATGGACTGAACTCAGGCATTAAAAGTCAGAGGCTACCAGACTGGCTTAGAGAACCCACTGATCTTCAAACAGGTTCAGAATTAAAGGTTGGAGAAATGCATGCAATTCAAATGGCAATTCAAAAAATGCAGGGGTTGTCAGTTAGTCTATGTAGACAAGTTCGTGTAAACAAATCCCCAGACACTCATATATGTGTAAGAGAGAGTTTTATATAGTAGGTAAGTGTACATTAAGAAAGCACTCAACCCATCTAGTCCAAGAACATAAATCTGACTTTAGCACATATATCCAACACTGATCTACGAAGTCCTCCTCAGAGTCACAAAAGACAAAAATAATGCTGGATGTTGCAGGAATAGTAAGTGTTAAGCATCTCAGCACTGGCAGGGGTCTCCATGCGACTTTTGCCACATCCAGGGCTACAGCAGGTTAGGTCCATTGTGGCTTCTCCTCAGGGATTTCTCACAGGAAAAGTCTTGACAGCTGAGGCAGAGAACCAACCAAGATAGTTACACACTGGTTGGACTATCAGAGAAGAGACAAGAAAGGCAATGCTTACTGAGCCCTTTATATCTCTGCCTAACAATTAAACTACTCTACAATTAATCAATTAAAACTGGGGTTTGTTTACCCAGACAAATGCAACACCCCACTGGAAAAAAATAAATGACATTCTTTTCAACCCCATATGGCACATACTCAAAGATATGCCACATGCTGGAACACAAGTTGAACCTGACTAAATTCATGCACAGAGAGATTACTTAGACTTCTTTCTCTGACCACTATGCCATAAAGCTGGAAATTAAAAAAAAAAAAGGCACAGAAAAGAAGGGAAAACAATTGGAGGATGAATAATTCTCTACTGCAAAAGGAGTGGGTATTGTTGGCACAGATCAGGGATAAAATCAGAAAGTTTTGTACCCAAGCCTTTGGGACACAGGCATTTCTCAGAGGAAGGCTGATAGCAATACATGAGCACATGAAAAAGTAAGAGATACTTTTTTATGGTTGATATGCTGGCACAAAACTTACACCAATTAGAGAAGAGTCAACAGGACAATCCTACTAATAGCAAAAGGAAAGAAACAATAAAATCATAGCTGAGATACCAGAGAGGGAAAATAAGAAAATTAAGGCAAAAATTAATAAATAAAAGTTGGTTCTTAGAAAAGATTAACAGAATTGATAGAGGGCTGGCAAATCTAACCAATAAAAAGAAGGAAAAAAATTCAATAGCAAGGATGGGAACTGAATCTGGGGACATTACAATGTACCCTAATGAAAAGCAAAAGGATAATTACATAGTACCATGAAGGCCAGTATTCTAATGAATACAACAATGTGGAAAACATGGAAAAATACTTGGAAAAGGAATCCCCCTCTAGACACCTAGATGGACATGAAGAATCTCAACAGATCTACAGAAATATGACAAATAGACAAGGTTATAAAGGGACTACCAACCAAATAGTCCCATGGGCCATATGGCTTCCCTGGAGAATTCTATGAAGAATCCAGAGAACTGACACCAATCCTACAGAAATTATTCCAGAACAAAGAAAAAGATGGAAATCTCACAAACTTTTTTCTATAAAGCTTGTATAAATCTGATGTCAAAAACAGGCAAGGATTATTGAAAACTACAGAACAATATTCCTAATGAATATTGATGCAAAGATCCTTAAAAAAATACTGGCAAAAACTAAAAATTACATCATTATAAATGAGGGGGAGTGCAGATTGGGAACCCAAAACCCATCAATAAGTGAAGTGACATACTCTTATAGAGTGCTTGCAGCGAGAGGAGCCAGTCAAGGTAGTGTAGTAGCAGTGAAATGTGCAACTTTCCTCTGGCTTCCTCCTACCAACTATCATGATCCCAATTTTATCAGACAGTTCCAGCTAGACTCTTCAGGTGCACAATGGAGTCAAGAACATGGGGAATTTAGGATAGATGATCCCTTGGAACTAGTGGGGAGAGTGGTGATACTGGGAGGGTGGAGGGATGATGGAATAGAAAGGGGGAACTAATTTCAGGGATCTGCATGTGACCTCCTCTCTGGAATATGGACAATGGGGGTGTGTATGTATGACACATTGGACAGTGTAAAATATGAAGAGATAATAACAATTTGTAAATTATTAGGCGGCGTTCATGGGAGAGAAGGAGGGGGTAGGGGAAATACATGGAACTGGAATTTGAAAAAGAACTAGAAGAAAGAGGGAAAGAGAAGCTTATGGTGGGGGCTCAAGTAGAAAATATTTGGAAATGAATGTGGCAGCATATGTACAAATGTGATTCATACAAATGATGTATTGAATGTTATAGGAGCTATAAGAGGCCCCAATAAAATCTATATTAAAAAATACTGGCAAATAGAATACAAAAGCATAAAAAACACAGTATTCACTATGAAAAAGTGGGAGTCATACGAGAAATGCAGGCATGGTTCGACATACAAAAGGCCACTAGTATCATTTGCCACACTGACATGGAAAATTATAAGAAACACATGACAATATCAATATATGTGAAAAAAGTATTTGGCAATAGCGAATGCCCATTCCTCTTTAAAACCCTTAAGAAGATAGTAATGGAAGAAGATTTTCTCCATATAATACAAGCTCTAAATGAAAAACCAACAACAAATGTGGTAATCAATGGAGAAAAGACAGATAAAATTCTTCTGGAAAAGGTGACCAGACAAGGATGCCTCTTGCCTCCAGTCCTATTTGTCATCATACAAGAGATCCTAGCTAGCTAAATAAGGCAAAGAAAAGACATCACATGCTTTTGCCTGGGGAAGGGTGAGGCGAAACTATCATTAGTCACAGGTGATATGATTTTGTAATATTGAAAATCCCTCAACTCCACAAATGGAGTGTTAGAAATGACAGAAAAATATAGCAGAGTGCAGGACATAAGTACAACAAAGAGAAGTCTATTGGACTACTAAATACATCAGACAAGATCACAGAAGAAGCAATTAAAAAGCTAGTACCCTTTAAAACAGCCAAGAACAAACTGAAATATTTAGGGCTATACCTGACTAAAAAATGAAAGTATATGTACAAGGAAAATGCAGAAAACTATTACTAGAAACCAAGAGTAACCTTAAAAAATGGAAGACTATCTTCTGCTCAGGGATTTGAAGACTCAATATAGTAAACATGTCAATTCTGCCCGAACTATATGATTAATGCTATCCTAATATGAATATCATTATCCTTCTTCAAAAAATAGGAAAAACTGATTACCAGCTTCATGTGGAGGGAAGAAACCCAGAATTAGCAGAGAACTGCACAAGAAGAAAGACAAAGAATCAAGCTTCACTCTACCTGACTTTAGCACATATTATACAGCCTTAGTGGTCCACACAGTGTGGTACTAGTATAATGACAGGTATTCAGATCAATGGCAAAGAGTCGTAAACTGAGAAATAAGAACATCAGCATACAGACAACTGACTTTTGAAAAGCCCCCCCCCCCAATAAAATTATAAGCGGATGCCCTCTTCGATAAGTGGTGCTGGAAAAAAATGGATATATACCTGCAGAAAAATGAAGATCCTCACCACACCACACTCCATGCACAATAATATACTCAAGGTGGATCACAGATCTTGAAACAAAACCCCAAACTATTACAACCTTAAATGAAGGAATTGGGATAAATCTGATAACCTTGACACAGGGAGTACATAGGCTATTGGAAATCTGGAAGGATACAAATACAATGGAGTCACACATTGACAGATGTTATATGTGGAAAATAAAACACCTGTGTACATCAAAAGAATTCACCAAGACAGTGACATAAGAGCCCATAGACTGGGAAAACATCTTCAGCAATGACACATTAGACAAAGACCTTATTAATAATTATACAATATTTTGCAAGCTTACAATAAGAAAAAAAAAGACTGCCCACTAAGGAAGTTGGCAATGAGTCTGAACAGAATTTTCACAGGGATAGAAATAGAATGGCCAATAGACATATGAGAAAATGTTCCTGATCATTAGCTATAAAAGAAATGCAAATTAAAACATCTATGAGATACTACCTAAACCCTCAAATATAGTCCAATTACAAAAAAAAAAATCAGAAAGTAACAAGTGTTGGAGGGTCTATGTTAAGATAGGAACTCTAGTCCACTGCTGGTAGACCTGTGGGTATGTTCAACCATTATAAAAATTGATTTGGCAACATCTAAAACAGATGGAGATTGAGCTACCTTATGACATAGCAATCTTCCAACTGGGCATATGCCCAGAAGAGACAATGAATAAACCATGGCAAGACATGATCATCGTGGCACACTTCACCATTGCAAAGGGTTTGAGACAAAGCAAATTTCCATCAACAGATGAGTCGATCAAAAACCAGTGGTACATACAGACAATGGAGTACTAATGTGCCCTTTAAAAGCAGCGATGAACCAATGAAGCACATTGCCATGGGGAATAACTGTAGGAAATTATGTTAACTGAAGTAAGCTAAGCAGAGAATGAAAAGCACAACACAAGTATACTGAGATAAACTTAAAAGGAGAAAAGCTACTAGATACATACATTCCTGAAATGAGGTCCAGGTACTACAGCAGGAATCAAACCCAATCCAAAGATACATATGACAGTCAACTAAATATGAGGGGGGAAGAAAGAGAGAGAAAAAGACACGTGCAGGGGATAGCAAGACACTAACCCACCCAAGGGGAGGGATTTTTTATATCTCTGGGGTGAGAGAGAGAGAGAGAGAGAGAGAGAGAGAAGGCTTCAACCCAATGGGCCAAGATGTAAATATAGCATACCGACATGTACCAAGGAACCAATTAAGATGTCTGCGGGACCAGCCCCAATACCAACTCTGTGGACAACTCTGCATCCCCCCATCACCTGCCCAAAGATTGCACTTCAGAGGACACCAATAAAACTACATCTTGCAGAGAGGGGCACACCTGATTAGAGAACATAGGAGAAGCAAAGAGGGATGGAGAGGGAGGGAAACACATCTTGACCTACTAAGCCCTGAGAATGATATTTCTGCCCAGAGCAGACAATGCATAGATAGGACCAAAGGTCAGCGCTACCAAAAGACACGATGTCCCTCACTGAACCATAGCTCTACTGGGGACAACACTGGAAACACCATGCAATAATGCCCAATTTGACCACATCCCACTGGGGTGAAAGATTAATGGCATGCAGCAGAGCAGCAAGGGGAACACAGTGATGAATCCCCAGGCAATACCAAAAATAGAGTTTGGAGATAGTATGTGATACCCCATCAGTCTCAACTGGAAAACACTTGAAAAGGACAACAAACAGACCTTGAAATATTTGGAGGTTTTTCCATTTTTGTCAGTCACTTTTGAAGTCACTATTTGGCTTTGTTGTTGTTGTTGTTGGTTTTGACTTCTTTTGTTGTTTTGTTTGACTTTGACAGAGATGGATGGAGTGGAGACCCAAACCCCAACTGTGGACAATTGGACATCTCTTCATAGAAGGGTGAAAACGAAGAGATGAGCTAGACAGGGTACAGAATAGCACTGATGAAACATACGACTTTCCTCTAGTTGTTCAATGCTTCCTTCTCCCCACTCTCATGATCTCAATTCTGCCTTACAAATCAGATTAGACCATGTGTTAGTCTGGGTAGACTAGAGGAACAAATTCAAGGACACACATATTGATATAAGGAAAGGGTTTATATACAAAAGGAATGGGAATGGAGAAGGCATCCCAGCCCAGTCCAGTTCAAAGTCATAAGTCTGAAATTAGCCCATATGCCCGAAATCAGTCTATAAAGTCTTCTTTCGACTCACGAAGTCACAGGTCAGTGGGTGCAGAATCCCGGTGCTGACAGGCACCTTGCCTCCAGGGCTCAGGGTCCATCAACAGCAGAAGCAACTCATCTCTGCCAGAGGTCGCCATCTGGCCACCCCAGCTTCAGAGGTCTGGCTCCATCAGAGCAAAGCTGTGTGGTCTCTCTGCCGGCTCCTCCAGCTTCTCGAATGCTGCCAGCTGTCTTGTTTGTGATTAAATCGTCTCAGGAGAAAGTCATGTCCACATAGAGGCCTCATTGGCTACTCAATAGCTATCTCCAGATTAACAGGCTAGACTCCACCCCTACATTTCAATCATAAAATTAACATAAGCATATGACTGCCACAGACCAGAAAATGCGCACTGCTACAGATAAGAGCCTGCAACACAAGGACTCCAGGATAGATAAACTCCTTAGGGCCAACACTGAAAACAGGGATATCAGGAGGATAAGCAGAAGGTGAGGGAAGAAAGGGAGAGTCAATCACAAAGATCAGTATATAACTGCCTCCTAAGGGCATGAACAATAGAAAAGTGGGTGGAAGGATGATGTGGGATGTGAAAATAGTAATCTATAACTTGTCAAATGTTCATGAGGGAGGGAGGGCTGGGAAAGGGAGGAGGAAATGAGCTGATATCAAGGGCTCAAGTAGAAAGAAAATGCTTTGAAAATGATGATGGTAGCACACATACAAATATGTTTGACACAATGGATGAATGTATTGTGATGGGAGATGTAAGATCGCCCCAATAAAAGTATTTAATTAAAAAAAGAAATTTGTAACATTGCTGCAGGGACCTCCCATTCCCTTGATTAAGATAGGACTTGTGAGGTCTCCAGACTTGTATTTCTATCAGTGGTATACACGGCAAGTCCCTGAGGATAATGGTAATCCTGCCATTCCCAGGGCTGGAGAAGGAGTGGTAGCAAGTTGTGTCAGTCCTGGTAGACTAGAGGAACAAATTTCAGAAACATGCATATAGGTATAAGGAATGGGTTTATATTCAAGAGGAACAGGACATTGAGAAAATACCCCAGCCCAATCCAGCTCAAAGTCACAAGTCCAGTATTAACCCATATGCCCGAAATCAGTCCATAAAGTCTCCTTCTGACTCACAAAGTCACAGGTCAGTGGGTACAGAGTCCTGGCACCGACAGGGGTCTTCCCATGTCTCCTCGCTTCCAGGGCTCGGGGTCCATCAACAGCATCCTGTGGTGGCAGAAGCAACTCATCACTTGCAGAGGCCTCCATGTGATTGCCCCAGCCTCAGAGGTCCGACTCCATCAGGGTAAAGCTGTGTGGTCTCTCCACCGGCTACTCCAGCCTCCCAGATGCCGCTATTCTGTGTTGCCTGTGGTTAATCATCTCTGACACTAACTCTCAACAACTGGGGAAGATAGCTTCTCATCTTCACAAGGGAAATATCGCCAGATTTCCCTGGAGTCTCAGGTGATAGCCATGCCCACATAGAGGCCTCATCAGCTACTCAATGGCTATCTCCAGATTAACAGGCTAGACTCCACCCCTTCATTTCAATCATAAAATTAACATAAACACATGACTGCCACACAAGTATACTAAGTCTGAGGGCAAAATTTGTTTGTTTTTTTTAAACATTTTATTGGGGGCTTTTACAATTCTTATCACAATCTATACATACATTCATTGTGTCAAGCACATTTGTACATGTTGCCATCATTGTTTTCAAAGCATTTTTTTTCCTATTTGAGTCTTTGATATCAGCTCTTCATTTCCCACCTCCCTCTGCCTCCCTTCCTCGTGAACCCTTGGTAATTTATAAATTATCATTACTTTTTCATATCTTGCACTGTCTGATGTCTCCCTTTACCCCCTTATCTGTTGGTTATCCCCCGGGGAGGCAGTTATATGTAGATCATTGCAATCATCTCTCCCTTTCTCCCCATATCTTTCCCTTCTCTTCCTAGTATGACTACTCTCAATTTTGGTCCCCAAAACTTTATCTGTCCTGTATTCCTTGCGTTTTAAGCTCTTATCTGTACCCATGAAGATGCACTGGTCTAACCAGGTTTGTAAGGTAGGATTAGAAGAGTAGGGTAAGGAAGCACTAAAGAACTAGAATAAAGCTGTGTGTCTCATTGGTGCTATACTGCACCCTGACTGACCTGTCTTCTCCCCATGACCCTTCTTTAAGGAGTTATCCAATTGCTTGCAAGTTGGCTTTGGGCTTCCACTCTGCATCCCCACCCCCCATTCACATTATGATTTTTTTTTGCTCTGGGTCTTTGATGCCCGATACCTGATCCCACTGACACCTCATGATCACACAGGATGATGTGCTTCTTCCATGTTCGCTTATGTTTCTTTCATGTGGGCTTAGGGCAACGTTTTTTGACATTGCTGATCAATGCTCCAGAAGAACTAAATGGAAGCTGAACCTATGTGGAAACTCAAAATAGATCTAAACTGTTGCAAATTTGGTGGTAAGAATTTAGGTTCGGGCTGAGCCCCGGTGGCGTAGTGGTTGTGTGCGGGGAGGTTCAATTCCAGCTCCACGGAGCAAAGGCTGGGCCTCCTACTCCCACCACCTGAGGGCAGTGATGCCCAAACCACCCCCCCCCAAAAAAAAAAAAACAAAAAAATAAAAAAAAAGAATTTAGGTTCTAATGCACATGAATCCTATAATTCTTATAAAAAATTCTTATTGCCTTCCAAACAATGAACCAAGGTTTACTGAAGGTAATACAAATGTTGTTTTGTAAGAAACAAAGCTGTGACTAAGACCCAAAGATATTTCAATCCCAGTGCTCTTCTAATTGTCTATATTTAGAGCCTTAGTAATGCTGTGGATTAAAGGATAGACAGTCACAGAATTGGTGGAAATCCATCCACTCTGTCTCTAGAGAAAGATAAAGCCGTCTGCTCTCATCTCATAAATCCTATAGCGTGTAACTATGAGAATAAATGGACTTGATAGCAGTTAGTTATTTTGTAAATCATTTAAATTATTCAAGGTATAAGACCTCTGTTAGATCATCGTCTTGGTTTCCTATAGCTTCAAACAAAACAACAACAACAACAACAACAACAACAATCCCCACAAACAACCCACAGAGATAAAACAATTAGCCAAGTAAACAAAATACACAAAGAAGAAAGAATTAAAGAACAGAAAATTATTTTAGTTATTGTCGAATCTAAAGTCTTGAATTCCTGGGATAGCCATGTTTCTTCATTCTCAGGACTGGAGAAGGAAAGTTTCAGAGGTCTCTCTCCTAGTTTCAGGGAGACTTCTGGAAATTCTTGATGTGCTTTGCAGAATATATATATTCCTATCATCATGTGGTGTTTCCCTTTGTACACGACTGTTTTCAGGGTTGTTTTGCCCTATTGTAAAATTAGGTCCTACTCGCCTCTGGTATGAAGTTGATAACTGACAGTTTCTTCGAAGAAAAAGTTTATTTCCTTAAAGAAGATCTCATCCACAATTAAAGAAGGTAGGAATTCAACATATCCCTTTGAGGAACAATCCAATCCATAACAACTACAATATGCTGAAATTGTCCATCAAAAGGAAACCCGCAAGAACTTGCTACACTTATTTCTACTTTCCTTGAGATGTTGTAAGTTAAGGGTGGGTTGTGAAGAATAGGGATGAATAAATTGGACAACAAATAAAAAAATAGTGATGTACCCTTGGTGTATTTCCAGTAGATTGGGAGGGAGTTTCATTTTAAGATTGAAGAATAGGGAAAGAAGATGTTTCAGGTTTGGCACTTGAATCAATCACAAGTTGAAAGATGGCAAAATTTCTCATCGTTACTTCACAATGCCTACAAATCTTGGTGCAAATCTTCCCATTATCACAATGATTTAATACATGCAGCATCCTAAAAATTTACATTTTAATAAGATGAAAATTTATTGCTGGGAGTAATTTTGTGTAAGCTATTTTTACTTATTTTCACCTCTTGTTAACTGTTGGAAATACTCCTATCAATATATTCAGCCTTCTCCTTGTTATGTGTGACAAACTTCCATGCTTTGCAGCTTCTCCTTGGTTTAAGCATACAGAAAAACTTGGTAATTCTTTTTTTTCTCATTCTCTTTTCATAATCCAAAAGTTTATGCTAGTTTTAAAAGCTTAAGGTTTAGTAAAGTATTTTTTCTGCCAGACAATTTGCACATTATGAATGCAGCACCTTTTTTGAGCTATGATGAATTTATCTATATTTTTGCATACAAAAAACAAAACTTTGATTTACATTTTCCTCACATAGTAATTTTCTATTTATTCCTTTTATCTTTTAAAATGTAAAACATATCCACAATCAGCATTGAACATAATCTGATGTTACCCAGGAGACTTTGGGTGGAACACACAGCTAAACTCTTAACTACGAGTTGACGGGGGTGGTTTGACTTGCACTCCAGGCCCATGGGAAGTCAGACCAATGATATGCTTTCACAAGGGCAGCACCTTCAAGATGCTAGAAAGTTACTCTACTCTTCACACCTAGACCAGAAAACAAACCTCATTGCCATTAAGTTGATTTCGACTCAGCATACACTGGAATTGACTCAGTGGCAATGAGCAGCAATAAAGATAGCAATACCTAACTGCCCAGGCTTTGCGTTCCCCGCTCTAATGCTACCTCCTGCTCTCCTGCTATCACCAAATAGGATCAGCATTTTGGCAGAACCCAACTCCCAAGCATATTTCCCCAAGAATTATTGGGGAATAAAGGCATATGATAAAATCAAAACAGTTGATATTTCTCTTTTCTCCAAAGGTCCCCTGTGATTTTGGTCACATGTTTTTTCTTTTCCCCTTTCTTGAATGTACAGGAATATCCACTACTACAATAAAGAACTTTTTGGGTACATAATCTTAAAGGAATTTTGCTTTTGAAGTTACTTAATTATGAGTGACTTATAGTAAAATTACAGTTGGTCATGATTTTTCTGCATTAATCATGGAAATTCAGAGATTTTTACTAAGTGAGAAAAGGTAACTTACAAATTACTTTCATATATTGTGACTATTTTATGGATTCAAATTTTAATAATTAGTGATGCTGACATGCGGTTATACATTTTTAGATATTTAATTAAAATCAAGTTAAGTATTTATTACTTTTTTATTTTGAATTTTTCTTTTATGTTTTATAGCCAATACTTTTCTCAGTTCTGACATAATTTTGGAAGACTCTATAGATCAGCAGATTTTTGGCATTTTAGTTTTGAGAATTAATACGTAGAAGGGCCTAAACGACACCACCAGAAACATGCCTTCAGGTGTCTTGGGAATTTGTGAGTGGAATTCAGGAGTCCTGGTAGCACAGTGGACTAAGCAGTGGGATGTTAACTGCATCATTGGAAGTCCAAATCCTCCAGCCACTCAGAGTATTTGACTCGCTGGAATGAAAGAGAATGCAACCGATACTGGGCCTGGACACTCTGCAGTCTCTACATGCAAATCCGATCCTGAATTTGATCAGATCTTGCTATTTCCCCACCTGACACATATATCCAAGCCACCGAGGTTTCTGACGATGTGATTTCAATGTCCTAACTTGTCCTTGCTTCAGCTCATGCTCTCCTTCAGTAGGTTCAAACACAGTAACCAGAAATCCTGTTAAAAATTAGATCCTGTCACTCCTTTGTCAAACCCTCTATCAGCCCTATCTCACTCCTATTTAAAAACTAAAGGTCAATCTCTCCGTTGCCTTTTGCTTTCTGGCCTCCCCTCCAGCTATTGACCTCTGGTTCATTCCACTCTAGCTGCCTGGACATCCCTACTGTTTCTAGAGCACACTTCAGGCCAGGGCATTTGTGGTTGCTTTCCCACTGATGGCATGATTTCTCTCGGTCCCAACATACTTCCTTCTCTCACAGCCTCCTTAGACCCCTTACCAGTTTTGCTTTGCACGTCAGCATATTTCACTGTTAGCACAACCATCTCTGTGTGCCATGCTGTACCCCTTTTGTCTAGAACAGTGCTTGCCATAATCTATATGCTAAATAAATATCTGTTCAGTGAATGGATCCATAATAAATTTCTGCCTAGAAGAACAAATGATGACAGAAATTGCTAGTGTACAAGGCCTCTTTAAAGTGATTTAAAGAAAACATATCACATTGAAAATTAAGGTGCATCCAAATTATGATATTTCCAATAGTCTCAGATACACGAGGAAGCTGGGCAATGAATAAGGAAACTGGAAGCAGAATTGCTGCTTTTGGATTATTGTGCCAAGTTCAGATACCATGAACTTCCAGAAGGAGAAACAAATTCATATTGGAAGAAATAGAGCCAAAAATTGTTCTGGACATAATACCAAGTGGAAGAGAGATCTCATGGTTTACACAGGAATGAGTCAACACGAGAGGAAAATTCTCACTAGGATTAACACCGTGTCTGCAACAATGGTCTGAAACAGGAATTCTTGTGAGAATGGTGTAGGACCAGGCATTATTTATTGTGAACATGATTGCTAAGTCAGAACTGAATTGATGGCACTTACTGACAATATCTTACATATGATATTAATAATATTGTTGGTCAGTTTCCACATTATGTTGGGTTAATTTTCTTTGGAATGGGAACAGATATGGATCGCTCCAGTTGGTTGGTAAAGCAGCTATTTTCTATATTCCGAGTGAGTGCTTCCAGTGCTTTAGTAGCTTGTAACATTTCAGTTGGTATTCCATGAATTCCTAGAGCCTTGTTTTCGCTAATGCTCTCAGTGTGACTTAGATTTCTCTCTTCAGTACTATCAGTAATTTATCATAGTTCTTGTTCATGCGTCTTGAAATAGTTGAATGTCAATTCATTGTTTTTGTTAAAGTGTCTCCACAACTTCATTCCTTCTTTGGTATTGAGTATTTCTGATCTACAATTTTTTATGGAGGCACCACTGCCCTCTGGTGGTGGGAGTAGGAGGCCCAGCCTTTGCTCCTGTAGAGCTGCTGCTGGAATTGAACCTCCATCCCAGTGGGCCGCAGTCCACGCACAACCATTACACCACCAGGGCCCAGCCCTGACCTACAATTTTATGGGAGAATATAATCATTTTCAGTTCATGTAAATGATCCAGGTACAGCTCTTTAGAGTCACTCTGAGTCATCTGAGCGTCCCTTTTGACACAAAAATTTTATATTAATAACTGTAAAATGTCAAAATGCCTCCAAATTATTGTCTACTAAAAGTGTGAATTACAAAAAAGTATGCATACTTGAAGCATATTTCTTATTTGGTCTGCAGAATCATTGATTAAAGGCAGTGGTGTCCTCAACCTTCCGAATGCTGGACCCTTTAATACAGTTCCTCATTTTGTGGTGACCTCCCAACCATAAAATTACTACTTCATAACTGTCATTTTGCGACTGTTATGAATTAGGTGAGCCCTGTGAAAGGATTGTTCGACCCCCAAAGGCTTGAGAACCCCTGACTGAAGGTAAGCTTAGAGGCACCCTAACCGTGACCATGAGCTCAAGCAGAATAGCAATGGTGAAGATGGCAAAGGGTCTGGCCGTGTTTGGGTCTCTTGTTCACAGGGTCATTAGTTCACAGGGAACTAACTCTACTGCACCTCACAAAAATTACAGCATCAACAAGCATATCAGAACTGCAACAAGGTCATGCATATTTAAATTAATTTGAAAAAGCCTATCCACTGTTCCATTGCCATCAAGTTGACTCTAAATCATCGCAACCCCACAGGCTATAATGCCTTATAAGGATATAAAGCTCGGTCTGTCTCCTGTGGTGGGTTCTGACTGCTGACATTGCTCAAGCAGTCCAAATCCCAAGCCAGCAAAATTGTAAGGGAACCCCAAGAGATGGTGGGATAAATGACAGAGTAGCTGCCAAAAGATTAACCCCCTCCTTTATCATGCTAAGTGGATGAGGAGGGTTGCTTCCAGAACTTCAAAGGAGAATGAGTGGAGTTGACAGTCTGGGCAGGATACACTCAAGAGAACAAATGATTGAAATTATTTTTCTTCTCCCACATTTCTGTTCAGAGATTTTCCTCCATTGGCACAACTAAGCTGGATTCTGTGGGCACAGAATACTTTTGGCTTCTTAATTTTCTGTAAGCCGCTTTGAGTGAAGAGCAAGATAGAGCAAAGAGTAGACACGAAGGAACAGTAGAATAAAGTTGGTCCCTACTATCATTTGTGCATGGAAAGTCTCGTTCCTCAGACATTAACAACTCAGCGTTGCTCAAGACTAAACCTTACAGAAGAAATCGCTTCATTGCCTATTTTGTCATCCAGTGAAGTTCTATAAAATAAATGTCAACTTGTCAAAATACAAGGAAATGGATAGGAAAACCTATACTGAATAAATATCAGATCAAATGACAAAAATAAATATCTTACTCATTTCTGCACCTACAATGGTAAAATACACTGACTCATTGGAAGGTTCATTCAGAAATTTGAATGTCTGAATTTTTAAAAAAATTCTCTTATAAGTTTCATTAAAATTTTTGGATGTTGAATTATTGCCTACAATGACTAACCTAATTAAGACTATGTGTTCTGGAACCTCTGGTTATTTTACCAGATATTCCCACTTAGGGTTTATTTACAGGAGCCTTATGCACATTGTTCCTGATTTATATTGTTCTCCTAGAATATTGACACTTAGTATTAGTAAACAGAAAACAGAAATAGAATCGCTAGCACACGCATGTTTGTCAAATGGAGCAACATGTCATTTAAAGAACTATTCTAAAAGTGATTGTGATGATGATTGCACAGGTCTCTTTAATGTATTAAGTCACTGAATTATATAATCAGAGTTGTTAATGCTATTTTTAGAGGACAAGGTCCTCTGGGGGAAAATAACAGAAACAAAAATATATATAATAATCAGCTATGCAAATGACAGTTTAAAAAATTTGATTTGATTATAGTTTGGTAGAAACTCCATAACTGTATTTAAGGGGACTATTTTAAAATAACTTTTCTTATTATAGGATCTGGTGGTGTAGTAGTTGCTTTTGCTGATGTGATCCATTTGGACAGCAGTTCAAACCCCTCCGAAGCTCTGCAGAAGACTGAGGTTTCTGCTCCTGTAAATTGTTATGGTGCCAGAAACCCACAGTGGTTTCACCATGCATCAACCCTGACTCTGTTGCAGTGAGTTTGAAAAAATCTAATTATAGTTTTATAATGTAGTACTCTTTAGAATGAAATTTTCATAGTAAATTCATTTTTCCAATCAATTGCTCACACATAAATTGTCCTGTGACATTGATGGTTAACCCTGTAACTGCCAGTCTTCTTTCTGTTTCCTATCATTTATGTTCCATAACTTCCCTGTCCCCACCCTGCATTACCTTTGATGCTGAGTGAATATTATCCTTTTACACATTCTTCATGTTTGTTGTATGGTTTCATCTGTTATTTGTCTGAAAAGTAGCTTCCAAACTATTTTCAGCTTGTAGTTCATTTTTTACTGAGCAGTAATCTTGTGCTTTCTTTAGTTTCTTTACTCCCAGTGTCTTTTCGCTTTGTCAAGGGATAGAGTGTTTGAATTTTGTTTTACACATTTTTGACCAATTCTAACTGGATCCTTCTGTTCTCTTTTTCAGAGTAGTTGGACACCACATCGTCCTTATGATATCAGATTAGAGACAGATTCATGAAAAGTGAGTTTGATTATGATTTTAGGATTCTTTGATGGGTGCAAAGATATAAGGGAGTTTCAAAAAAATCATAGAAATGGAATTAAAATATAGCACATTTCAGGGCTGAGCCCCGGTGGCGTAAGAGGTTGAGTGTGGGACTGCGGCCCGCGGGCTTGGCGGTTCAAATCCAGCGGCGGCTCTCACGAGAACCGCTGGGTAGCTCCCACGACCACCAGAGGGCAGTGATACCCCCCACAAATATAACACAAATATAACATTATGATCTTTTTGAAACATGTATATAGGAATATGTCATATAAAGTTTAGGTGAAAACCACTATAATTCAAGTTTTAGAGATTTAATTTTAAATTTGGATTTGTATAAATAAACAGATGTCTATTTCTTATTCCTTAGCCTTTTTTGTTACTTGTCTTGATGGAAATATTTCATCTGTCAACTTGCTATATGAAATGCATCTCCCCTTAAAAAAAGAAATTAAGGTGGACGGGAAAGAAAACAGGTTTTATAATATTTTACATTATTTTACAAAGTAACTGTCCACCTCAAACTTCTAAGTGGAACTCTGCACTTATATTGTAGGCAATTTCTATAACATTCTTGCCATTTCAATGTATTTTGTATCTTTAAAATGGGCACCAATTTATATTAAACTTTGAGCATTAATTTGCAAAGATACTGCAAAAAATTGGAACATTTAGTTATATTCCTTTTATGAAAAATCTGAAATTGTTATTGATATTTAATGTCTTATTATGAGATTTTTTTTATCAAATGAATTGCTTATTCCTTTAGGTGATGTAGCTAATAGATGTTGTTATTGCTGTTTTTAGGGGTCTTTGGGTCAGGCCCACCCATAGCAATCTTCCAGACAACCGAAGGAAACACTACTCGGTTCTGTGCCATCCTGACAATGGCTCTCATGCATGAGTCCATTGTTGAAGCGAGTGTCAGTTCATCTGCTGGAGGGCCTTCCCCTCATTCACTGCCCCTTTACCAAACATACTATCTGCTCCAGGAACAGATGTCTCCTGACAACATGCCCTAAGTCTCACCAACCTTGCCTCTAAGGAGCACTCTCATCTGTATTTCTTCTAAGATAGCAATATATTTCTTTTTAGGAGCCTATGACACTTAAAAAAAATTTTCAGCACCATAATTCAAATGCATCACTTCTTCTTCTGTTTTCACACAGAGAAATTGAAGGCACAGTGACTTGGCTGAGGCCCACTTTAGTCTTCCAAGTAGCATCCTTACACATCAACGCTTTAAAGAGATCCTGTAAAACTCATATTCCCAGTGCAATGTGTTGTTTGGTCTCATAACTGCTGCTTTCATGAGCACTGTTTGAAGGTCTAACCAAGAGAAAATCTGACAACGTCAATCTTTTCCACAATGTTCCAAATTCCAACAACAATTTCTCCATAATGTAACATATTAGTCCAGTTTTGAGAAGTTTGGTCTTCTTTGCATTGAAGCATCATCTGTGCTGCACGTTACAGCCTGGTTCTTCATGTCTAAGTGTTTCAAACCCTCCTCATGCTTTGCAAGCAAGGCTGTTTCATCTTCATATCATAGGTTGTTGATAAACCTTCCTCCAATCATGATGCCACATTCTGTTTCATATAATTCAGCTTCTCTGATTAATTCCTCAGCAAACAGATTGAACAATATGGTAATAGGATACACCCCCAATAGACACCTTTTCTGATTTTAAACCATACAATAGTCCTTTCTTTTCTTCACACAGCTGCCTCTTGTTCCTTGTCCAAATTCTTCATGAGTACAATGAACTGTCCTGGGATCCCTGTTCTTCTCAAGTTTATTCATAATTTGTTATGATTCACACAATCCAAAATCTTGTCATAGTAAATAAAATTTAAGTAAACATCTTTCTGGTATTCTCTTTGCTTTCACATATGAGCAATGATATTCCTTGCTCCATGTCCTCTTCTCAATCTAGCCAGAACCTTTGGCCGTTCCCTTGCAATGCAACCATTGTTGGATGATCTTCGGCAAAATATTACTAGCATGTGAAATTAGTGATATTGTCCTATATTCAATGCAGACTACACCATCAAGGAAACTTCCTTTATCTGAGTAAGGTGTATAAGCTATGTCTGACTCATTAACACAGGAGATAATTCATTCTCAAGTGGACTTTAACCAGAGACGTAAAAGTACAAGACAAAACATAGTATACACTTTTTTCATTATATCATTGCCAATTTGCATTATTACATAACTGCCAAACCACTGAATATCTTGGGCTATTCAATTTGAACTATAACCTTACTCATTACGGGTTTCATATATGCTGTTTTTAGTAGCAATAATCATCCCTTCCCATCGGTGGACCACAATCAATTTATTAGCATAGTAGCTTTGGCAGTCATGTGCTTATGTTAATTTTATGATTGAGATGTAGGGGTGGAGTCTTGCCTGTTAATCTGGAGATAGCCATTGAGTAGCCGATGAGGCCTCTATGTGGGCATGGCTATCACCTGAGACTCCTGGGAAATCTCGCGATATTTCCCTCGTGAAGATGAGAAGCTATCTTCCCCAGTTGTTGGGAGTTAGTTTCAGAGATGATTAACCACAGGCAACACACAATGGTGGTGTTTGGGAGGCTGGAGTAGCCGGTGGAGAGACCACATGGCTTTGTCCTGATGGAGCCGGACCTCTGAGGCTGGGGCAGCCACATGGAGGCCTCTGCAAGTGATGAGTTGCTTCTGCCACCATGGGATGCTATTGATGGACATGAGCCCTGGAAGCGAGGAGCCACGGGAAGACCCCTGTCGGTGCCAGGACTCTGTACCCACTGACCTGTGACTTCGTGAGTCAGAAGGAGACTTTATGGAGTGATTTCGGGCATATGGGTTAATATCAGGCTTGTGATTTTGAGCTGGACTGGGCTGGGATGTTTTCTCAATGTTCTGTTCCTCTTGAATATAAACCCATTCCTTATACCTATATGCATGTTTCTGAAATTTGTTCCTCTAGTCTACCCGGACTAACACAGTAGCACCTAATAGGTGGGTAGAGGCTGCAAAGGCTATAGGTAGAAGAAGTAAATTAAATAATTAATTACACTGAACAATCAGTGAAATCATAGAGATACAAGATTCATCATACATTGCTACAGAATGTAAAATGCTACAGAATTAGGATAAAAATCTAATTAAATTAAAAATGCTTTTGATAAGCAACATTCTAAGAAAGCCCACTAATCTTCATCTCCTATTGGTAAATGTCCTGCTTAATATATGTTTCTTCTCATAGAGTATGTGTGGTTCTTTGACTTATTTGTAACTAGTAGAATCTGGTAAAAGTTTTAGAATTTGTCCTATTGTTCAGCTATGATATACATTCAATTCTTATTTTATATGACTCTGAAATGTACAAATTTCAATGACAACAATTTAATCAAACAAGTCCAAATCCCTGATTGTATGGTTGAACGTTCATAGCATATTAATCCTCAATAATTTCATACTAAAAACTAACTTCATAAATACAAATTGGTATCTCCTCAACCCACATATGACTATGTACATATTCCAAATATCAAGATCAGTGTGTTAGTATGGGTAGACTAGAGAAACAAATTCATAAACACATATATGGATATAACAGAAAGGTTTATATACAAGAGGAATGGAACACTGAGAAAGTTGCTTTGGGATGATGAGAAACATGACATGACCAGAGGATTCCATGGACATGGACCTGTTGCCGCACTGAATTTGCTGTGAATTGAGTTCCTTGATCTGAAGCAATGCTAGATGGGATGCCATGCCGGTGGATGAGGCATTCTGCAAGTTCACAAATGTTGGTTTGGGCAGAAGCATTGTGTGCAAGCTCATATCCAGAAAAGGGTCTATTCTGGTCAGAACAAAATGCTGCCCCCTTCATGATGGAAGTGGTTCATTGTCTTGGAGACTGACTCAAGTCTCTCTTCTCCAATTGGGAAATACCCTGAGATTTCCCAGAATTCTCAGAAGAAAGCCAGGCCCCACAGAGGTCTCATTGGCTATCTCCAGATTGACAGGCTACACTCCACCCCTACATCTCAATCATGAAATTGGCATAGGTACATGACTGCCACAATCAGTGTCATTTCACCTCTCAAATTCTTACTGTTAACTGGTCATTGCTCATCTACTCATTTCTCATCAACAAAGCAAGTAGTTACCTTTGCTTCTTTATCTCCTCATTAAAAAATGATGACTTGCAGAAGTGTTTAGCTGATATTAACAGTTAACAGAGATGAAAATGCAGCAAATAGAGGTTATAAACCAAGTGAAATTTTACTTGATCAAAATATTTACAAATCTTAATCGCAAAACAAAATAAGACTTAGTCCTCATGAAGCTGATTTTTGAACAATATTGAAAAATCGTAATGAACATATTTAGAACAAAAAACAAGCAAACATACTAAACAAGGCAAAGTCATTTCAGCAATTTAGTTTAAATTACATTAGAAATAGAGACTGTCTTATTGTTAAAAAGAAACATAATCTTTTATCTTTTACTTTGAGCTATAGTTAAAAAAAATCAAAGATCACAAATAGTTTGGCTTTCATGACAATACATTTAAATTAGGTGCTCTATGGAAAGAAAAAAAGAGATAATTACAGGAAAATTTTAAAAGAAACCTTTTCTACCAGTAAAAGCTGATTTTATTATTTGAAAAATGGCATGGATTAATTCATTGAAAATACTAAAGCTACTTAGGATATGTCTGTTAAATTTGCACCCAGATTCCAAGGATCAGTTGAAGCAAATAGTTATGATGATTGTCAAATATTTAATATTGATTAACATCATTTAATATTAATAATGGGTCTGGTCATTTTTTGAAAGTAACCCCATAAGAATTCATAGGTAAAAAGACACATAATTTTGATGTTTATATAAGACAATGTCTAAAAGAACTGTCTGAGGAAACAATGACAACAAGGAATTGAAAGTCTTACATCAGAGGAAGAGGCAGGACTCATGTTAGGACACTAAAGAAGAAGCAAAGATATGGACAAAGGGTATTAGCTAAAATGCAACAATCGGTAACTCTAAATTTTTAAGTAAAGATAGTTTGTTTAATGTAATCTATTTTTGCTTCTTTCGGCCTTGGACATATTCAATTTGAATACATTTTCTAAAGAATTATTTTAGAAAACAATAACTAAAAATACTAATTTCCTATTATTCAAAGTCATAGTCGTCATCTTCTAAACGTGGAAGAAACATAGCATTACACTAGATGTAAGTACTCATTATCATTAGAAAAAAATCTAAGAAGACTCAAAAATTATGTCCGTGTATATTAATAGTGTGTCGAACATATCAATGTCAATGTAAGAATTATTAGTTCTTAAAGTAAAATAAGAGGCAATTTTTATTATTAAACTATTTATTGCACTTATGTTTTACAGATAGTTCTATGTAAAATACACCTTAAACATATCCATCTTATCTTTATTTCATTTTATTTTGTTTGTTTGGGGGGCATCACTGCCCTCTGGTGGTCGTGGGAGCTACCCAGCACTGCTCGTTAGAGCTGCTGCTGGATTTGAACCGCCAAGCATGCAGGCCGCAGTCCCGCACTCAACTACCTATGCCACTGGGGCTCAGCCCCCATCTTATCTTTAAAAACATTATATTTTTATTCATTGACATAACAGTCAACAAAGACAATATTCTAACCCTATTTTGGCTGGGGACTTTAAAGCCTTATCAACAGTCCTCTAAGGTGCAACTGCTGATCTCCCCCTGACTGTAGAAAAGCATGAAGAAACCAAAGATGCATAGAAAGATTAGTAGCTCTAATCTCAAGCCTCCACATTCAAACCCAAGCCTCCACACTCTAAGACCAGAAGAACTAGATACAGTTTGACTATGACTGTCAACGGTCATAAAAGGGATTCCAGCTGGAGGTTCTTGATAGCATGAGAGAGAAATGTGGATGGAACAAAGTACAAGATCATAAAATTGACTGGGTTTTCTGGTCAGATAGAGACAGGTGAATATCCTTCAACACGTTTTGTGCCTGGTACTGAATTTATTCTCCTGGTTCAACTTTAAAGTACACTGTAAACAGGTCTATTAGGGAAGCCAGTAATCCCAAGGAGGTACACACACCTTAGAACAATCTATATGAGATCAAAAAGGCAACATTTGCCCTAGGATAAGGCTCAGAAGACAGGAAGGGGCAGGAAAGAAAAACAGATGGAAGTGGTAAACACAGGGAGGTAGGAGGATGCTTGCTGTTCCATTGTGGGGATCATAATCAGAGCTAGGAGATAAAATGTGGATGAGTTGTTGAGTGGAAAGGCAATTAGCTCTGTAAATGTTCACCTAGATAATAAAGAGTTTAAAAAGACAAAGAAAAAAAATCACCTTCTCAAGCAGTATTTCACAACAGTCCTAGGAGTAAGTCCTTGTTCCATGTGTTACTCCACTAGACATCATAAAAGCACACTTTGTTTATCAGCCTGGGTTGAAAATCAGGTACATTGTTTTGATTCTGAGTTTGGCAAAAAGTTTTGAGTTGTTCCTCAGGTATGAGGGAGTTTTTCTTACAGAACTTCCTGGAAAAAGGAGTTTTCATGCTCCACGCTGGTTTCAACAAAACATGTCACCTTTATAAATATTTCCAGGACAACTTAGAAAGTCACCGTGTAAATTGTCAAAAAAGAAAATGAGACAGGATCTCAACTCAATTCCTTGGCTTATACATTGCATTTTATAGGGAAATTATTACAAAAATAATAGTATTTTGAAAAAGGGAAGGAGACATAAAGAAATAATTTCATTTCAGTGCAAAATACATTGGGGACTTAAGCCTTTCTGTCAGAATTTGATTATGGCATAAGTACTTTTTGTGTTTGTTTTTAAAGTCAGAAGAAGGTGAATTCTTCAAGCAAATAATTTAGAAAAAACAGACTCCCAACCATGAGCATGCACTACATTGAACCAAAATGATCATGTAGATGATAATGACAGGGATGATGGTCATGACTGCTCTCCCTTGTACACTGCATATGACTGTCTTTTATCAGACATGATTTTAAGTACTTTACAAAAACTTTCCTAAATAAGTATATACAATGACTCTAGCCACTAATACATGTATTAGCCATGTTTTAGAGATAATTGAAATAAGTCACAAATTAGTAACTTGCTCAAGATCACACCATAAGATATGTTCAATATCTACATATTTGCACAAGGAATTAAATGCAGGCTTGCACTGACTAAATAGCTTCAGAACTCATCTTAAATATGAATGTACTTGTATGTAATGAGATATGGAACACCTTTCAAGAAATGAAACTCACAGAAATAGAGGATTATAAAATATTTGATGTTGGGGGAGAGTTTTCTAATTCAAGATAACTTTTAAAGCATACCTTAGTCACTTTTTCTGTTTGGAAATTATTTTATTAGCTGAGATGATAGAATTATTGAGCAAATTACAATTGAGAGAACTGCGCTTTAGAAATGACTATGAGACTAAAGTTCAGTTCTATCATCTTCTTTTCTAATTGAATAAGCAAGGATCAGTTATTTATCTTGTCTAAAATTCTAATTACTTATTAATGGACTGTGCAGATTTCTTTTTGAAATAGATGAAGGGATTTTGTGAGAATTCCACACTAAGGTATTCAGCACATATGGTGGGGTCAACCAGGTTATACTCCAGCAGGTTTCCTCCTTGCCTCACTGACTTCGACTGCACCAGTGCCCTTTTCTAAAGCTTCATCTCCCCGTCTTTGACTCCATTCCTTCTGTCAGCAAACCACCTTGTTGTTTACACAACAGAGAAGTATCTATCCAATGTGGACATTTCAGTTTAGCTTCCTAAGTGAGAGTTCATTACCTTGAAACTGCCAGTCCCAATACAAGAGAAAAATGAGGCAGTTTGCTTCTATTAAGATTTGCAGCATTGAAAACCTACATGCCAGTTCTGTCTGTTCTGTTCTTTAGTTACCTATAGACAGAATCAACTGGCAGGGAATGGGTTTAGTAATGAGGAATACACAATATATATCATACTAACAAACACCCAGATGATCTTTAATGATAACCTCAAATTATCAAGTCTAACCACACCAAGTCATAAGGCTCTTAACTGATTTTGAAAGGACAGCATGGTTGGTTTGAACAAGTAATAATTTAAACTGTGCTCATTCAGATTCCTTTAATCCAGTGGTTCTCAACCTTACTAATGCCTTGGTCCTTTAATATAGTTCCTCATGCTGTTGTGACCACTCCTCAACTATAAAATTATGTTTGTTACTACTGCATCACTGTAATTTTGCTACTTTTATGAATCTGGCAACCCCTGTGAATGGATGGTTCTCACAGGTTGAGAACCACTGCTCTAATCAAAGTGAATAGGATGTCGATTAAAATGAAAGCTCTTGTTCCAACTACAGATTTTCTGAACCTGTATCTCAAGATAGAACTCCATAATAATCATATTTATTCTTAATATTCCTAAGTGACTCTCATGACATTTTCGGTGCCTTTCAGTCCAACCTACAGTGACCCTAAGTACAGAAGAATGACACACTGGCCAGTCCTGTGTAAGTCATCCTTACAACTGTTATTACATCATGTTAGCACACTCATCAATTCTAAAACTGAAATAGTTTAAGAAGAATCTCAAGCTCATATTTATAATATGTAATTGTTCTATTGGCAAAGTATGGGATGATCAAAGTAAGATTTGAATAAAAAACAAACCCACATTATTAGAAAGCGTTGGATAATGTTTCACCACTCCAAGATAAGCAAATAATCAAGAATCAATGATATTTTGAAAAGAAATCCATGGTGTATTGAAGGTATTCGCAAAAAGCAAGAATGAAGGTCCAGCCATTGATAGCATACAAATTTTAAAGTTTCAGTAAATTGATAGAGTGTTGAAAGCATTCAGTAATTTTTGCCTTTTAAAAATAGCTGCATGGCCAACCAACTGGTAGAAATACATATTTGTGCCCATCCCCTGCCACCAAAAGTGATCCAACAAAATAAAGACATTTTGAACAATATCCTAAATACACCATTGAGATGGTTAGGCTTTGTGTCAACTTGCTATACATGTGGGAATGTATGAATGGGGTTCAATTTCTAAGTCTGACACCTTCTTGAGTATTTGAGTATTAGGGAGGATTCTTTAGAAAAACAAAACCAGGACACTTGTGATTAGTGTCATACTAATATAGATTAAAGTGACCAGACATCCCGCTTTTTAACAACTTAACAATGTCCTGCGACATTTTAAAATTAAAGTAAATATATCGCAATACTATTTTTGCGTTCTATGAAAATTTTTGTTGCTCCCTATGGACCAAATCTTTAATCAAGAACCCCACCCCTGCTCAAAGGTGTCCCGCTTAAAATCTGATCACTTTAATATAGATAGGTAAGTTTAGACAGCGCAAAGATATACAGCAGCTAATTGATCCACACAGCAGTACCACAGGGCTCAGTTCAACTCACTTCCCTGGAACATACTTGAAGTCCTTGAACTCACTTCCCTTGAACATAATTGAATATATTTGAAGCCCTTCAACTCATGAGGGCTGCTGTGTCCAAGGTCAAGGAAGCAGACAGCTGAGTCTTAAATAGAGCAATGCAGGTACAGTTCAACCATAGGCTGCACACAGCAGGGCAGGTAACCAACAGTCAACAACGTAGGTGAACTGAGCAAAGCTGGCCCAGATGGGATATCGCATATCAAACTCAAGCAATGCAAGGCAACAGAATTCGCCAGCCTCAGGCTCAAGCAATGTGCACACCAGCAGAGAGGTCAAGCAGGTCTCGAAAGAGCCTCCAGCGCTAGTGACACAATCCACAAGTTGGCTTGTTCCACAGGCACTGTAACTCGCAAGCTGAGGCAGAGAGCTAGCCAAAGCAGCCACAAGCTGGGCATATCCCCAGAGAGGAAGAGAGACGGGGGTGGATGGTGCAAAGCCATTTCTCGCTTTGTCTTCCAATCAAACTGCAATCTGATTAATCCCACATGTTCTTATTGGCCAGGTTAGCACAATGAACCTAACTATCACAGTGGCCCTTTTCAAAATGAGACTCTGCGGAGAGCTGACCTCTCTCTTGCCCCTCTCTTTCGAGCTTGATTGGATCCTCTGTCTGGCTTCAGGGTCTGGTGGCCCATGTGACCTGCCAACCCTAGGAATTGTCTGTGCCCTACAGTAGTCCTGCAAACTTTGGATCCACTCAACTATGCAACCGCCAGCTTGTGATCTCCCAGCTCCCCACTTTGCCTTCCTGTTTCATCAGCTGGCAGGTGAGTGAATCTGACAAGCCTTCAGTTATGATTAGCCCCAGGGATTTGAGTGGGCCTGGCCTGGGCTGCTTCCTTGGTATCATGTCTTTTTGGGTATGAAGTTCTTTCTTACATATATGTGTATCACTGGTTTTATTTCTCTAGAAAACCTAACCTAATACACACATGAAATAAAATTTTCTGC
>PVJH01000680.1:0-126457 GCA_004026705.1 Nesogale talazaci
GGGAAATGGAATTTTCCTTACACTTTGGTATAAAGTGGGCTTCTGTTGATACCAACATCTTTTAGTCTCCAAACACTTATATTTTTTAAATCTGTACTACTTGTTCACATTATCGATGTCCCTTATGCAGAAAATAAGCACCATAAAGAAATGTGTGATATGCTAATTTTTATATCCCAATATCCATAGTCTGGTATTTCTCTGAGTCAAAGAAAAGAAGAATAGGAAATGGAGAAATAGAAAAGGAAAGAAAAGGAAGTGGGACAAAGAAGGGAAGAGCAAATGAGAAAATAATGGGACACAAAAAATAATTCTATGCCTCATGTAGTAATTAGTTTAGTCAAACTGCAGACCTAAAAGCACACAGATTTTAGATATGTCAGTGAATTTGGACCATGGCAGTCTTGAAATTTTCCTTAATGACTTGTACAATGCACCAGAAGGGGGAGGCAGATGCAAGGTTATTAACTTGTCCAAATTTTCAGTGTTTCCCAACTTTGCTGGGAAAGTCTTTCAGAAATGGTACAGGAGCAAATGGAACATTGGCATAAAATGAACTTTGACCTATCAAATCTTACTTTTAAAAAATTAGCTTAGCAAGGATTTACTTAAATTCAAAGGGTAAAGCTACCAAAATTTGAGGAAGAAAATAAGAGAAAAATATTCAGGATCTAAGGCTAAACAAGGTTTACCCATAATACCTAAAACACAAAGAAAAAAAGTTTCAATTCACCATAAAACAACAAAAATATTGGAAAAAAACAGCGACTAATTGATTCAAGAAGTATGATGCTGTCAATATAACTTACCAGTAGGATGTCTATGGAAGGAAAAGATGATCAAGAGTCATTTTTAAAGATTTGGAAAATAATTTTGCTTCTGTAATTTGGGGGCACTTGTAGCAGGTTCCTTCCTCAGAAGATCCATTCTCCCTTTCATTCAAAGGGTCTTAATTCAAATCTGGAAATTGATGATGGAGTTGTGACTCACTGTATTGGTGATTCCCATTAAGACTTCTATTCACTTGATCAAGAATGCTTCTGTCTAGAAAGATAATGTAAGACTATAGTAGCCTGCTCATCTATTTTTCTTCTGGGAATATCATGATCAATCAGTCAGCACCACAGATCCCTGTGAGTCTGATTACTTTGATCAGTACTTTACTCCACTATTCATTACATTAACCACATTCACTTAGTCTTTGATGATACCGTGCTGTCATGTAGCCACTGACACCTTGGACTGGGATCCAATTATCCTCATTATATTAAGAATCCCAGGTTAATGGCAGCCATTAGCATAACCAGAGATGATTTGCACCTATGGCAGTGGGAGATTGTAGAGTCCCTCAATAATGCTGGGGCTCCTTTCAGAAAATTATTTCTTTCAATCTTTAAGAAAGGTGGGTAAATAGGTCTTGTGTGAGCAATCCACCAACATTCCTATCTCCCTAAAACATCCTTTACACAACAAGGCACTTCTTACATCTGACATTAGAGGAATAATTCAAGTTCTTCTAACCCATTAAGTATCACATTTAACGCAGGATCTCTGCTTAATGGACAGACACCAACAAATTAAACTTAATCCAACTTGATGTTTTTTCTACCATGATCCACAACTTTATTATACATTGCCACATATATTCTGCAGGTTCCTGCCTGCTCTTTTAGAATTAGATTCACTTCCACAGGGGTTATCCTTTTCACTTTATCTTTCACTGCCTGCTGGGATTTAAGTCGAGCTGTAGATCCAGGAGTCCTGGTGTCATAGCCGGTTATGTATTCAGTCGGTAATTAAAAGATCAACAATTCTCACCCACCAGTGACTCATCGGGAGAAAGAAGATGCTTTCTATTGCCTTAAAGATCCGTGGCCTTAGACACATACAGGGGCAGTTTTACTCTTTCCCACAGGGACATTTTGATGGTTATGAGTTTGTTTATATTTTGCAGGTCTAAAAACAAAAGAAAGGTGGTGGGTGCAGACAAGGAAGAGAATCAACTATCATGATGGTGTATGGTATGGGACACTTTTGAGTTTTTGCAGGCAAACCGGTTATTCGTCTTGGAGAGTGGCACAAAGCAGACCCAGCAAAATGTAGGGTTCAAAATGCCCAGCTAATTGATGTATTTGGATAGGCTCTCATTTGAATTGTTTGGTTCTCATTCCTTCCCAAGAAGGGACATCTCTTTAATAGCAGGCATTCTGAAAAGTTGGAAATTTAATTTCCAATTAAATTGCAATTCAGCCATTCACAAGCTGATTCTCCCTTTTGCTTTTTAGAAGTCTCAGATCTATGGGTACAGCAGAATAGAATATCTTTCCGAACAGGTACAAAAACTTGCAGGACTTTTTAGCAGAGCTGGAGGGCAAGCGCTACAGACCCGAATTCCTCTTCATCGCTCCATTTTCATCTGTACTGCTGAGGCAATCACCGAATCTTCATATGATCTGTTACTTTGACAGGATCTTCCGAGGTATCAAAGACACGGCCACCTAAAAGTTGCCTATTACGGACAGGTGATTTATTGTCTACCTCTATTGCCATCTGCAGGACAATAAATTATGGCTCTTCTAACCAATCCTTGTGACTCCCAGCAAATGACTGGGTAGGAACACGCAAATAGGATGTGTGAACATCTAACATGATGATTGGTCAGTTGTGCTAAATGCAAAGTGACCTATTTCAGAAACAAGGGATCCCACTGCTGTTAAGAGTGAAGAGTGCAAAGTGGCAAGCATCCTTAGGAGATTGAGAATCCTGTACACTGAACCTCCACTAACTAGGAGACAGAGTGGTGACCCCAGAGGCTATGGCAGTTAAGGAGAAGAGGTATCAAGGAAATGACGGCAGCACTAGGAATGGTATTAAAAGGACAGGGCAGAGCAGGGAATTTCCAGGATCAGGAAGCTAAAAAGCCAAATGCCTTTGGGGAGGAGGCTCTCTGGCAGCCTGGGTTGCCTCCAGCCAATGAATCAGGGGAATTAAGGTTGCAGATTCACAGAGTTTAAAGCCTCAAGCCTCCTGGCTGAAGTTTATAGCATATTGATAGCACTTTGCTGATGCTACAGCAGTTTTGTAACCTAGTCGGGAACAGGTTCGGTTTATGGAACCACAGAGGTAAAACCTAGTGCCTCCAGCCTGAAGGGTCTGGTAACAGAATGTCTTGGGGACTTTTATCAGCTGCAGTGAAGAGCGTCTGTAATATGGTTCCAGCAGAGCTGGGGCCAAGGGTCCTGGTAGCTAAGGGGATGAGGACTTGTCTGTGCGTAGTAGGGCTAAGAAAAGTTACTTTAGACTAGTAGTTCTCCACCTGTGGGTCTTGACCCCTTTTGGGGACAGAATGACCCTTTCACAGGAGTCACCTAAGACCATCGGAAAACACATACTTCTGATGGTCTTCGGAACTGAGATATCGCTCCTCCATCTGTCTCCAGGGGGGTTCACCCCCATGCAGATACACCCACCTCTGGGTACCCAACATAAAGACTGTTACCCATGCTGCACCATGTTCCAAGACAAAATTTCACTTATCTGTAATTAGAAATAAAATATTTCACAATATGTAGTTACCTATTGTTTTTGTGATCAATCACTATGTTTTAATTATGTTCCATTTGTAACAGTGAAAATACATCCTGCATATCAGATATTTCCATTACTGTTCCTAAAAGTAGCAAAACTGCAGTTATAAAGTTGCAATGAAAGTAATATTATGGTCAGGGGTCACCACAACAGGAGGAACTGTGTGAAAGGGTTGTGGCCTGACGGAAGGTTGGGAACCACCACACCAGACCAAAATATTGCTGAGTTCTGAGCATTTTTCCTCCTGAATTATGAAATGCTAACTTCCTTACTAAGCCTCACACTTGTGAACAGTGCCTGCGAGTTCTTTGTGGTCCTTGTAGAGAATTATTAAAGGCAGTCAGGAGGTAAAGGCATCATGGCAGAGGTGGCTGCTTTCTGACATGGTAAGGAAGACTGGAGAATGTATGCCCAAGATGAATGGGCCTTCTCTGTTTGTACTCTGATAAAGTCCGAGGAGGGAAAATGTCCCATTCACACCCTTTTAATACTACCTCATGCTATGGACTCTCCAATCTGAAGAGAAACCAGAGTATATGCTATGGACTATCAATATCCTTTTACCACTGGATATGAAGTCAACAACACCTTGAAATCTAGTCATACTAGTATAATGCACATATATGCATTCTAGAAAACATGGAATCTATTTAGGAAACTCATACTTATGGTTCTGTTCATCAGTACATATTCTCAGGTTTAAAATATGTATCAGTCAGATTCTCCAGAGAGCCATAACCTATAACATTATATATAAAGTGAAAAAATATATAATGAACACATATATGAGATGGTTTACATGATGGTGGGTTAGATGGAAAATCTAAAATCTATAGGCCAGGCCAACAGGCTGGGAACTCAGATAGGAGTTGACACTGCAGTCTTGGCAGAAGTAATTTTTCTGTAGGAAATCTCAGGGTGTAGTCTCAAATGATAAAATGTAATCCAAAAGCCTTATTAAAAAGAATTTCTGTTACAGCCAGCTGATGGTTGATATTTACTAAATCTACAAAATATTTTTAAAGCAGCACCTATATTTTTGTTTCAGTATAGCACAGTGGTAAAGTGTTCAACTATGAGAGAAACATGTGGCAATGTGCTCCCATATGGATTTCCAGCATTAGAAACCATGTGAATCAGTTTTATTCTGCCACACAGGACTGCTATGCACAGGGCTTAACTCAGTAGAAATGAACTTTGATAGACTAGGCAAGTTGAGGCAAATCCAAACCACTACTTCAGCAACTGGTAGGGAAAAGGGGGTGGGTGTGACCAGACATAGTTACAAGAAATATCTTTGTCATGATGAAGCTGTCTGTATCTTAATGATCAGTGGTAGTTGCATTGATCGTATATGACTTAAAATCACATAGAACTCTGTACTCACGTGCCCACACATGAGTACATGCAGACTGGATAAGCTCAATTTAGGCTCTGTAGATTGCATCAATGTGAATTCCTTGATCATGATAGCAATGTTGTACTCCAGTTTTGCAAAGGAGCGCTGGTGGTGTAATTGAGGTTAGCTTAGACTTTGGGTTGCTAACCCCCAGGCGAGCAGTTGTCAGACCACCAGCTTCTCTGAGAGAGAAAGGTGTGGATTTCTACTCCCATAAAGAGTTTTACTGCTGTGGAAATCCACAGGATGGTTTTGTACTGTCCTATATGGTCCCTATGGGTTAGAATCAACTAATTGTCAGTGTGTTTAGTTTTGTTTTGATACAGCTTTACAAGATGCAAAAATTGGAGGAAATGAAATCAAGAGTACTGTGGCAGTCATGTGCTTATGTTAATTTTATAATTGAAATGTAGGGGTGGAGTCTAGCTTGTTAATCTGGAGATAGCCATTGAGTAGCCAATGAGGCCTCTATGTGGGCATGGCTTTCACCTGAGACTTCTGGGAAATCTCGCGATATTTCCCTCCTGAAGACGAGAAGCTATTTCCCCCAGTTGTTGGGAGTTAGTCTCAGAAACGATTAATCATGGAAAAGACAAGCTGGCAGCATTCGGGAAGCTGGAGGAGTCGGCGGAGAGACCACACAGCTTTGCCGTGATGGAGCCAGACCTCTGAAGCTGGGGCGGCCAGATGGAGACCTCTGCCAGCGAAGAGTTGCTTCTGCTGTTGATGGACCCTGAGCCCTGGAGGCGAGGTGCCCTGCCAACACCGGGATTCTGCACCCACTGACCTGTGACTTCGTGAGTCGGAAGAAGACTTTATAGACTGATTTCGGGTATATGGGTTAATATCAGACTTATGACTTTGAACTGGACTGGGCTAGGATGCTTTCTCCATGTCCCATTCCTTTTGTATATAAACCCTTTCCTTATATCGATATGCATGTCCTTGAATTTGTTCCTCTAGTCTACCCAGACTAACACAACTACATAGTACCTTTCTGCAGTTTTTGCCAACTTCTGTGACTCTATAATTATTTCAAAACAAAATTTTTTTAAATAATCTGCAATATTTTTAAATCCAATGCTCAGGTCTCAGCTCAGAATGATTAACTTGGAATTACCAGGTATGGGACACAGGGAGTCACTCACTCACTGAGTGTCACTGAATCGGTTCTGATTCAAGAAGCAAGGCTGAGACTCGGTGCTCCAGAGCAGTGGTGCTTGGAGCATGAACCCAAAGTCAGAAAGAGAAGAAACACATGAAAACACTAAAAATGGACATTTTCTAGTCCCACCCCAGAGCAAAAGCTCTGATACTGGAAACTACCAAACTATGCTAAAGGAAGACATTGAGGTAATTCTAATCTACATTAAACAGGATGACAGCCACATTTGATGAAGTGCTTGAAATGAAGTTAGTACCAGATGTGGAAGTGACATTATGTTTGGGACTTTATTAAAAATAAGAGAAATTACTAAAACCTGTTCGAAATGTTGCTTTTTATTTTCTTTAATGTGGCTACTAGTATTTATATATGACTCATCTTTTTATCTGACAGTGATGTTTTAGAGAAATTATTCTTTGCAATCAGTATTATATAGAAATTACATCTAAGGCCAAAGCCCAGATTAAATAAATTAAAATTTCTCATACTCAAATACTGGCATTAGTAATTCCAAGATGATTATGATGTATTGTAAAAGTGAAAATCAATAGTGTAAGATCAAGTTCTTAATTTTTCTTCTTCTTCAGTTTAGACCCCTTTGACAATTAAATTTGGAAACATCTTCCTCAGAAAAAGTATGTTCATAAACAATTTTAATATAGTCTCATGGTATTTTTCGGTACTATTTAAAGAATTCAGCTCTAGGATCTTATGTAATTTTCTTTTCAGAATCTTGGGCTTTAGAGAACGAATAGCTCCATCTTCTTAGATCTAGGCCAATCACATTTCATTTCTAAGTAGGCAGCATGGAGTTAAGGTGAGTTGCCCATCCTGATGCTGTTGAACTCCCAGAAGTGGTTTTTTTAATTTACTAAGCATGTATAATGAGAACTTGCCCCGCTCAATTCTACTCTACTTCCTCAATAATTATATGCCACATTTTAATATTTATAGCTCTCTTTAAAAATGAATATATGCCTCTTATGTTTTTTCCTCTTTTCAATTTTCTCTATTAGTTACTCTCATGCTCTTAAAAGATACAAATTGTTATTACCAATGATGCTGTCAAAATTCTTGCTTCTAGATATAATGGGAGAAATGTCCTGTGTAGAACATTTCTTTATAAATAATGTTATAAACCTCATTATAAAATACACAATCAAATTAATTAAAAACTTTTCATTCATTTATTAAACAACTAATAAGTACCTTCTATATATTGAAGTACTGTTCCAAACAGTAGGAACAATAATTTTAAAATTCCCTGTTCTTATGTGTCTAATGGGGAAACCCCTAGACAATAGACAAAATAAATGTAAATATATTTTATCTAATGTTAATAAGACCTGTGTAAACAGTATAACAAAAGGAAAAAAGAAACCTTAGGAAAGCTTTGGAAATGAAAGACATTTGAGTAGGTATTAGCAAATGTATAAATAAATTATAGTCCAGGGAGAGGTCAGGACATATTCAAATACTCTGATGCAGAATCATGCCTACTGTACTCAAAGAAGAGAAGGGAAGCTCAGGTGGATGGGGGTGGGGGGTGGGGGAGAGATAGATAGAGAGATGATAGATGATCGATAGGTAGGTAGGTAAATAGAGAAATGAGAGACAGAGAAATGAGAGGAGAGAGAGAGAGAGACAGAGACAGAGACAGAGACAAAGACAGAGAGAAGGAAAACAAGGGGAGGAAAGAGCAGTCACCAAGAAGTCCTTGGGTGGTACTGCATGGGCCATCAATGAGCTTGATTTACCATTAAGTGAGATGGGAACCCCTGGGGAGTTTCCAGCACAGGAGTGATATAGCCTGACAGATGGTTTAAACGCATCAGTAAAGCTGGATGGTTGAAAATGGACTAAGTGTGTGGGAAATGCCAGAAATGGAAAACCTGGTGAAGGGACTAATCTGAAAATCTAGGGGGCAGGTTATATATTTTAAACTTAAATGCTGTATTCCATACAACACTTAAAAGTTACTATAATAGCTTTACTTATACCCTTTCTGTGTGCGGTTCAGGAGCAGATAGAAGAGAAAGGATGAGGCAGCTGGAATGCCTAGTTCCCTAATCTCCCTGTTCTCTCTCTGTCTCTGTTTCTTTCTCTTGGGCTGATGGACATACCTTTAAAAGCTTCTTTATCCTAGCTGTGATTCATAGCATTATTCAAGGAGCTGCTTGCTGCTTCCTGTCTAGGGAAACAGAATGAGGAATTTGGGCGGATGAAACATCTGTGGGTTTACTCAAAGCACGCAAGATACTTGTATTTTCCAAGGATAAGGGTGTACTTAAAACGGGTCAAATATTATGTCAAAATATAGAAGGAGTAAAGTCCTACCAACAAAATACTAATCTTTATGAAATTATTTGATGAAAAAGTATATTAACACTGATGAAATAGATAAAGCATTCTTAGTAAAATAAAAAATATATAAACAGGATTTCAGATTAAACTGGTTTCTTTGACACTGAACTTTTCTCAATTAGTAGGATCACCCATCTATAAAAATTCATCAAATTTATCACCACAGCACCATTTTACTGTCCTGAGTAAAAGCAGATATTTGAAAAACATTGATACTGGGACCATGGATATATATCTATGGGAGAAAAGAATAAAATAATAACAACATTAAAAATGCATAGTTATCTCTATCTCACCCTAAGAAATCTGTTTCAGATCCAAGCACAAAAGATGAAAACAATAAAGATTTTAGAGAAAAGTAAAAGATCATGTCTTTGTAGCATTTGGTTGGCTGCCTGGATGGCATGCAATTACCAACCAAAACGTTGATAGGTAAATCAAAGCTACATAGAGGTGTGTCAGAAGGAACGCCACGCAGCAGTCCCACTCTGTGTCCACCGGACTGCCATGAGTCCATACTGACTCAATTGCAATGAACAGCATCCTTGAGTTAGGAAGTTTTCTTGAACATGCTACTAAAATGAACAATTATAGAAAAAAAATTTTAAAAGGAATCGAACAACAGAGAATGTCTTTGTCATGAAAAGATGTCATTGGAGTGAAAAGGAGAAGCACAACATGTGAAACGGCATGCACCTATCTGCCCCCCTGAGAAGGTCATATGTAGACACAGAAGAGCATGCTCACTGTTTGTGAATTGACTGTGATCCATGAGCATCCTCTAGTACAGGGGAGAGCTGATTCACAGGTTTCTGTGAATCCCGGAAAGGAGTAGAAAGTCTCATCTGCCCAAGGAGCTGGTGGTTTCCAACTGCTGATCTCGAGTTTCACAACCCACCCTTTCACCGATGACGATGTACAAATAAATGGTCAATAAACATGTACCAAAGTACTCAACTTATTAAGTGATTGAGTAAATGAATACTAAGTCTACATGATGGTACAACTGCACATCAATATTATGGGCTAAAATAAAAAGAGATGAAAGATTTTAAGCATTGTTCAGCAGATGGAACAATTGAGGTCATGCAGGAATAGTTGGAGATGATTTTGGTACAAAGGCTCTGGAAAACTTCAAAGGTTTCTATTAAAGCTATTCTGTGAACCAGGAATTACATTCATAGGTATACAACTTCCAATGCCATATATTCTACTTTCCAAATTTATTGCATGCAATAGTTTTACTAAATGTTTTGCCATAATGTATTGGATATTCACTTCTTTCCCGTCAGCTTTATTAACTTGAGCTATGCTTTGACAATTATATTTTATGCTTAAAATGGCAGGTCCCTACTTCTGCTATGATTCTTGTATTATATAGGTTAAAGCAATCATGAAAAAATCTTGGTCAGAGATTTAATGTAACAAAAATGCCATTTTCCTGGAAAAATCAATTTCTGATTCACTTGTATGTGCATGGATTTTCTCTCTGTGCACCCATTCACCATGAAATCCCAATATTACTTAAAGCATCAGAATCTTCTACTTCTAATAAACGGTAGAGGAAGAGATTTGAGAAACTTTTGTTAAATGCATTGGAAGCAACACACTAAAACAAACAAACAAACAGCTCATCTTATTGTCCTTAATTCGATTCTGGCTTACAGCAACCCTACAGGACAGGATCGAATTGCACCTGCAGATTTCCAAGATTAACTGCATGAGAGTAGAATATCTTATTGTTAGCCGTAACCCCTACTACTTTTATTGTTGAACAGGTTCATTTAGAGGTGCAGAAGAAGGACACACAGTTTTGGTGAGTTATTGATGAACATTAGATTGTACACAAGAAACAAAATCACATTTGAGATAACTGATTTTCTTTTTTGTCTTTTAGGTTTATTTTTTTCTCCTCATTACCTATTATGTTCTCATTCTTTTCCCCCCTCCTAGAACTTTTCATTCTTGGAGTTGTGCCTCTGTTTGTTTCATTGTTCCACTTTTCTCTTGAGAAAGAAAAGTCCTGCGAGGTTTCTGGCAGAGGGTAGCTCTTGCTGCATGCTTGCCTCTCACAAATCAGCAACTGTCTGTCTTTTACATCTGTGTCCACAGGAACTGGAGGTAAGGGAAATGACCACCTACATTAAAGTGAAAAATAGAGGGGAAAGAAAAAAGAAAGTAGTGAGTTTACTACAAGGACTATATCTAAAAACACCAAGTGCACTAAGGGAGAAAAATGAGGTTTTTTACTCCCTCTAAGTTAAAGTCGTGGAAGCCTGCAGGTGCTGTCCTACAAGGTCGCTGTAAGTCAGAATTGATCCCAGGGCAGTGTGTATTTGTTGTTATTTTTACTGTGGCACTGAAACAAAACTGTTTGCACAAAAGAAGCAGGAACAAAAGAAATCTTGCTAGTTTATTCCTGCTTTTTACAGGTGAAGAGCATAGTAGACCAGTTTCTGACACTGCATTTGGGTCGCTGATTGGTGTAATTGGCTACTAATCTATAGATTGACAGTTTGAATCCACCCAAAGGCCCCTTGGGAAAATGGTGTCTTGACTTACATTAGCAAAAAAAAAGTCATTACAAACCCTACAGAGCACAGGTAAACCAAGACATCACAGGATAGTGCTAAATCAGAGTATCATAGCTTTTTTTTTGGGGGGGGGGGCAGAGTGGGACATGTAATTATAAACGTCAGTTTTCTTCCCATGATCAGAGGAAAGCAATTCCTATTCCTATTCCAAAACAAAGTCTATTCCTATTCCTTTTCTTGTCTCTCCCACTTATATTTTCCTCCACTACCTATGCTTGTTCAGGCTGCTTTGAGAATTCCATTGCTTTTGTTTTCTTTTAAAATAATGATTTCTGGACACTGTTTTCATCCTTCTTTCACCTCTGACTTTCTATAAGTACCTTGAGTGATGTCACAATAGCCTCTCACTTTAATGGTCTTTTCTGATGACTTCCAAACTTTTATGTCCAACTCAACTTTGGCTGTTAAGTTATAAACCTACATAACAGATACTATTTACACCACATAGCCCCAATGCTTAAATTCTCTCTCTCTCTCTCTCTCTCTCTCTCTCTCTCTCTCACACACACACACACACACACACATCTTACTTCAGGTTAATGACTTCATGGTCTTCTTCCTCTGCTGTCCTCTTATTCATTTAAAGTGTCACACATAACATAGAGGCTATCTCCTTAAAATCTTCAAATTTGACTTTTATCTACACTCTTAAAATTTTTATACTTAAAATTTTAAGCATACCAACTTCTGTGCACCCATTATCTACAATGTTGTCAAAAGGGTTGTGTTGAAATCCAGATTTACTCGTGCCACGTTCCTACATAATATTCTATAAGGATTTGTCAATATTTATAGGGTAAAATCCAAGTTATGCATAGATAAAAAAGAAGAAAGTATATGATCCTGCTCACTGAGTCTGATTCACCTCTCCCCACTACTTGACTTCATCTCAACTGCAGACATTTGAAATACAAACACATTATCCTCTACTCTTCTGCTACTCCAACTATAACATTAGTGGACCATGTGAATATCCTCCTTTTTGTATGAGATAGCTAAATATTGCATTTCTAAAATCCCCTTGAATGTAGGGTTATGGATAAGAAATATAAACTAAATGTCTTCATGTGACACTTGGAAATTGGAAATGAGATGAAAGCTATTTCCCTCTTAATAGACAATAGCTGTATATGAGGGGGTAGACCAATATACCTTGAAAATTTTTCCAAAGCTTTGAATTTAAATTTAAAGGAAAAAACAAACTTACCACCTTCAGTGTACTTTCCACTACACTTTAATATATTTGTTAAATCTTCAATTCCATTCTTGAGAACATCTTTTAAATGCATCCATTTAGATGGCTGACAGCACCTCCCTCGTTTTATTCCTCACCTCTTCTATAGCATCAAATTGCTGTCCCTTCATGTCCTTCTCAATTTGCATTAACAAAAAGAAGTCACACAGAGTGAGGTCAGGTGAGTCAGGTTCATGAGGCAAGAGAGGCATATTTGTTTGTTTGTTGCCCCAAACTGGAACACTGGAATAGGTGCATTGTCCTGATGGCAAAACCACCTGTCACAAATCAAGCCTTTTTGTTGCACACTGTTATTTCAGACCCTCTAAATAGAAAGCTTAATTAACAGTCCAACCTGCTGGTACAAACCCTAATAACACTATCCCCCTCACATCAAAAAAACAAATGAGTATCATATTGGTCTTTTAGTTCACTTAAGGAGCTTTTTGAGGGCAAGGTGACAATAGCATCTTCCACTGGCTTGATTGATATTTGCTTCCAGGGTTATAAGAGTCACATCTCCCATAATGACCTTGGGAGAAAAAGTCTGGGTTGCTTCAGAGCTATTCTTTCAAACATGCCATGTTTCCCTTGATGCTGTTTTTCATGGTCAGTCAGAACCTGCGGCATGAATTTCACAGTGACTTTTCTCATTCCCAAATCTTCCATTAACATTCTTTGAACTAAGCTCCAAAGCAGTCCAGAAAAACTCCCCCATCTCTTCAATTGTCCATCATTGGTCTATGAGCACAAGTGCATGGATTTTGTTAATGTTTTTGACCATTCTGGAAGTTGAGGGAGATCCAGAATGAGGCTAGACATCCATCAGCATTTCACCTTCTATGAAATAAAACTGCCCCTCATACACATGACCTTTTATATAGCTCAGTCCTTGTAAGTTGTGTTCAACATCACGACAGCCTCTGCGCCACTTTTCCCCAGCAGGAAACATTATTTCACACCTGTACAGTGTTCTCCAACATCATCCATCACAAAAAAAAAGTTTGAGCAAAAATACTTTTTTGAAAAAAAAAATCACTGTGACCAAAGAGACGCTCCCCAGGCGATGCCACCATGTGCAATAACTCAGAGTGAGTTGTTCATTGCTTGCCCATCAAGTAAGCTGTGTGCTACGAAAGCTCTGCTGGGCAGAGCTTTCCCCTGCCTTTGTCTTAGTACCCTTTCATATATGCAAGAAATAGCTACATCTATACATACGTGTGTTCACACACAAACACACACACATACACACACACACACACATATATATAATAAAGATATATACATAGGTATGCAGGAAGAGCCATGAGAATTCCATGTGTTTCTGTAGCAGTTGTCCCTGAACTTGTCTCCAGTTTTCTGGACAGTGAGAACTGTAAGTTGCAGTAATGATCAATGGAAGGTGAGTCGTAATTCCTGTTTCCTGATTTCAGAGGGACCATTGGAGAGTTACTAAACTCTAAGCTGCACAGGTAGTTTCAGGGAATTAGCTTCCATGCTGGAGTTTTGCATGCATTTTCAGATCATTTCTGGACCATCCAGCTAAAGTGTTTTCCTTCATGTTCATCAGAGGCTGCATTAACAATCACCCCCAAAGAATAGACATCTTGGTCTTCAAGTCTTTTTCATTTGGCCTCTACCTGAATGGGGATGGAACTTGGTGACCAATTTCTAATGGAATGAAATGCATGGCAGGCCACTTATGAAATGATGTTATGAAAAGGTGGTGGTTTTGATTTCTCTGCGTCCTCTCATCTATCATCTTGAATTCCAGACTCTGGGCAGAAGCAAACTGTCATGTTGCAAGTAGTCCAAAATTGTGGTCTGTGTGCCAAGGACACAGCATCATCTGTTAACAGCCAGCAAGGTCTGTCAACATAACATGAGAGACTCTAGAAGTGGATCTTCTGAGACCAAAGAGCAGCCACTTGAGTGAGTTGTGAAGTGGCTCTTCCTCCAGTGGAACCCTCAGGTGACCGCAGTCTGAGTGGGCACCTTGCCTGCAGTTTTGTCAGTGGCTCTGAGCCAGAGGACCACACTCATAAATTGCACCAGTTTCAACCCCAATACAAATTATGTAATAGTAAAAGTTTTTTTAATCTAATCTGCCATACAGATTACTTGTAAATATAATTTTTGTATATTTGATGAGCACCAAATTTTCCAAAGAAGTTTTTTATCTTAAAACACCTGGAGAAGTTTTTTGTTTCCTGAAAAGGAAAATGTTAACTTAAAAATTCATGGTTGGACCTTTAGTGAATTGTCTCTGGTCTCCGAAATTTCCTTTAGCCCATGGTCTTTGTTGTCTGACTCGCTATTATTTGCAATCCCACACCAATGTCAGATTCCAATATAATCTTCCCAGTCTGACTGAAGAGTCTGTCCTATATCGATCAGAGCATTGATCTCATTGAAAAGGTAGAGTCATTTTATTTATGGCGCACATTTAATTAAATCTTTCTTGAGGACAGGGGGATGCAATATCTTTTCCATTTTCCAGGACTTAGGCAAAGGTTAAGAGATGGAATGTACTTTTGTAAATGTAATGAATGAGGATTGGGAAGAATAAAAGGAGGAGGAGCAAAAGAGTGAGAAAGGAAAGAATGAAGTAACTAGAGAATGACTATAAAATAAAAGTTTTCTGTACTAGATCATAGGTTCTCAAACATATTTAGCTTTTTATGAAAAAAAAAAGTTTGCTTAGATAAGGCTAACTGGGTCCACAAAGATTTATAGCCTCAAAAACCCTATGCACAGCTGTGATGAATGCTTCTGAGTTAGAACCAACCTGATGGCGGTAGGTTTTTTGGTTTGGGTAAGCAAAAGAAGCACTCAGATCTGCAGATGAAAGAAATTGTCTAGAAAGACAGGTGGCGTAAGATACAATACTTATTTTGACAGGAAAAACAATACTGCCTATGAGTAGCTGGCATTGCACAGATTTAGAAAAATATACTAGTAATTATCTAATACAGCGATTCTCCACCTTCCTAATTCCACAGCCTTTTAATACAGTTCCTCATGTTTTGGTGACCCCCTCCCCCAACTGTAAAATTATTTTTGTTGCTGCTTCATACCTCTAATTTTGCTACTCTTAGGAATCAAGTGAGCCTGGTCATAATAACCCTATAAGGGTTGTGACTCACAAGTTGACAACCCCTGATCTAATAAGTGGCAGGCAAAGAAAATCACTGAAAAGGTATGATCCAGGCAAATATCGGGTAATCCACATTAAGATGGTTGTCAACAAGGAAGAAGGTGTGAAACATGAAGCTGAGCTTTGGACTAGGACCCTGCTAGAGGGATGAAGTGCTATGCTTAAAAGTCGAAGATAGGAGAAAACAAGATGTAGATCTTAATTCAAGAATGAAACAGTGCATAGAAATGAAGGTGGAGTCCAGGTAGCTTCTTAAGTGTACCATGTGTAGAAAAGTTACAAAGTCCGAGTCAAGTAGATTTGGAAATGACATTACATAAATAGTATTATATGCAACATGCAAATTACATATAGGCAAGTATGTATACACACACAATTTGGCTTTTTAAAGTACATGTAAAATTGCATTATCTCTTCATTCCATTTTTGTATAGACTTTTTGAAGTCCCCACATATATATGTGTGTGTGTGTATGTATATGTGTGTGCTTATATATACTACATATGTGTTGGTATATCTGTAAACTCACCTTGCTAACCTATACTGCTATATCGTTATCTGCTGGCAGACTCTGTCTTCCTTGCCTAAGGGAAGACTGCACCAGCTACTTCACTGACCTTGGACCTGGTATCCACATGAACTTAAGGACTTCCAGTATATTAACTCTTCCGTAAAAGTGAGTTGAATTGAGCCCTCTGTCCTGCTCTGTGGACTAATTAGCTGTTATAGTCCTTCTTACTATATAAATCTATCCTTTTATATATATCTAATCATAAGTGTCCTGGTTTTGTTTCTCTTGAGAACCCTGCCTAACACAGTCAGCAAGCTACATGTGGGATCCAAATCCAGCAACAGAAACAGATCCTTCCACACACTGTCTGTTTATGAAAAGAGTAGGCCACACCTCAAATGAAAATTTGGGCTCAGTCAGCTAGGTGTCCACCAGTTTGTGGTCTTCCTGTGCATCAGCCCTTGAATCTAGGAGTTAAATGATGCCCTTGGCTTACATCTGAATCATGGCCTGGACTCATCTACTGCTACAACTGTGTGAGCCATTTCTTGATAAATATCTCTAAATGCACACACACACACACACACATATGCACAAAGAAGTGTGAGACTGGTTTTGCTTTTTTAGAGAACTCAACTTAATCTACTGAGGGTAGACATGTTATTATAAAAACAAAACAAAAGAACCCTCATTGACATCGAGTTAATTTTAATTCATGAAGACTCCGGATGACAGACTAAAACTGTCCTTTTAGCTTTCTGAGGATGTAAAGAAATCCTCAACTCTCTCCCACAGGTTTGAAATGCTCACTTTGCAGAGGACATCCCAACAGATAACCCACTATGCCATCAAATGGTCCACATGTTAGAATAGTGAGGCTCCTTCAAAATTGAAAACTAATGGCTCCCTCAAAACCTTAACCTACAGTTCAATACACATTGTTAGATTAAAGACCCAAATGTAGTTGTTGAAAAAAATAAGATCAGACTTGAGATTTGAAAAAAAAATCTCATATGACTCGCAAGAGAATTTATCCTTTCTCTGTACTTTTCACATAGATAAATTGTCTTATCTTTTATGGAGACTTTCTGGCATGTTTTTCCTATCTCAAGTTTTATAAAGCTTGCCACCAAAGCCTGCCGGTTAAAAGATTGCTGATAGAGTGATTGTATGACAATAAGATGCTCAATTAAACTGAGATTTCCCTCAGTCATTTCATCGACCTAAAATCAACTGTAGAATGTGTGGGTCAACTCAAAAGCTTTATCCAGAGCAATATATCTTCAAAAAACAAATAAGGATAAGAATGGTCTCATCGAATCTGAGATGATGTAAAATTTTCATCAAATTTTCCATATGATATGAGTGGAAGCAAAATAAACCAATGTTAGACAAGACAGATGATAAAATTCTTATGATGCATTAAATCTCTTGCCAAGAGTTTCATCATAAAAACATCATTGTTGTTAATATGGCCAAAATCAATATGAAGAAAATTGGCTTGGTTACCTTTTTCTCTAAGCATCTATCTGCTCCTTGTTTTTACAAGGGAACTTGTGCCATAAAGGTAGCTGAATGGGTGCTAGGTCTCCTGAGGACTGTGCTATGTTTCACTGATTTGTGTATATTTCTAGCTGGTCAATAAATTTTTGAAGATATTTGACTTAGATTTAGTTCAATATTATGTCTTTTGAGTATTGGCATTCAGTTTATTTATCTTGAAGCTCTTTGGCTCACATTATAAAATGAAATCTAATCACTTATTTCATTTCAATTTGTTTAAAGTTGAGATATAATCACATATCAATTCAATTTGTTTGTTCAATATAAATGGGAATTTAGCCCTTCTAGCTTGAGACTTTCTCCTCTCTTCAATTGTCCAAGAAATCTCTGGTAGGACAGTCAGTCCAAAGGGATCAGATGTCCAAATGGTTAGTGCATGTAATTCACCTATGACTTGATTTTATTACTGTCACATGGTACAAATTCCTTAAAAGCTTTATACAGTGTGATGGAAATGTGTCTTTCCAGACAGCAATGCCTGCTTCTAGGGTTTTCTTCCATGCTGGAGATACAGGCGATAGCTATTTTAGTTCAAGCTCACATAACCAGAAGAACCACATTTGATGGTGTGTTGACCTAAGAGGGGCTTTGAACCACAGGCACATGTATTCATCCAGTCATTTTAAAACCCTGAAATTTTTTTCTCTCACAATAAATTCTTCTTTCAGTTACCTGAGTCTCTTTCCTTCTTTGTCCAAATCATGCTATTCTTTCCATGCTTCTAATTTTGTTGAAACTTAATGGAAATGTGCTGGATTTTAATATTTCCCTTACCATGAGGAACAGTGTCTGTTTTAAATAAAAGCCCATTTTTTCCAGAGAGAAAAAGTCTACATGCAAAGGAAAGAGATATTATAATTTACCACCTTTTGACAGTGCACACTGTACAGAATGGTTATTATACTTTTGGTCAAGCAAGAGAAGATTCAAACTTTACAATTTCCTAATCACTATCATGATAGAGTCTCTATTTCAAAATTACTTTGATATATAGAAACTACTTTGGTTCAGGATTCTTTGTAGGCCATGATATTTGTCAAAGGAATTCGACAATATTTTAGTATTAACAATAGCAGAAAGACTACTTGGGTGAGAAGTGCCCTGTAAAATACTCCTCACCAGAGAATCCTGGGAACATCATAGGATCCTTAATGAATCAGGACTACCACGGCCCAGAGAAGAGCCCTGGTGGTGTATTAGTTACTAGTTGGGCTGTGAGTTGCATGGGTGGCAGTTCAAAACCACCTGCAGCTCTGCAGAAGAAAGGGTTTTGGAAACCCACAAGTGTCCACGATAAATCAGTATTGACTGATTGGCAGTGTTTGATTTTCTGGAGTTTTTACCCCGAGAACACATGATCCCCTGCACTCTTTTACATGGTAAGACTTTGGAAGTATAGGGTTAGCAGTGGAGAATAAGAGTAGCTAAAGGAAAAGTGGACAGTTGACATTCTCTAGATGTGTATCTAATTTTTTTAAATGACAGAACATTTCTGCAATGTAAGGTGCACTTGAGCCTCATTGGCTCTATAGGCTCTATAGGCTCTTGGCTTCTATAGGTAACAGGTATATTCAGCTTCTATAGGTTAAAACAATATACAGGGGCTGAGCCCTAGTGGCATAGTGGTTGTGCGTGGGATTGCGGCCCACTGGGTTGGCGGTTCAAATCCAGCAGCAGCAGTCCAGGAGCAAGACTACACCTCCTACTCCCACCCGAGGGAAGTGATGCGTGCCCCCCCCCTCAAAAAAAATATACAGGACAAAGCATAAACATATTCTTTAAAGACTTTAGTAGGTTGGAATGTCCCGGTACCACAGTGGGTAAAGTGCTTGTTTGCTAAAATTAAGCCATTGAAACCTACCAGTATCCTCAATCAAGCGAGTTCAGCACCTTGCTTCCATAAAGGCTCAAAGGCTTGGAAACCCTACGGGGAAATTCACCATGTGTGACAATGTTTTAGAGCCCATACATGATTTTCTCTGGCTTTCCTCTTGCCACCAGGCAGGGGCCAGATATGCTTGGAGCCCCAGTCCTTCTTTATCTCATTTGGACATCAACTGTTCCCCAGAGAGTGGGTTTGATAATCTGCTGCAACACCACACAGAACTCACAGATGGACAGTTTACCACAGATCAAGATAGGTAATCCCCTCTGACCAGAGTCAAGGAATGTGAATAGCCTTGTTATCAGACTGCATTGTAAAGTTGATTAGGGCAGACTTAGCTAGGTTAGAAGGTGGTATCTTATCATTTGCAGTCCCTTTTGCCCCTTTTTTTAAGTTTGTTTGTTTGCGTCCTTTAAGTTAAAAAACAAAGTGAAAGGGAAGTACACATGGATTAAAGCTCTGGTGAATAGCCTTGCTATCCTACAGAATGCCCTGGGACGTGTGTTATTGCAAACGTAGTTAGGTCAAAATATAACACTTTGTCATTTGATTCCCTTTATGATCCATTTAAAATTTGTTCTCCTTTCTAACATTGTTTTTCTTTTTGATTGAAGATTTATCTGGTTTGTTTTGGTATTCCTGCTATTTTTTGGTGGTTATTTCTTTAATGTTTTCCTTTATTTTAAATCCAGGATAGGTAAATCTATAGAGACAGTAACAGATTAATGATTCTTTGGGGGATATGGCAAGGTAGGTGTGTGTGTGGGGGGGTGGTAAATCGAGAGCTAATAACAGTAAGAATGAAGACATTTCTAAAATGGATCATACAACTCTTCTTGATGTGATTCAGTATTGAATTGTATGATGCATGAATGTGATGCCAAACAAATTGTAAAACAATACATAAGTTGCTAAAAATAATAATAAAGTTAGGCCACAGTCACGAATGCACAGTAACATCTCTCCCCAACCAGCAGTCAGTAGTTAGCCTTTGGTCCTCAGCCTCTCAGCCATGTGGCCCACTGGCCTCTGCCAGGAAGCCAGCTTGATGCCCAGCCCCAGTCTCCCAGTCTCCATGCTGCAACTCTTCTCATGTCCTGGTCTAGGCTGACTCCTCTGCTCTTCCCCAGGGTCTCCATGCCCCCTGACTGCCATCTCAGTCATCTGCCACTTCAGACAGAGATCTTGAGCACTGGGTTGCAGCAGGATATCAAAAGGAGAGCAGCCAGAAAGTCAAGCTGGGGTCAGAAGAGCGCATCCAGTCATTGCTCACACAGGAGGGACCGGGGCTGACAGCACAGAGTGTCGTGTCAACCTGTGTTTTATGGATTATGTGACTGCCTTTGACTGTGTGGCTTATAACACATGAAGGCTAACATTTGAGGAATGGACATTCCAGAACATGTAATTACACTCTGGTAGAACTTGTACATAGACTGATGAGACAGTCCCTCCATTAGAACAAAGGCTATTGAATGATTTAATAATCTGGAAAGACGTGAGTTGTATCTTTTCACCATGTTTATTAAACCCGTATGCTAAGAAAAGAATCTGAGAACTTAGACTACATGAAGAAGAATTTTAAAGCATAAATGAAGGAGGGAACATTAATAACACTTGCAAGATACAGAGACAAGATCTTGTTTGCTGAGAGCCATGGGGACGTGTAGCACTTAGGGAAGAAGATCAAAGATGAAACCGTTCAATACGGACTTCAACTCAACATAATGAAACACAGACATTCTCACAACTGGCCTGGTGAGCAACAACATGGTAGCAGTAAAAAGACTTTGTCCAGGGTTTTGTTTTAGTTAGACCCACATCCAATGCTTCTGGAAAGGAGTAATTAAGAGTTAGATGATTTATTTCATCAGCTATATCTGCTGTGAAAGATTTCTTTATTCTTTCCCTGTTTCAAACCATTTATTGTCTACCAAATAATGTAAGATTTACAGTCAGAAAGAAATCATGATTTCTGTCTAGATGACAACACATGCATCATATTTTGCACTAGGGGCAGATGTGCTTTTGGGTCTGCTGAGGCAGTTCTGACTCCTAGCAAATCTGGGAACAACAGAATGAACACGAACTGGTCCTGCCCCGGTCTCCTTCCTGTGTTTGAGACTATTGTTACAGCCACAGTGTCCATCTGTCCTGTTGGGAGACTTCCACTTTTTCACTTTAACCTCTACTCTATTGAGGGTAATGTCCCCCCTTTCCATCACCCCTCTCACCTTGAGCATCTCCATAATGTGTAAAACACCATTTTGTGAACCACCCTTCTTTTTAAAAAACTATCATTTTATTAGGGACTCATACAACTCTTACCACAATCCACACATCAGTCCACTGTAACAAGCACATTTGTACATTTGTTGTCATGAACATTCTCGTAACATTTGCTTTCACCTTGAGTCTTTGGTATCAGCTCCTCATTTTTCCCATTCCTTCTGCACCCCACCCCCCCATGAACCCTTGATAATCTATAAATTATTATTATCTTGCCATGTCTTACACCATCCATCTGGCATCTCCCTTCACCTACTTTTCTGTTGTCCATCCTCCTGGAAAAATCTCCCTTCTAAGGTACATTCTAGGTATACTTCTCCCAGGGCCGATTTGTTCATTCTTCTGATAGTCTAAGTTATTTAATATTCTTAAACAGTGCTGTAATTTAAACACATAAATTCTTCTTTCGTCTTCCTTATCTATTGTCTGACTTTTGAACAGATAGGAGAAAATAATGAAGCTTGTAAAGATTTTTTTTTGCTTTGATCCAAAATCAACACCTATAAGCAGTAATCAGGCAATCAATGTGTCGTCTGGGGTAAATATTCTGCTAGAGATCTCTCTAAAATGTTTAAGAGGTAGATGTACCCAGCACAAGCATGGTATTTTCAAGCATCTCAAAAGGTCACTTTGAGGACTAGCATGCACCTAAGTCATGATATTTTCCAGCAACGCTTTTGTATGCAACAAGATGGGCTGCAGCATTGGCTGACACAATTGGCTCAGACATAGCTACATTTTGAGGACGGCACAGGACCAGACAGGCTTTTGTTCTGTCACTATGAGTTGGAACCTGACAATGTGCATGTTTATAATTAAACACACACACACACACACACACACACAAACTAGCTGCTCTCAATTTCACCTTAAGGTGACCCGAGGATTGTCAGAGGAGCACGGTGCTCCCAGGGGTTATTGGTGGGCATTTTACCAGGCTTTTCTTTGGAAGGTTTTCTGCATTGCCTTGAACCCTCCGTATTTCAGTTAGCAGTTGATCCCATTCATTGTTTACACCTTCCAAGAATACAGGAATCACAATTACAGAACATCACGCCGACCACTGTCAAGACAGTGTCAACTCACAATGACCCCTCCTGTGGCATTTCTAGGGGTGTAGTTATGGAGACAGACTGTGACATATTTCTCAATGGAGTGGTTGGTGTGGTCGAACCTCAATCTTTCTGCCATCAGCTGAGTGCTTAGCTACTGCGCCACTAGAACTCTTCATGATTTCAGTGAGGATCTGAGATGAGGAACCAGGTGTCCAGAGGTGGCCCTGGTGCCCCCTGGTGGTTTCTGAACCATGACGGTTCTCTAAAGAGCCATTGGTTGCAAAGTTAAAACCCGCAAGATGAGACACCATTAAAACATGTATACTAGATTTGCATAATTTAAACTACTTCTTATCAGTGCTGCTGATTTATGACAAAATTGAAATGTAAGTAATAGAGGGGAAAAACCTCACAAATACACATATTCTTAACATTTTTGAATATGCTAAACATTTTCAAGTATCACATACCATTTTCTATAGTTAGCAGATGTTTTCTGATTAAATAGCAAAAGTCATAGACTTACTTGACATAAAAATTTTGAATATTTTTTAAGTGGTTAGACAATTTCATTGAGTGACATCTTAATAAAATTTAACAAGACTCAAGATTTTTAGGACTTAGATATGTATTACATTTTTATTTGTTAAACTGTCTAAAGTTAGCTCTATAATTTCAGTCACAAAATTATGATTATATAGGAATATATTTTCTTAATTTATCTGTACTCAGAAAGTTAAAAAATTTCAAACGCACAAAATATAGTCTTAAGTGATGATTTTGATTCTGCTACAGCTGAAGCTTAGGATAAGTGAAATTGTTACTGTGTGGAGTTTTATGAGCTTATTTTATGTACAGTTTTACTTTTAGCAGCCAATAAATATTTTATATACAGTACATAAGTCATGCTAATGTAAATATGTAAATTATTTTCCTGCACAGTGGAAAGATTGTTTACATTTTGACTGAAATCACAACTAGAGAATCACATTTTTTGCAGGTCTTTAAATTAGTCTTTCCCAGTTTAGCCATTGCCCGTGAAGGGAAACTGGGGTGGACAAAAATTTGCAGAATGTGGCGTACTAGAACAGTAACTGGAACAGGAAAAACAGAGGCCAGGGCCCTACCAGAAATGTAATGTCCCTCTCTGGAGATAAGGGCAATGTGCATTTTGATTACCCACCAAGTATTTTGACAAGCAGAGTCTTGGGCATGTTCTCAGCTCAGAAAAGGCAGCTGGTCACTCTGTTTTGAATGTGTGTTGCTCTTCCTAGTCCTAGTAATAACCCAGTCTCCGACATCGAGTCCTTCAAGGGTTCCGTATTCCTCTTCTGAGGATTCCAATCCAGCTTTTAACCTGCAATTTGTCCCATCCAGGTTGTCGTTCTGCCTCACTCATGTGGAAATTCAGGTCTGCTGTGATTTCTTTGCACTGGCCATGACTGCACTGGGTTGAACTAGCTTGACGTTCTGATTTTCTGTAATTTCTATAAACTGAGGCATAATGCTTCTTTTCTTTTATAATCAGTATCTTCTGCACAGTACCTTTTCTAATTCAGTTTAAATTACTCCCTTTTTTTCCCCCTGTGATGAACCTGTATTTTCACATTTGCCAGCTGTGAATGCATTTAGACAGTAAGTACAAAAGTAGTAGTTTCAGAAACAGTGCTTTCATTTCATTGTTGATGTTGTTAATTATTTACTTTGACAGGCTGGGATTTGTAACTCTTAAGTTGCTCCTTTACCCTTAAAGAACCTTTTTTTTTTTTTAAACAATCCATTAAAAAAATAAAAAAGGCAAGAGAAGGGAATTTTTATTTTAAGTTTATGGAACTTACTCCCTGAAGTAATTACAATTTACTCTATGGAACTATTTCTTAAAATCAGAGTTTCGCTCCCACAGGTAAGTACTGTGATACAGTACTGGAGCAAGTTAAAAGAAGGTAATAAGTCTCAGTTCATTTAAACGGTGTGTTTGGAGCTTGTACATTTATTTTCACATGTGAGGGAAGGACAGAATCTAATACTACCGAATAATAGAAACCTTTACTAAGAAAGCAACATAAAAATGTGAAGCTCTGGTTTCTCGACATAGCCTCCATCTAGGCCTATGCACTTCTAAAGGTGATGTTTCCATGGCTCAAACCCTAGAATTTTCTGTGTCCTTGGATTTGCACCGCATCAGATGATTGGCCATTGGGGCATCCCTACGGAACTCATGGCATCCCTTTCCAATATTTCTTGAGTTTTTTTAGCACAAAGGAATTTTGGAAGGGCAAGATCAGGACTGTAGGCTAGATTGGGTAAGCGTTCCTGATGAAATTCTCATGGTACAGCCCTTGCTACTCTTGAAAAATGGACAGGATTGAAGGAAATTCTTCTTTGCAATGTTCTTGATCATTTCCCTCATCAATGATGTTTTAAATTTTCTTACAATTTCTTTATACTAACTCCCCTATAATAACTCAGTGACCTTAGGGGAAATCTATCAGGATTCTTTCTTGAGAATCCCTCCCAGCCCCCCTACCACCCACCCCACAATGATTACCATAAACTTCGGTGGTGAATTTAAACTCAAACCTTTGTTTTGAGTTTAAATGGTCCAGCAGATCCTCTCAGAGGACATGATTGTCATTGGACCTTGCTGCATGGAGGCCATTGAAAATGCCAGGCTTGTCTCTGGTTCGACTCCTTCAGTAAATTAATCTTCATTGGATTCAATCTTGTTTAAAAAACTGATTAGAACACTCGATCTTTGAGTAATGCTTTTGTTACCCATGGACCTAAAAGCATGTGGAGGTAAAAAATATTCACTGAGTATTGAAAAAGCTGAACACTTTAGATCTTAACTCTCACCGTTGGCTCATGTTAGAGCTCTTCCTACTTTTCCTTCACATGATTAAAAACTTAAAACTGTTGTTGCAAACATCAGTGATGCCATAAGATGTTTCCATGGGTTTTGTCAACAATTTGATAGGAGCCCTGACCTCAAAGCCATTCCCAACATGGCAGAAATATATATGCATTTGATGATAGGGATTTTTGTCTTTCAACTGTATGTTCAGAAGTCCTAAAAAAGCTATTGGTACGTATTGGACAAAGACCCACAAGATCCATCCGTGGTGGTTCAAACTCACCAGTTGCTCTGCGGGAGAAGGTTAAGGCTCTGCTCCTGTGAAATTTTACACACTGGAAACCTTATAGTGAGCTGCTGTGAACTCCTCTGAGTTGTGGTGGTAGTGAGATTTTGCATTGTAATGAAGCATTCAAGGAATTTTGCTGAACATGGTGGGTCAAGCATTGGGCGGCTAACCAATATGTAGGTGGTTTGAACTCACCAACTGCTCTCAGGGGAAAAGGTGAGGTGGTTGGCTTTCTTTCATAGAGATTTATAGGCTTAGTAACCCTGTGGTAGGCGAAGTTTTCTATAGAAGCAAAACCAGTGACATGCATGTACGTAAGAAAGGACTTTCTGCTTTGGTTTCCCCTTGGAAGGCATCTGCCTGCCTGTGGGGTCCCGGACCCCTGAGGGCTGGCAGCACCCTCTGCTCCACCCCTGGCCTTGCCTGGCAACTGCCCTGTGGGTTAGTGCCCTGCCATGTATCTGATTTTAAACTGAGCGGATTATTTACAGGTTGGAGTGACCTCTCAGAAGACTATGAAGCTACTTCCTTCCTCAAAACATAGAGCTACACAAACGACTCAGACAAAACATGCAATGATGCCAAGAAGATCACAGACAAGTGAGTGGAAAATCTTATGAATCCTGTGGCAGTGGAAGCATCTCAGTGCTGGCAGCAGTCTCGGTGTGGTTCCTTCAGCTCCAGGGCACTAGCTTAGCTCTATGTGTCTTGTCAGCATGAAGACAAAGCAGAGAGTGTCTTGTGTGTCCCACCTCCAATGAGCTATTTATCTCCATAGCACCTCCATATGAGGTCATCAAATTCCAATCTGATTGACAGACTAGACTCCACCCCTTCACAATTTGGCACCAGGTATCTAACTACCAGTATTTTTTTCTTGTAAAAATTATAATATTAAATTGGAAGTGAATTTTTCTTTGTTTGAATGGAACCTGGCAAGCAAGAGACATTTATAGATAATTTTCTTGTACTTTATGGTTATTAGTCATTTTATATCATGTGATATTTTATCTATTAATATATTAGCTAAGAGAACCATATTTCATTTGGTGCAAATTAACATATGTCCTATGTATAAAATTTTCTATATGGAAAAGGAAACAAAGCAATAGGATATTGAGAAAATAATTCGTAAGCCTTTATTTTTAAGCAGTGGTTCTCAACCTTCCTAAGGCCATGACCCTTTAATACATAGCCTCATGTTGTGGTGATCCCCCCCAAAACATAAAATTATTTTTGTTGCCATTTCATTACTGTAATTTTGCTACTGCTATTGAATTGGGTGACCCCTGTGAATGGGTTATTAGACCCCCAAAGGGCTAATGACTCACAGGTTGAGAACTGTTATTATTAAAAGTAATTGAAATTTTAGTTTAGTAAACATTGTATATACTCGAGTATAAGCTGACCCGAATATCAGTTGAGGCTCCTAATTTTACCACAAAAACTGCATTAAAAATGTCCTGAAAAACTAGGCATATACACAAGTACATATGGTACATTTGTATTTAACAGTATTACTTTTGTGTGTGTATGGTGTGTGAGATTTTATAATAATCTCACATAATATTGTCCATTCATGATTGACTTACTTTATTCAACATAATCTTTATGAAAACAACAAAAAAACTGAAGGTATTTTTCAAAACAGCAAAAAAGTTTATAAACAAAAGCATTGCCGTTTTTGAAAATATCATTAATGTCTGGTATTTGCAAACCAAATCTCATGTTTTGGAATAGATTCCATCTTATGGCAATCCTGTATGGGGTTTCTGATACTATAAATATGTACAAAAGCAAAAAAAAAAAAAAGAAAAAGGAAGGAAAGAAAGAAAGAAAGAAAGAAAGAAAGAAAGAAAGAAAGAAAGAAAGAAAGAAAGGACTTTCTATCCAGAAAGAATTTTATATCAAAAAAAGTTGCCCTTAAGCCTATAGATTCTATGCTACTCAGGACCTTCAGGTCTATGATTCTCATGCTGGTCCGAAACTTCTCTGGATTTAAGCAGCTTCTGGTGAAGCAGGAAGTTGAAGCAGGAGGTGAGGAGATCTCAGAGTCACATGGATCCCAGATCCACCCGGATGTCGGTATCTCCGTGGGTGAGGCTCCATGCCCCATGAGCCGCCTGGCGCAGAGCCAAACTCACATTCCATGCAGATAGCAGCAAGAAGGATGGAAGTTCTCTGTGTCTCTCCTGTAAAAAGGCCGCACTCTCAAGGAGGCATCGTCCAGCTGTGGCTTGATCCATAGGCTGGACTCTAGGACGGCCATACAAGTACCATAAAAGTGACATAAAATGTAACCGTCACAAGCACTAAAGAGCAGTTCTACTCTAACAGGGTCAGTATGGATCAGAGTCATCTGCAGGGCGTGGATTTGGTATTTTTGGTTTGCTGTACATTTATGAAGGGAGTGTGGTGGCACAGTGGGTTAAGCACTGGGCTGCTAACCACAAGGTCAGCAGTTTGAAACCACCAGCTAGAAAACTCTTATAAAGTGGGACCATCTTAGAAAGCCAGAGGGGCGGTTCTACCTTGTCTTATGAATCAGAATCAAATCAGTGACAGTCATATTTTTGGTTTGGTACATCTCTCACGGATAGTTCAAAGCATGGAAAGTGAATAGACATTAAAATTTCACAGTCTTTTTGCTTGTTTAGAACTATGTACTTGAATAAAAATAAGTGATTTATCAAGTATCTTATACAAGGAGTAATTTTTTAAAAACCTGAAAAATAATTGGTCACTACTTCACAACACACACATACATGTTGGAGCTTGTTTTTCTCGAACTGACTCAAGATGATATGCAAACATCAGAGGCAAGATGCTGAACTATTTTATAGTGCAGGGAAGAAAGTTAATATTACTAATTTTAAAATATAAAAGCGTTGGTGATGACTTTTAAATAATTGAGTGACTTTACGCACAAATAGACTTATGTGTTCATCATTAGTCAATGATAGTAGAATTACAATGTTCATGCTACTATATCTATTAAAGACCTGCATAATGAGCATTCTCTCCTCGACTAAGTCATGGCTTTTCATTTCAATGCTTTTCCACTTTTACCAACAGATCTAGAAACTACAAAAGAAAGAAGGGTCTTAAGCTTAAAAATGAGAATCATTGTGTAACTCTGCAGGGGGAACTGTGAGCAGACTTGCATCTGTACATTTAATGTGCCATCTCTTGTCTGTAAAAATAAAAGTGGAACTGCCCAAGCCCCTGTGTCTGGCAGAAAGAGGAGACCAAGTGAGGGGCTCTTTGTATCACCTACATGAGGGAAGGATGTTCTTTAGTTTCCTGGTTATGACAAGATATTTGCATTCATGTCACTAAGTATTCATCTTTCAATAGATGAAAAGAATATTTTAATTTTTAAAGGCTACCAAGGTGCCATACTAAGAAGTAGAGATCAGACCCTGGGGAAGCCTAAAGAAGGTATTGAAATCCGGGAGAATGTATTTTAACTACCAGAAGTGGTTTCACGCTTGTTTCTGTTTCCGATATTAATGGTTTGGGTACCTATTTGTGAGAACTTATGTTTTTAATTCTCATGTTTTTGCTACCAATTTTTAACTCTAAAACATCTATTTATGTAAATATTGCTTCAATTTTCCGTAACAAGTGTTTTCCTTTTTTTGTCTCTTTCCAAGGTTAATCTATTAAGCAATTATATTTTCTATGCATCTTTTAAAAAGCACTTAAGATGCTTTTAGATATAATTTCTAAAATATTTAATAGCCATAATGGCTAGGAATATGTAACATTGAATAAATAAGCTGCAGAACCAAAGTGAGGTTAGAGAAAAGGAGCCTTTATTTTTTCCCTTTTCTGCATAATCTTATTAGGTAAGTAAAAATGACAGAAGACAATTTATCATAAAATGAAATAAGAGAACTCGGGAATTATCATCTCTGAGAAATTTTTATTAGAAATCCTATATGTATACAGTTCAATTAACGTTCTTGTTTCAAAAAAAGAGAATGAAAAAGTTTGGAGATGTATGCCAGGTCAAGCTTTGTGTGTCATAAATACTCATAAAGATAATCATAAAGAATGGAGCCTTGTTTTTTTAAGGGCATACAGAATTGAGAGGAAAATGAAGCTCATCTTTAAAAAAGACGTGATCAAGTAACTTCATGTGACCTTTGAAATTGTTCATTTGGTAATTAAGATTTTAAAGTTCTTCCTCTTATTATCTTGTCCATTTCAAGAATTACAAAGTGCCCCAAACTGTCTAATGGCAAATATCCTCTTCTGCAGGCAGTCTTCCCTGCAGTTCGGCGGGTTGGGTGAATTCACTGGAGAAACTGGTTACAGTTTTAAGTCTTATAGTTTCCCCCCTTTGACCGATAATTATTGTATAATTATTAAATAGTAGATATTTGCGAAATATCAAGGTCTAGCTTCCTTAATTTAGTATGTGGTGGCCTATTCAGAGAAAGGGAAAACAATCAAAGTCGGGTTATCCAAGGAAAACCTAAAAAAAAAAAAAAAAAAAAAAAAAAAAAAAAAAAAAAAAAAAAAGGAAGAAAACCCAAAAAACCTTTCTTTCAAGAAGGCCCCTTTCTCTGAGGGAGTGTCTCTGAAAGCTGCACTTCAAGCAACAAACTATTGAGAAATGCTTGGGCGGGGTTGAGGGGCAAGTAAAACAAAAGACTTCCTTTACGTACTCCCCTTTCCCGTTTCTTCTGCCAAAGGTTGTTGCAAACTCTCAGAAACATTGTTTAAACATAGTATGTTTGGCGATTTTCATTCTTTCAGAGATGTGTTGAGTGGTGATAAGAGACTGTATGCCGCTAGGGCAACAAAAAAGAGAAGAGAAAACCCTTTGAGAAAGGCAATGAAGAGAATTACTCAATCTGCACAGATTTCGGGTAACAATAAAAAAGTGTAAAACCACTTTACTTAAAGGCACAGCTCATTTCACTGCCCGGGCTCGGTGCTGGGTAGCTGAGAGACGATTTTCATCGCCTCAAAAGACTGAGAGGACCACAGCTGTACATATTGGTGCATATTCTCGGATGTGTTCCGCGCCACGAGCACCAGGCTTGCGGAAAGCAAAGCGCCCACGGCAGCACGCACCTCGCCCGCCACCCTCGCCATCCATCCCCGAGCCTCGGGCGCGAGCGCAGAGCTCCGAACCTGGAGGGAATCCTGGACTGGCAACCTGACTCCGCTCGGCGCCGATTGGTCTGCGCTCCGGGCCACGCCCCCGAGACCTAGGCGGCCGTTCCGCCGCGGCCCACCCCCTGGCCCTGGGAATCGCTGCCTGGCAGGCCGGCTGCGCCTGTCACTCAGCCCGAGTGGCGGAGGCTCTCGGCGCGGAGCCCCGCCCCCTCCCCTAATTGATATTATTGGAGTGTGGAGCAAGCGGTCGGTCTGCAGTCGGAGACTTGCAGGCAGCAAACACGGTGCGAGTGAGCCGGAGGGAGGGGGAGGCATAAAAGCTAAACGTGGAGCAGCCAGCCGGGAACCGAGAAGGGGCAATCGATGCGAGGAGCGCAATAAAAAAACCAAAACAACCAGCCACTTCGGAGCAAACAGCATTTAAACAGCGACGACTCACGATAACTGAAACCTAAAATAAAACCTGCTCCTGCACCATGGATTTTCAAACTCGGCACCCTTCGTGGATTATTGTATGTTACATCTGGCTGCTCCGCTTTGCACACACGGGGGAGGCGCAGGCTGCGAAGGAAGGTAAGGTGATAGAAAAGCAAAGTTTGTTCTGACTTATTTATTTCGCTGGCTACCTGGACCAGCCGGCTACGCTGCGGGGCTGCCGGCCGCGCCACCCGCGCCGGGCGACCCTCCCTCGTCCGCTCCCCGCCCCCTCGCCGCTCGGGCTGCTTTTGCCCGGCGGGCGGCGAGCGGGGCGACTCCGCGGCTCGGGCAGCCCCCGGCGGGGGTCGTCGGCCGTAGGGAGCGGGGTTTCAGGCGTGGGCAGCCGGGAAGGAGTGAGCGGCGAAGGAGGGCGGGGGAAGCAGGGCGGCGGGCGAGCCAGTGCTCTGGGACCGGGCACGGGTCAGCTCCGTCCCGCGCCCCCTCTCCCGCTCCGCCAGCTCCCTCCTCCCCGCGTCCGCCGCGGGTGGCCAGGCTGCTCCCGGAGTTGGGTCTGAGACGGGGGAGTGCATCGGTGAGTGGCCCGCCGGCCCTGCAGCCGGCGGCGGGAGCCCAGCGCCTTCCGCCCCCGAGGGGCCGAGACTCGCGGGAGCTCGGATCGCTCGGGTTACTAATGAAGTCCTCACTGCGTCGGAGGCGGCGGCGCGGGCCTGCTGTCTGTCGGCGCTCGGTCGCCGGCGCGGAACAATAACGCCGTGGAGGTGAAGCGGGGCGCCCGGCGCTGGCCCGCGGGGCCGGGCACGTCTCCGCTCCGCGCGCTGGGAGCGCGGGGCCGGACGGCGCCGGGAGCAGCGGCCACCTTGCAGGCTCGGGCCGCCCGGGGGTGGTGCACCGTGGTCACCCGGTGGCACAGGGGGGGCGGGGGGGGGCGGGCTGCGAGTCCGGAATGCCTTGACCCCAAACCACAGCCAGGCATTGGAGGCGCCCCCGGGACCCAAGGTCCCCGAAGACCTGGGCCCTGGGGACTGGATCTGGATGCAGATAGCTATGGGCAGATACGTCTCGGTGCGGTTATTTATGTTTCTTCTCCTTTGAACCATTGACAAGGAGGTAAAATACCTTTCGGTGCCTGTAGTTGGAGCTGGGGGAAAAAATAAATCCTGTCAATGGAAATGTCTTGCTTCCAAGCAGTGTCACAATCCTCGTCCCCCCTCCCCACGCCGCCGCGCAGCTTCCAAGCTGTGTGGCTAAGGTGAATTTTTAGGCGTTTAAAAGGATACTTATTTGTTCTTAAGTGTACAGGGCGGGGGATTCTGTGATCAGATTTAGGTCATGGTGTGTGTGTGTGTGTGTGTGTGTGTGTGTGTGTGTAAAATACCGGTCCTTGTTTCATTGATGCCTGCAAACGACCATGATTTGGTGCTCATAGCGCACCCCCGGCTCGTCCTTTCAGCGCTCCCCAAAGCCCTCTCCGACTCCTGCATCCAGCCCGACCTTCTGACCCCGGGTTCCACATCTGCTCCCTGGGTTGAAGTTGAACCCATTCAGAGGCAACACGGAGTCGGAACGGAGGGTGGTCTGTTCGCCGAGGCATAGGCGCCTGCCTGAACGGGCTCCCCCTCCACACCAAACCGTACACACCAGCGAGCCCCTCTCCTGACACTAGCGACGGCAAACACTCCGTGTGGGATGCTGGGCTCAGTCCTCGGGAACAGCGGGACCGACGGAAAAGTTTTCGCCGCGGCGGCGGGCGCGCGGGCACACGCAGACTCCAGCAGGAGTTTGCGCTATAAATAACTGCATCACTAGGGGGAGAGGTTCCTGCAGCCAGCACGCCTCGCTCGCTCGCTCGCTCGCTCTCCTCTCTCTGGGTGCAGGAGACGTGGAGAGGATTGTGATCCTCGGCATCTGCCGCCTTACAATGCAGCTGAGAGAGGTTTCCGAGGCGGGCGGGGGAGGGGGGGAGTGCGTTCCGTTTCGGGGTAGCGGTGCCCCGAGCGCTCCGCGGTCACCCCGGGAGACGAGCTGCGAGCGCGCAACCCCGGCCCTGCCCCGGGCTCGGTCCACGCCCAGCGGCGTGCTCTGCACACCGCCCGGGGCAGGTGCCAGCTCTCCCGAGTGGGGGCAGGGCGAGGGGCATTAGTGGGAAGGCGCGAGACCCCCCGCTCCCCCCATCCCTTCCGGACCCGTGTTCTCCCGGAGGTCCGTTCCCGCTCCTGTGAGCGCCTGCAAAAGTCTCCGTCTGACGCTTGGAGGCGAAGTGCAGCTGCTGCTCTTCCTCCCTGTAAACGCCGCCGCCGCCGCCGCCGCCGCCGCCGCGGTGCCCTCAGAGGAGACGCTTCCCGAAAGCCCCTCTCCTCCTTCTGGAGCCCGGGCGCCACCGGCTCCCTGGAGTGCCCAGGTCTGGCGGAAGCGTAATGGATGCTCGGCGCGCCCGCCCGCCTGCCCGCCCGCCCGCAGCCCCCGCCCCGCCCCGCCGCCGGCCCCGCCCCGCCCCGCCGGCCCCGGCCCCGGCCCCGGCCCCGGCCCCGGCCCGTGCCGCGTGGAGCGCCCAGCCCGCAGCCCGCGTGGCCGCCGCCGCCCGCCAGGCACGCCTCCGCGGGACAGGGTCGCGGCGCCGGGCGGGAAGGGGAGCGAGCACACTTGACAGTTTGTTCTGGGAGCCCGGGACCAGGAGCCAGACGCACCGTCCCCGTAGACTGGCTTCTCGGCCGCTTCACCGCTCTCCCGCCTGTTTCTATTTTGTTAGTTTGTTTGTCTCTCTTTCAACTTGCTTGCCTGGCTTCACCTCCCCGCCGGGGCCCCAGCTCCTCGCCGCCGGCGCTGCGGGGTGCGGGGTGCGGGGTGCGGGGTGCGGACTGGAGGGCCAGAGAGACCCACCAGGCTTAGCTCCTGGAGAAAGACACAGGAATGGGACCTGGGTTGAAAATCTAAAAAGTTAGCTCGTGTCAACACAGAAGATTAAGAAACAAACACAACCCCAAACCCAAAGTACCTGGGACCCACATTATTACCTTATGCGTTGACTTTATTGTTGAGGGTCAACACAAACTTTTAAAAATTATCTGGCAGACATTCGTTAATCTAACGGTTTCATTATAGTCCAAGAGCAAAATGCAACGTGGTGTTTTCAAACTGCTCGTTTTTTCCAATTTGCAATGGAGTCAAATGCTCATGACCAAGGTTTCATTGTCAAAATATCTAAGAGTCATAAGTGTAAAAAACTGAATTGAAAAACAAAATGCTAAACGATGTGTCTGCACTGTATCTGCAGTTACAGGGATAGCCTTGACTGGGGTGAAGGAGTTAAACACATAATTAATTGCTCCTTTGTTTTCGTAGCACAATAAATTTTCATTCTTATTTGGATTGCATTTATTTTACCTAATGGTTGAGAGTTCTTCAATATTTAAAAGTTCATGTAATAAGATACTTAAACCCCAAATTTAACATTTTCCAGAGGTTGATTTTAAGCATTTGTGAATGCAGGAATACATGCTCCTTACTAAAGTTGAAAAATTGGCATCCGAGTTAAAATGTTGTAGATGTAGAGGAATAGTTTAAGAATAAAAGCTCACATGCAACTTTGAAACTAGTTTCAGCAAAAAGTGCGGTATAAGGTTATCTGCCCTTAAGAGCCATAAAACATCTCAAATTGATGTATGATATGTATTAATATATAGTATTCCAAAGCTTTCATAGTAATTTCAGGCTCATTCAGTATACATTATATAAGTTAAAATATTAAATTAGTCACCATATACCTTTTGATAGCATACATACAAGTAAAATACCACTGTCTTAAGGACTCAAGTCAGAGTTTAATTATGCCACCTTGGGAATTAGTGTTGAGGTATTTCTATCAAAGTATTGTTGATAAGATTAAAAACCAACATACCTTGTTAATAGTAGGCAATTTATTTCTTCTCATAGCACTGCCATATATTAACATTCCTGCATTTCTATATTTATTTTTTAATTAACAAAAGGTACTGTGGACAAATTTTTAAAAATCCTGTCCTCACAGGCCTTTAGAAAATACTTTGGAAAAATACAGCAAGTCATAAATGTGAGTAATACAGGAGTTAAACTTTATTATTTTCAATTTATGTAGGATAAAATTTTGGGGGTGTAATAATGGTTTATGCAATTCTGTACTTCAAAGTCAAGTACATTAGAAATCAAATTTTACCTTGTTTTCATCTGCTTTTTATTTCAAACTATTTTATGTTTATGATTTAAAACTATCAAATATAGTATTGTCTTTTACTGACTTTTTCTCTGCAAGAACATATTCGTGTCAGGTGAGTATTCATTCCACCTTTCATTTATAAAATACATATCTTAACTCATAAGGTAATAATTGTATTTTTAAAATTAAATATACTTTAACCTTATAGACAAGCGTTTATTTTTTCGTATCCACTTTTGAAATAAAACTTTCTTTTTCAGTACTTCTATTGGATTCTAAAGCACAACAGACAGAGTTGGAATGGATTTCCTCTCCACCCAATGGGGTAAGTGTTTTTTTCTCATTAAATATCTCTTATATTTTTAAAAATTAAAAAAAAAAACAACCTATTCCCCTGTGTGTGGGGTGGTGGTGGTGGTGGTGGTGGTGATTTCTTCTTAATCATTGAACTGTTTTAATTCCAAATACTCTGTTCATTGTGTTTATTGAGACACTGAGTTTTCTGGATAGAAAAGCTATACTTAGATTTTGGGGAAATGGATTAAAAAAATCCCTATAAACATAGCTTTGTGAATTCCTATTGTGAATGGAATCCTACCTGAGGTTCCAGGCTATAAATGCTAACTAATTACAGGGAACATTCCTTTCACTAACTCACTTAAACCTTTTTAGTTGCTTTGTACTTCTGTAGTATAATCACCAGATAGGTTATGTATAGTTCTTTAAAACAGTATGTGATCTGCTTTCCTCTTTCAAAAGCAATTTTAGTGTCATTTGAAATATACTTTCAAAGGTAACTGAAAATGTAATATGGTTAACATAAATAGCTATAAAATAACATTTGGATTTTCCAAATTGCATCATGTGCTATCTGCTGTTACTAATCAGAAGTGATGGCAGAACATGCACATATTAGAGTAGATGGCTGCTGCAGCAAACAGGAGTGGAAATTGTCCATCAAAAATCTTTCAACAAATAAGTAAGACCTAGACCAATGCTTACCATTAGATTTCGTGTATCTAACTATGCATGCTGCTTCCTTAACTTTAGTTCAGTGTCCATGTCTTCAGGCCTTATTTTAATTGTGAGAGAGCATTCCTTCATAAGGAAGAAGGTGCTAGGAGAGCATATACTCTGTTATTACTTCAGCTAGTCTTTATCACAGTAAGAAATCTAGAGTCAAAGGACTGTGAATATGAGAGAAGAGATGAAAAGCATAACAACTCTGAAAAAAGAAGCATGACAGCCTGAAAGGGATTTTGAATGTAAGAACAGAAACATATCAGTATGTTATGAACTGAAATTCAATTAGGAATGCAGAGTATGCACAATGAAAATATCCAGATTTTATTAAATGAATCTCTTAGAGAGCACTAAAATCATATTGAAGCCATCTGTATTGGTCACAATAAATTACAGATAAATTATAAAATAGCTTGTAGATTAAATGTATGCAGTGCTCTGAGTTTGAAGTATGAATGGAACACTTTTCATGAACATGAAATAGTTTTGGAGAATAAAATAATGTCTCTTGTACAGAGACATTCACTATAAGAAATGAAACACCTTTCTTGCCAATGACAGATGCAATTTTCTACCATCCATCAATTAAAACAAATAGAGATAGTGGATGGTTTTATCTATGAAGAGACGTAAACTGATATATGATTGTAGTATTTCATCCATGTAACCCACAATATGATAAATTGTGGCTGTCAATGTTATCTTGGACACAAATGGGCATTTTATCAGTCCAAAGTATCTAAAGTTACCCTACCTATCGGAATCAACAGATAATATTAGAAAATGATGAGTGACACTATTTCCTTTTATAAAACAGTTCATTCACATGTGACTAAGTAGGTACATGAACAATATTCTAGGAATAGATATATGTTCCTAGAACTTATATTTCTAAAAAGAAATTTAAGCATACTAGGAAAGTATAACACCCGAATTAAGATAATTTTCACAACAGTGAAATTTATAAGAAAGTAAGTTAAAAAGAGTCAAATTAAATGTGCTTATTTAGTTTCAAGTGTTGTTATCTTTTTAGTACTTGTGTTGAAATTTTCTTTCACAGATATATATATTTTTCACAAATATATATATTTTCTTTCACAAATATATATAAATGACAACTGTGTTTCATGGACAGTTACAATATGTTTTCATATACTGAATAATATATTATTATTAGAAGGAGGAATTCTTGATTAAGTTCTTTTATACTAATTAGGCATGGTTTCTTCAAACTGTGGAAATATTCAAAAGAACACATTTAACTTCAGGCCACTCAAATTTTTAGTTGGTACCATTATTTAATAAATACCATTACATAATAATGTTATATAATGGTATTTAGTAGATTATGATTCTTAATAGATACACTACAAAGAAAATTTTGCTTCTTTTAAACATAAAAATAAATTAACCCAACAAAATCTAACGGTCTGAATGGATGTGTTTGGGTATACTTGACTGAATACCATTCAAATAGGTTATAAACAGCAAAATAGAAACAAAGAGAAATATGTGAAATAAAAGTTGGGCATGAAAATAGATACCTTGCTGCATTTGAGGACAGTTGATGGTTATTAAGCTGTATTATATATATATAAATTATATACAAAACTTTAGCAAATATATAACCATTACGCTAAAAAATTGTGAATTATCGTTTATTGCTAATCTGTCAGTTTTGTTAGCTTCCTAAGAACCACAGTGTGTAAGGCAGCTGTTACTCTACAGAGCATTTAAACAAGTCAACACACAGGTCACGTTTTAAAAATTAGACTTATTATTCATCTACATGATGGTTGCTTATTCTCTGTTTTGCATGAAACAGTGCTCTAAATACGAATATCCTATATTTATATTTGGTATTGCTTATTGTGGAAATGAATACTCAGAGATGACAGTTTCACTATTAAAGCAGCATAAACATAAAAGTGAACATTTTGTAATAGTCATGATAAATGATCTACATAGCTATTTAGGGGGTAGCTGATATTTTAGGCTTTTAAAACTATAAAATAAAATTAATCTGTTTAATATCGAGTGATAAAGGTAGTAATAGACATGGTATAATCTTGACATTGTTGCAAGTTCCACTAAAATTATTATTTATTTTTCATTTTTGCTTAGCACACTTCATATGGGTTTCCTTGTCATGTACAATTTATCAGTAAATAAGAGAAAATTTTATACATGTTTTTTCCTGTCAGAAAGTCACTAAGTATGTGCTCGCTTCGGCAGCACATATACTTAAAGAAAGTCACTAAACATGCGCAACTTGCTAATTTACCAGGTATAGATAATTGGCTATTGAAAATAACTTGCTATGAAGATTAAACTTTGATTGATATTTATGTAGAGTTGTCTGGCTTCATCCACAATATTATGTAATACAGCAGTAGCTAAATACCTCTTTAAAATATTACTCTTGAAGATTTATTTATTTAGGACAACTTATTTTGAAAGGGTTTCAAAATATTCTGCATTATAAATATCAGCACATTGGAGAATGCTTTCTCATTTGAAAGATTTCTTGACACTCTTAGTTTCTGTGTAATATGGGAAGATTAAATGTCAAAAGAGTTATCAAAAATTCTGCCACGCATCCATATGCATACACTTTAAATGACCATTTAAATAATTGCAAACTTAAGACTTTATGAATTAGTAGAGAATCTAGACATAAGGAATGCCAAAAGAAAACACTAAAAGACTAGGGAGGAAATGTTACCACAGAAGGAAATATTTGTTGCATACCCAGACACTGCAAGCAATCTAAATGATTTTTTTTCTAATACTGGGATGAAACTGAACTCTGAACCCTGTCTTCTTCTCTGGTCACAATGTTTGCCAGGGTAGGAGTAACTTAAAGTGGTCGAAGATGTGCATTTGTGGTATACTGAAGATTCCTCACATGTTACCAAAGTAAAATAGTCTTTTTTGCTGAATAACTGATATCCTTCTATTCATGTTACAGTGGGAAGAAATTAGTGGTTTGGATGAGAACTATACTCCGATACGAACATACCAGGTGTGCCAGGTTATGGAACCCAACCAGAACAACTGGCTGCGGACTAACTGGATTTCAAAAGGCAATGCACAAAGGATTTTTGTAGAATTGAAATTCACCTTGAGGGATTGTAACAGTCTTCCTGGAGTACTGGGAACATGCAAGGAAACCTTTAATTTGTACTATTATGAAACAGACTACGACACTGGCAGGAATATAAGAGAAAACCTATATGTAAAAATAGACACAATTGCTGCAGATGAAAGTTTTACACAGGGTGACCTTGGTGAAAGAAAGATGAAGCTTAACACTGAGGTGAGAGAGATTGGACCTTTGTCCAAAAAAGGATTCTATCTTGCCTTTCAGGATGTAGGGGCTTGCATAGCTTTGGTTTCTGTCAAGGTGTACTACAAGAAGTGCTGGTCCATTATTGAGAACTTAGCTATCTTTCCAGATACAGTGACTGGTTCAGAATTTTCCTCTTTAGTCGAAGTTCGGGGGACATGTGTCAGCAGTGCAGAGGAAGAGGCAGAAAACTCCCCCAGGATGCACTGCAGTGCAGAAGGAGAATGGTTAGTGCCCATTGGGAAGTGTATCTGCAAAGCCGGCTACCAGCAAAAAGGAGACACTTGTGAACGTAAGTAATCTGTACTTTTAGAATTCATTCTGATTTGCAGGTCTGTTTTTTTCTCCTCTTTCATTTTCATCATTAGATGTGTGGAGTAATAATAGTCATTTGAACACTGAGCATGTTTTAATACCAGCATCCCCATTCTGTTGAATTTAGGAAAATTTATCAAAGATTCCTTTTAATGACATGTGCACTAAAGGTATATAATAGATATTGGTGGCAATAATATTTATTACTTTAACATAAGCACACTCACTGCTCACTTTTTAACATGACTAGGTTTCTAAAGACCAGGTTCTTAAGCAAAAGTTAGCATCATGTGGGAATGGAGGCTGATACCACCCTCAACACCAGATCGTTAAAATGGAGGATGGTTGCATCATCGCACATTGACAGATGATGCTGTTATATAACGTCTAAATTTGATTATTTCATAATTTGTTGCATCAAACCACTGCGAATCATGACCCACCCCCATTGTCCCATTCAGTGTTATTCTCGCACCCACAGGCTAGTGTTTGTTTTTGCTGGACCTATAATCTGAATGCTCACAGTTGTCAGAGAGTAGGGGTCTTATTGTCTGGATCAATACACAACGTCTTATTCCAAGGGCATTGTGCATGAGGAGTCAGTGGATGGAGCCTTCTGTGTAACATTGAATTGCTCAGTTGTTCTGCTATGTCAGAGAGTCATTTCGACAGATGAACTTACCCTGGAAAGACATCGAGGACATTATGGACAAGTCATAATGCCTTATGATTTTAAACCCATGCTGTCTGTGCCTATGAGTACCATAAAAAAAGACTTTTATTGACTGGAAGTGCCGTTACAAATACATTTCCAAAGCTTTGCAATAATCCGTTATGAATATTAAAAGATTAAGGTAGTCAAATTTCACTGAATGGTGCTCTAAAGTTGCTTGTGCCAAAGCTGTATTTTGTTTGTGTGTGTGTGTATGTGAATACTTAAAATGAAAATAGCTTTCTGATAAATCATTGCAAAGTAGGCAACATTTTTATGTGAAGATGTAGTTATTTCAAGATGTCATTGAGACTTTTCTTTTTGTTGAAAAAAAGCACATGCGGTAGCAAATAATTTTTGTTTTTGTATTTTAAGGTTACATGCTCTGTGGTTCTAATAGCTGGCTTATATGATTCAATTTAATACCGTTTCACATGACCTTAACACTTGATAAATACTTGGTTTTGGATGTCCTGTAAAAGACTTCACAGTGATTTGTATTTCGTATGTCTTCTTAAACTTACAAAATGTAATGCTTTCCCTCCAAATAACTTATATATTCATTGAATCCCTAAACCAGCAGCATCGCTCTATAGTTGTACTTTCTAGTGACTGTAGTTGTAGCAGGAGAAAGATGGGGAGTTCTTCCCCAGGAACCACAGTCTCAGAGACTCACAAGGCCAAGTCTGCTCTGTCTGAGTTGACCTTGCTATCAGTGGCCCTCAGCTCAATGGCCTGAGTTTGGTTGAGTTTTATAGGCGCTATAATAACTAAAATAGTCTGAAAGCTTACCATTTCCTCACACATATTAGTTCCTTTACAGATATGGGTATCATATCTACTTAAAAGAATAGAAAATGAGAGTTGTTAGAGGGTAAGTAGCTTACCTAGAGGTGTATGAATGAGTAGTATAGATATTTTACTTTAGATTCAAACTTAGGGCAATCTGGTTCCAAAGCTTGACCTCTTTAGCAATGATACTGCGCTAGCTTCTTTCATGTAACAAGGAGAATCCTAGCAAATGGTCTATTTCTTAAATGTCTTATTTATAGTAGTTTGGTATCCTGAATAGTTATACATTCATTATATTACTAAGATGGACTTGTCATTCTAGTGTAATATCAAGATAAGAAATGATCATTTGAATTAATATTTAAGTTTGTGATGTCCCGTATGCTAGCAAAAGGCTACATGAGGCTCTTTAAATTTCAAAATCTGGCTTTTCTATATTGAGATACGCTGATTTTGAAAGCTTAGAAGCTCCCAAAGTAGGATATTTCAATATTATTTAAATTATTGAAATGATCATATGTTTGTAATGAAGTACATAAAACATTATTAAAATTAATTTCAATCTCCTCTTTTTTAAATGACTTTTCAAAGTATTACCTATGACTTGTATTATATTTCTATTAAATCTAACCAATAACATGTAGTAACTGAGCAGCTCTCCTTTTCTGGTCTTGTTGGGAGAGGTAAATTCTTCAAGTCAATGGTGGCTGAGTACCTATAGCCCAGTACGCAATTATCATACATGCCGCACCTGCCATGACATTAGCGCTGATCAAAATGAATTGAAAAATTCTGTAAGTTTATTTCCTAGCAGCAGCCTCATTTGATACCCTCTAAGTCCATCTACCCTCTTTCTTTACTCATTGGAAGGGTGTCTAACTGGGTAGAAACATCCTTTAATGTCTACATATGTGGAAACCCGAAACTAATGATTTATCCCTGTAAGTAGGCTGAGTGCTAGTCCACTCGGTAAGTATAGATTTTCTTAGTGAACTAATCAGTTCAAAGAAATTCACTGCTCTTTTTTGCTCATAGTTAGCAGTACTTGAAAGCGATGGTGAATTGCACAGTAACTATTAAAAATACGGAATTATATTTTATTTGTATAAAAAGGGTCTAATTTGGTAACATATAGGTCTTCATTTATGTGAACTCTAAAATATTTGTAAATAAGAATATATGAAAATGTAAAATTAGATGAGAAAATACTAGGAAATGCCATTAAGGGTCCTGCATCTTTAATATTTCATTCTTTTATAGGAAATTAGGGTATTTTTAAATTTTCACTTAGTGTAATTTAACTCAAATGAGTTCTACATTTACATGTTAATAGGAAAAAGCAGATAGGCACTGTTTGAATTTCCTCCTTCTCATGTACAGCCATCCTTAAGAAAAAGTCGTCTTTTTGGATTCTGCACACATACATTTGCTGTTAAGAAAATATTCCAGTTTTCCCCTAAGTGAACAAAATCATCTTATTTAGTATGATAATAAGAAAATTGTTCACATTCATTTATTTTGATTTGAGGAATCGACACCATTTTTGAATACCAAAATTGTCACCTGCATGACACAGTAAAGTACTTCACCCTCATCGACAACAATGCTTCTTCGCCACAGGAAGGATTTATTTCACTAAAATAAAAACAAAACTGGTTAAAGAAGGCAAAATGCTTCTTGTGGCTTAACAATAAGGTGTGCTCATTGTTGTAAATTTAATAAAATGTTTACCACAAAAATTTCTAAATTCTTAATCTGGCTGATGCTGACAAAGAAGTCGTAAATATAGGAATCCCAATGAGGATGTTGAGTATTGATTGGGCAGCTATCCAAAGGTTTGGTGGCGCGCACTCCTGCCTGCTCCTCAGGAGAGAGCTGCGGCAGTCTGCTTCGGAACCCTTTGGGAAAGCTGCACCTTGTATTGTAGGATTGCTGCGAGCCAGAATCGACTCAATGACCATTCATGTGGTTTGGTTCTTGATACACTTAACTATGGCACTAGGTTCATTTGCAAAGCACTTTTCTTCTTGGCATACTTTCAATGCATGGCTGAGAGTATTTGCCTCTGGAATCAATCCAGGTCTCTATAGTATTTTTCCTGTTTCCTTTCAATGATCCTGGTAAAGAGTTTGAAAACAAATTCCAGGACCATATTGAGGAAAACCAGTGTGTTGGAGAGAGGATATGTGTGAGCCCTCAGCCAAATAAAGTTGGTTAGCCACTTAAAGCCAAGACTCACTGGGTACTGAGCCTTTGGGAATAGTAGGCCATTGTGATATTTGTTTAGGTTTTCCATATGTAAGGATAACGTGAAATACAAACAACTATGAACCTGATTAAAGTTTTGATTTGTTGATAGAAGAGCTCTTTTTTCCTTTGTCATTTAGAAATATAATTCAATTTTGAGATATACATGCCCCTCAAATCTGGTAATATATAGAAAACTTGTACTTTTTTTTAAATACAGTTTTTTAAAGGAAATTTTAAGACATATAACTTAATCTGTGAGCATACTTTCGTTGTGCTTGGAAGTTATGTCACAATTTCTATGCAATAAAAGTAGTATATTTTCTTAAACTTTGTGGTCATTTTAAAAATTGAAGGTTCACTGCATTTTGCATTATCTTCTTACCTGTATATATATTTTTGGAAGGCAAAGAGAAGTGGACATATACAATTAGGTTCCACATAGGATGTAGGATAGTTTTTTTTTAAGTGTGAAACTGGATACAATAGCTTGTATTTGTGTAGGGAATTTGCAGTTTATACTGAGCGGTCATGTTCATTTCATCCCTATCACATCAGAGCATCTCTCTCTGAAGCATGTAACAAAACCCTGCAGCATAGAAAGAAGAACAAGTAACAAAATTGGATGAGCAGTCAAGCCTCTTGCTAACAGTTCAAATCCTTTTCTCCTTATTGCACAACACAGCTTTCTTTCCTAAAATTTTACTTGGCTTAAACCAATGGATTTTAGTTAGATTGAAACTTAGAAAATTGTATTCTGGGCAGGAAGATCACAGGACTAATTTTCCTGAGATACTGTTTTGTATCTCATTCTGCAGTAGTTCTTAACACTAATTATTTTAATGATAAAGTATATGGTTACTTTAATTATAAAAAACTCCAAAGATCTACTGCAGTTTATATTTAAATGCTATTAGATCAGAATCTAGAGCTCTTATATGCTTATATTATTTTAAAGCTTAATTTAAAAAATCAAATCCTATATCTAGAAATTTCCTTTTTCTTATTCATGTGAAGATGAGTTCAAATATCACAAGTGAATGATTTTATTATGAGAAATATGACTACTAATTGCTTCTTAATGTGTTATATTAATAATTTAATGTGACTGTTTTATTCTGTTGTGTATAGGGTTTCTGTGAGTCAAAACTGATGCTACAGAATCTATTAACATGATTTTTGCTTCTATAATATATAATTATATAAGTTAAAACTTTCCTCTTATTGAATTAACAGTACTTAGTTCAAATGTGTCTCATTTAATATTTTTAAAGCCATATTTTATTTCTATATAAAATTAGCATATAGTTTATGACAATATATTTCATAACAAATAAACTTCATAATATATAATATTTCTAATCAGACATACATAGTCACTCATATACAGACATTTAATGTACACCACAGGGTTAATAGCTCAGATTCTTGAGCCACAGAAGGATATTAAATCCTGGTTCTACAATTTACCAGGTATATTAAACTAGGACAGTTTCTCTAAGCCTTAATTTCCTTGAGTATAAAATGGGGCTAATAAAAATAGTACCTCCCTCACAGGGTTCTTGTCAGAAATGAATGAAATAACATGTGAAAATCTAAGAATAGTATCTGGGGCATAGCAAATAATCAATGAATGTTTAATATTATCTTATTATTAATAATGAAACAAGAAATTTTCTAAGTGAAGTATTCCTTCGGTAATGAATTAATGGACATATAACTTGTAAGTCACAAATAGCTTTGAATATTTTGAGCCAGGAACCTCATTCTTGGTCATCCTAATAAAATAAACTAACTTGTTATATAACCTTTCCACTCCCCAGAACTAGATATAATTTGAAATACTGGAAATAACTTAAATATCCAAAATGAAAATAACTGATAAGTAAAAATAAGGTGTATTACCTTGATTAGATTTATTCTTCAACATATAAGTAGTACTATGTAAAAATCTTGAATTCCCTTATTTATAATTTTGAGAAAAATGGACATTTATATAAAATAATTCAAAAATATGTCTAGAGAAAAATAGATGGAGATATAAAATATAATAGTGAACATCTTGCAGTGAAGTGATTGTAGTAGACATTTTTTCTGTGTTTTTTTTCTGTGTTTTTAAAACATTTCTTGAACATGAACCTTTAAAAACAAAACAATTAGGTTATAATTAACCTATCGGTTATAAATAACCTGCATACATCCTGCAGGGCAACTTGAATTATATCTCCCAGGTCTAGGTTTTTAAATTAATCTTGCTTGGGTATATAGCACAGGCCTTAGCTGATAGAGTATGAATGGGGCAAATAACGTGAAGGTGTTAAATAAAAACAACTCATTATTATAGGTGCCAAGAGCTTTTTAGGTGCTTGAAAAGATTAAGGTTCTTAAAAAATGATTAAGGTTCTTACATGAATAGGAAGGTGTGCTAGTGGTTAATATACTTTACTTGGGAAGCACAAGATTGGTGGGTCCCACTAAAGCCACAATATCGGCTTTGAAAGCCCTTTGTAGAGCTCGGTGTCTGCTGTGACGTACATGGGTCACCTGTAATCAGATGACAAGTGGTTTCTAGGGGAAGTGTGTTACTAATTTATTTAATCCAATGGTCAAAAAACAAACACTGCCATCAAGTTGATTCCGACTCATATCGACCCTCTAGGGCAGGATAGAACTGTCCTCGTGTATTTCCGAGACTCTTTATGAGAAATAAGTCCAGTCTTTCTCCCGCGGAGCAGTTGGTGGTTTCGAACTGCTGACCATGAAGTTAGCAGCCCAATGCATAACCACTATGCCATCAGCCCAATGCATAACCACTATGCCATCAGAGCGCCTATCATCTAATGGATAGACCCTATGATTTCTCAATTTAAAAGAGAGAAAATAAATACACTTATTAAAGTTTTGCATTATACATATGATTTATATATATATTTGTTGTTATTAAGGAAACTGAAATAGGTTATAAACCCACCATCACATAGAATGAGTGTAGTCCTAGAACCCTGGCCCATGTAGCTTAATCAAGTCTCTATTGGCAACCATTTTATTTATCACAGATTCTATACAAAAATAATAATTCTCTGGGTTTAGAATGTTTTGAACAGTGAGACAATTCTGAGCTTTTTTTTTCATTTATAATTATTTTAAAATTTGACATTATCTTTTCTAATATCCTAAAGAGTTTTCTTACACATCCCCACCCCCAATTTCATTTATTTCTTTATATGACAGTCAGAATTCACTTTTTCAAACACAACTTAGTATTACTTTACTGTTCATAGCATCAATGGCTCCTTGTTCTATATTTAAAACATCCTTATTTTGAGGCTAAATTTGATCTGTTTAATCTGGGTTTGATTTTTATATGTGTCATATTTGGACTGCTTCGCTCACTGACATGACGGTTTCTATAGTGGCTCATTAGTTAGCATTGGCTTTATACAAATAGAAAAGTAAGCAAACCACCTTGACCTTTGACTGTTACTTATTGTGTCTTAATCCTGTCCTTTAAAATAGTTCTTAACTTCTTCAGTGACTCTCTTCTTCCAGGTTAATAATGCTAGTATATTTCTCTTGGTTCTTGCTGTGTCTTGCTTTTTTTTCTGTCATAATTTTTTTTCCCTTCAGGTTTCACCAAGTGTACCTCAGGTTGCTGGAATTCTGCCTTTCAGTTAAATTTTGATACTGCTTATGCCGGAGTTAGACACATGGAATACTCATGGATATTTATTGTGGAAATTACCACACACTCTTTGATATTACTATTATTTATAATTTTCTTTTATGGTTTCTAAACTGCTGACCATCTGAGCATTACTGTATTTTACCTACATGCCATAGAACCTTGTACAGTACCTGCACATGTAAGTCTTTCAATAAACGTTTATGAATTTCATCAAAGCTTAATTCTTATACCATCCCTTTACAAGAAAAATATTTCCTTGCTTTGAATTCATACCACTGATTTCTTGGTATGTATGGCTACACTCCGTGGATACACTTACATTTTGTAGAAATAATAACCTTTCATTATATTTCATTTTCATCACAGGTTATAGCAAATAATTAGCAAACACAAGTGGGAACTTGCTTCAGATTTTAAATAGATGTACATCTCTGAAATAATATTGCTGTTTGTATTAACTAATCCCATTCACATTCTCTACTTGTCACTGCCTTTGTATAGCTCTTTCTTTTTGATCTTCATAGCCTCCTCTAATGAAATGAAATGTTTCCTCCTCCATCATTATCTACAATGGTTAAGTGTTTGACGGCTAACCCAAACTTTTGCAGTTTAAACCGACCTGTCACTCCCTTTGAGAAAGGTGTGACATCATAGCCTGCTACAGTAAAACTATGATTTTTTGAAACCTGAAGAGGCAGTCCTATAGTTCTGCTCTGTCCTCTAGGCTCACAATGACCAAAATCAGTTTGTCACTTTTCGTATCATTAACTATATCTTGACCTAAAACATCATCATTTCTGTGACATTTTGAAGTATATTTGTTTATTATATACCAAAAGGGGACTTTTATTATAAGATTATATTGTATTTTTTTAATTTTTAAATGAGGAGGATTCAGGCAGTGTGTGGATAAGTATCATTGAACAATAATGGAAATTTTAAACTTTTTAATTCTCACCATATAGTAAAAATTTAAAAACAAAAAAAAATAACAGAATGAAAACCTGATAATAAATGTCATTCTTTTTATACTTGATTTTATAAATTTTAAATTATTAAAACTCAGTATTAGGTCAAAATACTTTACTGTTATTTGAATTATGTCTATATTAACTTCATAATTTTTACACTTGTAACTTAATCACTTTACGGAAGCACATTTTTTTGCACAGTTCATGTGTACCATCCCTTTTTCCAGAAGCAACCTTGTTGCCAGTTTTTGTGTGTGAACTTTCTGCTGATATTTGTACATGTTACTAGATACATATAAATATGTATGTGTATATATTATTATGGCAAAAAAGAGCATTATGATACTTAAAATGAATCTATCATAATTGAATTTGTCATAATTTTCTATTAGGACATTTTATAATTAACTTTAAAATACCATCTATTTTTACTTATCTTTAATCGTCTTTACATAAACCCATCGTGCATTACACATAAAACTGAATAAGGAAGAACAGTCAAAAGAAATGAAGGAAATAACAAAAGGATAATGAAGGAAGAGAATAGATACAAAATTAACGTGTCTGATTTTTTCCACCATGATATATGAAAGAAGTCTATGACTTCCTAGCATTTTTATTGACTAAATTTTGGCGAGTATTGTGTCATTCTGTATTTCCAGTCGAAGTTTGAATTGGCATCAATTTCTACAAGCAATGTCGAATCCCGAATGCCTTTAAAATTTGCATTTAATTTGTTTTGTGTGTCTAACTTATAGCCATTTCTTTGAGGAATCAGTAATCTGTGAATGCTTTTATGAATGAGCATGTCGTATGCAGTACAGTTAGTTATTTTGTGTAGGTACTACCAACATTATTTTCATGATAGGGATTTGAACAAACTATGAATTGGGATGTGTTGTTAGTGAGGCGGTGGCCGAAGAGCTCAGCGGCTCACCAAGAGGGCCGTGTTTCAAACCACCAGCTTCGTTGTAGGCACGGACGTAAAAACTGGCACATACGTTGCAGAGGAAACCTTTAGAAGATCCGTTTATTTCAACTTATGCCATATTTGAGTTAAATGATTCCATTTCCTGCAAATTATCTTGAAAATTTGTTTTATGAACAGATACCATAATTAAAATTTTCATGTAGGTTTAATACTTGGTCAGTAGAATGGGGACATGCTCTTATAATTAGAGATATTTAAAAATCCAGTATCAATAGCAATTCAACTTTGGGTTCAAGCCAGACTAGTGGACTATAGACAGTATTTTCATTATCTGTCTGTAATATAAACTTTTGTTAAAAGCCATAGAAATGAAGGGAATTCATTATATATCATGGGTTAGTCCAGTTTGAGCTGCTGGGTAAAAGCTTGGGAGCTCAAACTCACCTGCAGCACTTTAGGAGAAAGACAAGGCTGTGTACTTCTATGATGATTTTCAGTGATAGGATCACTATGAGTCCGAATGGACTTTCTGGCAGTGGGTTTGAATTGGCTAGAAAATGAAATCAGTACAAAATTTTCACTAAAATCCTGTGATCTTATAAAAATATATTTATTAAAAGTTTAGTGTTTGATTTAACTTAACTATGTGTGAATAGATGCTGTAAGTAGACAGCTAAGGAAAATACATTCTGGGGTACAGTATTTTTTTGTAAAACCAAATGGTTTCCCAGTTAAGGAGTGTCTGCTTTAATTCATTTGGTTAATACCTTAACAGTTTTACTGTTGATCATATTATGCCTTATTTTCAGTGTATTAAGAAAGCAAAGGGCTTTGAACGGACACATACGGTGTTTTTTATTTTAGTACATATGTCACCCAATTAACACCTAGTCCAGGTGCTCAGCTATGGTGGTTTTAGCCTCAGACTTGCATTGAAGTCATTAGCTCAGGATTGTAGTTTTCTTTAGGGAGCCTGGAGTTCGACATGGTATAGACTATTAATACAATCTGACTACTACTACATCAGACTGTAATACTGCTAACACAGTCAGTATTACAAGCTACTGACTGTAGGCTTGGTGATTTCAGTTTACCCAGAAGTTCCTCAAAAGAAAGGACTTTAGATTTACATCTGAAAAAAAGAAAGACAGTAATTGCAAATCTTTCTGAAAGCCATTGCACTCAGTCACCTAGGATCATCATGAGCTGGGATCAGCCTGAGTGTAACTGGCCTTCGGTGTATATATGGAACTGGAGATGGATAAACCATGTTGCTTTGTCAATAATGTTTAAGGGCAATTTAGTGATATTATGAACTATTATTGCTACTAGGCTGTGTGTTTCTGCCTTCAGTGAATGGCTGCTGCCAACTTCTATTTAACACACCTTCACTCTCTGTCACCTGTCATCTGGTGGATGCTGACTCTTAGTGACCCTCTAGGCCAGCATAGAACTACACCTGTGAGTTTCTGACACTGTGACTCTTTACTGGAGTGGAAAGTCCTGTCTTTCTTCTGTGGAGCAGCTAGCTGGGGGCTTCGAACAGCTGATCTTGTGGTTTGTAGCCCAATGTGTAACCTTTATGCAACTACATCGTAATGAAAGGTCTGCTCAAAACTGTGACATCTCGGGCCGTCTGCTGAACCAGCTAAATATAAGGCAGAGATGTCAGCTTGGATTATGCTTATTGTATTTTGGGTTCTTAAAGTAGAAGTTTTCATAATTTTCTCAAAGTACAGAGGACAAGCATGGAAACTTACTGAAGAAGAAGTTTTAAGAAAATCATACATTGCCTTTGTGAGAAAAAGGTCAGGAAATTATGCTCAAGAAGTTTTTTTCTATTATTATAATGTAGCTGCTCATTCCTTGACGGCACCAAGAGCTATCCTATGGGAATTTTGTTGAGGAACATCACCCACCCATTCTGTAGCCCTGTTATTGCCTCATTAGATGGTTTTTTGTTTTCCAAAATGGAAGGACATCTCAGAAGGCTATGGTTTGAGTTCCTTGAAGACTCCATAAGTGCTTTATTGACTTGGTGTAAATGGAAGAGGGCAGAATTCTTTGGAGAAAGAGCTAGAGTGAGGGCAATACTATTTTCACAAGTGTGTCGACTGATGAATGCTATTTCAGAAACAATAGCTTCACATTTCCAAATTTTGCTTAATAAAAGTTTCTTAATTTACCACATATACTCGTGTATAAGCCGAGTTTTTCAACACATTTTGCATGCCGTTTTTGTGGTAAAACTAGATGCCTCTGCTGATATTAGGGTTGACTTATACTCGAGTATATATGGTATATCAGTAATTTTTGACTTACGCTTAGATATTTGCATTTATTATTTGTTAGTGTTGAATGATCAATAGTCTATCATGGTTAATATTACCTATTTTTAATGACTATAATTCTTAAAGAGTTAAGAGTTGATAAGGTATTAAGAGGGAGTAGAAAGGGAGGAGCTGGTAGACTATATCTAAATAATACATTTGGCTTAAGCATCTGCAGATATGACAAATATCTGCTTTGAGAAAAACCAAAATGATATTATAAAGTTCGCAGTAATATTCTGGAAGGTCGGTGATAACATTGTTGTCTTTCATGGGGGAAACCTGTGTTCAAGTGCAGCCACCACCTGTTTCCAGTGGAAGCTTGCATTTTGCTGTGCAGCTACACAGGTCTCGGCGGGCCTTCAAGAATACGCTGGACTAGGAAAATGCCTGCTCATCTGTTTCTGAAAATCAGAAATTAAAATTCTATAGCACCTGTGCTTCATGAGAGAAAACCAGGGCTTTCTGCTCTTTTTTTGGCTTTCTACTCCTCTTGTAAACAAGTGCAGTTCTACCTTGTCCTGCAGGGTCAACATCAACTTGATGGCAGTTAGTTGAGTGAGTGTACAGACTGAGTAACAGCTAACAACAATCAGTTATGTTGTAGTTGGTACTTTTCTATGAAGCTGTTTGTCCTTTAAAAGAAACGTGAGATAGTATTCCTCCCTTATTTAGTCAAAAGTTGCAAATTTATGACAGCATAACTGTTCAGTGAATAATTCTTGCACTCCCTGAGAATATAATCCTTTGAATCAGACAGCTTTAGAGGTCGAGTATCTAATTACTAGGACAACATCCAGAAATTTTTGTTTTTTAAAATGCTGATTATTTGAAACCCCCTTTATAGTTTAAATAATGCAGAAATGACAAATACCAAAAAATGAGTATGTTTTACGTTTTATGTCAGCTGCACACAAACACACATCTGTTTGTACATATGTATATGTATATCTTTCTACATAAATATAGACTGTATTGTACAGATGCACATACAGATGCGTGAGGAGACTTGAAAAAGTATATGGAAAATTTAATTATTTTTCATTGCATTTTTCCACAAAAAAACTAAAGCCCTTTTTACAAAGACATAATACCATTAGCCTCACCAATAGGGGTAAAAAAAATCACAGATCAGCATTACGGAACAAGAAAATAACTTACTTGTCTTCATCCCATTTTAAGATTTCATTATTGGCATGTGTTAATTTCTTAAATTGTGCATGCTGACTGGTTAACGATTTTCTGTACAAAACTTCATAATTTACAATTGAGAGACGGGAAACTTTAGAATATTCTTGGAATGTTGAATTTCTTCAAACACCATGCAAAGTGGATCTATCTTCCTTATGTCTTTAAATGATGCATCAGAAAGCAGAAAGAGTGAAGCAGTAAACTCTTGTTTATTTTTCAAGTAGATGTGCATGCTTGCTCTGCCTTCTAGAATACATGAGTGTCTAAAAAGAAAGAAGGAAATAATTTTAAATTTATTTTCATTTTCTATAGTACTTTATCAAGTCCTCATAATGTGATTTTTTTAGCAATTAACATATTTTCACTATTGTGACTATTGCAAGGAAACATGAGCGTTTGGTAATATATCGTAAGTTAACATGAGAATCCTGTAAAATATTGTAAGTTAATATGAGAGCCCTGAACACTCATTAGAGTGTCAGAACCTGTGACTGGGGCGAGAAAGTCAAGGTTCCTCTGTGTAGCCATGTGCTGCCTGGACTTGATCTTGTTTAAGAAAGCTTCAGATTTTAGTTCTTCAGCCCTTGCAAGGATAGAGTGACAGTCATGCTTCTGTAAAATGATTTCTCAGAAGTGACCTTTAAAATTAACATTTGCTAAGCTCAGATATTCTGGTTGTGAACTGAAGTGATAAAAACATGGAGCTCTGGGTTTAGTGCATGAAGGCTGAATTTTAGTTTGTGAAGGAAACTTGACGTGCACTTTATCTTTTTTTTTTTAAAGTTTGCTGTCTGGGCCGCCTCCTTAATGGGTCTGATGTTTATTCTGCACAAGCATAGTGAACAGGTGCACTGTGCTGGTGAGTGCTGAACATATAACTTTGACAGTTCTCCTTGTTTTGCAAAGTTTTCCATTATAACAGCATTGGCACTCCCTTTAGATTCACAGTTTTTGGATTGATTTTCAAGACTATTCATCAGACGATCATTGTTTATCTATTCATTCTTCCTTTCTAATATATCTCATACTTCCCTATGGTAAATTGATGATTCTTTTATATTTCTGCTCCCTCTAATTATGTTTTGTCCCCGAGTCTTCTCATTTCGTGGTTTATGCTCTGTCAACAGATTCTCAAGTACCTTCTCACTTCTATGATGTTCTTTGGTTTAAAACATTGTGGAACATGTTTTCCCCTTTACTAAGTGTGTTAAAATAGTGAAATCCATTCCCCTTTCTTGTTCTTTGTATTTGGTTATTAAAATATAAGTGTATTGTTTGCAGTGTTGGTGTCCTTGAATCCTTACATAGCAGTCATTTTGTATATTGTGTAAGTTGGAATCAAGTTAATGACAAATGGCTTGTGTTTTCAGCATTTAAATCCTATGTGTATTGACAGTAAAATAGTAAAACTGATTGAATTCTGCTACTGTTGTTAGTATTGCAAGGTTTTTATCTACTGGTGTCCTGTCCTGCTGTTTTGAACATCAGTCCTTCATTTTACATTTCTATAGATCTAAGGGATCGAATAGTAAATATAGTTTTTACTTCTTGGAAACACTCATTTTTAATTACTTAAACATAATTTTAATTCTTTATTTTAAAAAGTACAAAAGTTTTACAGTGTTCCCTGAAAGAATTCCATAATAGAAAAATAAAGTGACAGAATTAAAAATAAAAAGTTTCAAGCTATCATGTTGCTGCTAGATGCTGTTGAGTTCGTTCTGCCCCTGGGAGGGTCCCCACCCAGTCCGCTGCCCTGCAGAACTTTCCACATTGGGATTCCACCATGTCTTTCTTCTAGAGCCCTGAAAATGAGCTACTCTTTGATCAGTACCAAAGGTTATCGTCCTTTCTGTAACATTTGCTCTGTGACTATATAAATCCAAAATCACCACTGTCAATCAGCACTGTAAAGGAACTCAGTCAAGATGTGCCTTTGAATATCAATCAGTTATATCTTAATCCTTTTTCCCCCCAAAATCTGTTACTGTCCTTGTGATGAATCTTTGAAGTCTGGAGACAAAAAACAAATGAGAGTGTAATAGTAATTTAGACACATGGTTTTGCCCCCCTTTTGTGTCAGGCAGGCAGAGTATGGGTGATTACTAATAAGGGAGCAGAGTTAGAATATGGACAAACCTTCTTATGATTTTCAAATTTTAAGGATTTTCTGTCCATACACACTCCTGCCAAGACAACAAACTCCATGATAGTTCTGCAGAAGGCAACATAAATATTCAGGAACCTGAGAATACAGCTCATTTAAGCTTTTATGATACAAGCTGAGACAAGGTTGACTTGTTGAAAAACAGAACACTGATGTATAACCAAGTTCATATTAAACACACATTTTTTAGTTTGGCTGTGTGACTCTTGTCACTTGCTAACACAAATCAAGCCTACTTTTTCATATAGGTTAATTTACATGGGAGCTTGTTTAAGTTTTGTTCATATAAACGTAAAGGGCATCGTTGCTTATTCATTAATGTCAATAGATAACTGGCTGTCGCTTGCCAGTCAAATGTTGACAGTGATTGATGGACATGCTCCTGAGAATATGTTCAGGCAGACTGCTTAGGTCAGTTGAACACATAGAACCACCCCAGACCAAAATTAGGAAGTAAGCAATCACATCAATATATTTTTTATATTTTCACAAAGGTTGCACAGAATCAGGAGCACATTTAAATTTGTTTTTTTAGATTTTATTTTTCTGGAACATTTGTACATAAAAACCCTCTACCATTCCACAGTTTCCAGATGTTATGATCAATGACATTGATGATATTTTGTCAGCATTTCAATTAGTTATTTGACTTCCATTTACTTATTTTTTTTCCTGCCCTCAACCTTTTCTTACCCCTGTGTTAACATATCTGCTGATTCTCTGATCTTCTTCACATGATTTTAAAGAAATGTCACACTCTGGAGTGACAATATTTCCTCCATTAAAAGTTTTTCAGTAAAAGCCATTGGAAGGGGTAGTTTCCATTTAAGATTTGAAGGGTAATCATGAATTTAGACTTGGGGACTTGTCCAGATTCAGTAGGTCCAATAAATTGGATTCTTTATACACTTCCAATTCTCTTCCACACTTCTCTATTATGCTCTTGCTGAGAATGATCAGTAGTTGTGGCCAGGAATATCTCGGTCTTTTTTATTTAGGTGGAAAAGGCAGTAGTTCACGACAATAAGTCCTGTAGTACAATTCCTTTTCTGTTTCTGAGTTGTCTTCTTTCTTTTTTGTTCTGAATGAAAAAATACCAATCATTGTCCTGCAGATGGGTGCTCAGAGCCCAGACAGGACTCATTATACTGCAGAAAGAACATAAGCTAAAGAAGTGTATTACACTGATTGAATGGGTTGTCCTGTGGGAGTATAACTCTGGACCTCCAAACAAGGAGAACTAATCCCATGAAATGAGTGGTTATGTCTAATTAGTAGGATCACCCCCTCTTCTTTTCATCGTGATCATTATCATTGCAAAAATCTTACACTGCCAAACATGTGACCTGACCATTTATTTTCCTTATGCACAGCTTATTGACATTAGTTCCCGGGGTCATGCTTTGCAACCTTCATTTATTTTCAGTGGCATGTCCCCCAATTCTAGAAACAAAATTGGCTATTACCTAAGGAGTGGTTTCATGTCCACTCCCAGTAACTACTAATGAATGTTAGTTTTTGTTTATTTAACTATTCATATCAGAAAGTTGAGGGTATGAGGAAGTTATGCTTTCCAGACATTTCTGTGCTCCCATTCTACTTCTCTCTGAAGAATTGGGTCATCATTCCACAGGCCAATCATTTCTTTCAAAGTTGATGTAGGTTCCCAAGGAGGTCAGTCACTCTTTTGCAAATGCATGACAACTATGGGAAGACTCTTCGTGGTTCATGTTGGGGGTTGGGGAGCATTTCTGATAAGTTTGGGGTCCATCCTTCACTTTCTCTTTTTGGATCAAGACAGAAGTGTCATGGCCATCTTCTAGGTACTGGTAAACTGTGATGCACTAGGCCATGTGATTTTTAATATTATAATGGATCATTTCTTCCCTAATGGCAGGATTCTTGAGTGAGTATTCTCAACTACCTCTTATCAACTTAACTCTTCTGACTACTCCTTTATTTTTAGGGTGTTTTCCAGTTAAAATTTCCAGTTTCCATGCTCTTTCCCTACCAAGAGGACCACAAAAAATGTTTGCAGGAATCTTTCGATATCTTTTAATTTCATTTCCATGGACATTTTGGAGTCCCATCATATACAATTTATATATTTGTTATAGACTCAGCATAATGTCCTTCGGGTTCACCCATACTGTAAGATGTTTTGGGAACTTGTACTTCTTTATTGCTCAGTAGTATTCCATTTTAAGTATGCACTACATTTGACAGCCATTTGTCTGTGGAGGAGCACTTATATGGTTTCCATGTTTTGATAATTTGAATTTATTGCACTGCAATAAATGTCACTGTGCAGAAATTCCTTTGACTTATAAGGTCAATTTTAGCATTTTAGTACCAGTCGTCAAATAAGAGTAATGACAGATTTGCCTTTGTTTTTCTTTTAAAGCAAGGTATTCATTTCTGCCTCACTTCTTGAGAAACATTTTTTTATTTAGTATGTGTGTGTTTGTGTATAACATTTAAAACTTTTTAAGGAAAATATTCTGCTTGAGAGAGTAAAGGTTAAAACTATTGATATGAAGTCTATATTTATTAAAAATAAGAGGAAATTATGCCTCTGCATTTTCCATGGAATGAGCATCAGTTTTGTTTTCCTTTAAAGGGTAACACTACCTTAAAAATTATACTTGTGTAGTGATAGTGATGAATAAGATAGTTAAAAGAAAATATTTGGCAAGGGGCAATAATTGACAATTATTTTAAAATCTACTTTGTTAATTTTCTCAACTTGAGAGGAAGCATTAATGCTTAAAAGGAATATGCAGATTTTTAGAACATTTTAATATAGACTTAATAATTTTTAGTTCATAATTCATGAAAACTATTTTATTTTCCTTCTAGTGGTAAGCTATTTGCATTATCTTATCTATATTCTCAGATGAAATCTGTTTTCATTTTTAATAACTTTACGATTGAAGAGTAAAATCTTTTATATATGTGAACACATGTATTAGTAAACTCTGCAAATATGCCAGTGTTATATTTTGCATGGGATAAGTAATGTTAACAGTTATTTAGTTTTATTGTTAGCTGCTCTGAGGTATTAATAAATAATGTTAACAGCTTTGTAGTTTTATCTTTAGATCTACTGAGGTAATAATTTTTATATACACAAAATGTTTGTTTTTTCCAAATATTTATTATATGTAAATCTCCTTATACAACTTCCTTTGTTTCACAAGCTGGGTTTTAGGATTTAGATTTGAGATTATATCATTTCCATCAAATTATTCAATTTCAGTAACAAATTTCCAATACATTAAAATCCTCCTTAACCAGAACCTCAAAGAAGCATGAACTTGGGGAGCCCCAGTGGCGTAGTGGTTGTGCGCGGCGGTACTGCAGCCCACTGTGATGGAGGTTCAGTTCCAGCAAAGGCTGGCCCTCCCACTCCCACCACCAAAGGGCAGTGATGGCCCCCCCCCAAAAAAAAAAGAAGCATGAACTTTATGCTTTATGGCAACATTATAGCACCTTTGTTAGAAACTAAATATTTTTATTTGTTGATTTAATGTGGGAGAAAGCCAAATTTTAAAGTGTCAGCCAGTACTGAAAAGTAAAACTGAGCGTGAAACAGATGCAGAATATTTTTTAGATGCAGTCATTTAAGAATATGTTAGATCAGTAACTGGATGAAATGATTGGGATGCATTTTTTCTCTAACTGAACCATTAAATGGGATAGTTTTGCATGGCAGTTACTTTCCTACTGGTTATGCATTAAAATGACATGAGGTTTTATTTTGTACTTAGAAATATACTTTGGCATTACATGAGAATTAATTTCTTCAGGCAAATGACATATCACTTTCATTAAAATGGCATTGGGAAACTGAGATAAATACTTCAGCATTTTCTTTGCTGACATGATGTTTGCTTGTCTGATTGCATCTTTTCCAATAGACAGCAGAGAAGCAATTACAAAAAAAAAAAAGACATCTGTGCCAAGGTTTAGCTAGCCAAAAAGGGCAAGCTTTTGTGTTTAAAAGGTAGAGAATCCAATTGATGAAAATGTCTGGACTCGTTAGTACCAATAAAGCTGAAGGCTACTGGGAAGCTCAGAGAGGGTCTGTTGTTGTACAGCTAGAAAGACACCCAAACTATGACACTTTGGAGGGAGCAGGGTCAGCAAGGAAGATCATCCATCTTCTTCAGTGGCAGCTCTCTGTCAGATTCTAACCCTGGTCAGTGGAAGAACTAAGCCTCTACTGTTGACACCAACCAATTCTCAGCCAAGTGTAAATGAAGCTAATATTCACTGACCTTATGCATAGCAAATGGAGCCCCTGTGTGTCATTTGAGAAATAATGTTATCTGACACTTCAAAAGCGAATTAAAAGCAAATGATGGTTGGAGTGTGTGTGTGTATTTTTGTTGGTCAAGTAAGCAAGGATGTTTCCTCTAGCATTTCCACGCTTTCAGTTGATTTTCATAATAGGCACAGATTTACCATTTTGACACAAATTAACTTTGAATTATTTTCATTTACATGTCATGGCATTTTACATGCAGGGCTTGACTGTTTTGTGGAACCAAAACTGGTTGGCTTTCTTTAAGTCTCTTAAATGGTGCCTACTCACAGAAAGGGAAGATTCAGTTTGGGCTCATAAAAGATAAGAACTGCAAAGAAAATTCTTAGCTACCACTTCACATTCAAAATATAATGAAGCAGAAAATATTTCCTCATTATTGTAAAAAATGGATTGGTCTCATTAGAGAGCAAGACAGAAAGTCTCTGCTTTGGTTTTCATTTATAAGGTTTCTCTCAAATCTTCTTTTCTCTCTGTTTAATAATGTTTGTTACAAACAAATAGTCTTTCTTAGTCTCTAAAAAATTTTCATGCATTCTGTTTACTTGGAATTACATTTCAAATTTTAAATTGTGCATTGCATGTTCTGAAGGATTTTTCATAGTATCTTTCAAAAGTTCACTAAAATGACAGTTAAAATGTCTAGGGTTACAAAATATTCTTTGCTTTTAAGAGTTCTAAGCACTGTATTCTAGAAATGAAAAATCACCACGAACAAGTTTGGACAAGTAAACATAAAACAATAATTTTAAAGAATGTGTGGAACTTAAGGCTTAGAAACAAAGCATAGGGTTGCATTTCCAGGGAGGTTCTTAGGGAGTAAGCAATTCTCTGACCTGGTGAATTTCAGGGACTCACCAAGGCCGATCTGCTTCTAGTTGACATCAGTGGTGAAGCAGTTGTAAAAATTTTGAAATATGCTTATTGATTTTTTTTCCGCCTCATCATTCTTGTTTATTTTGTATTTATTAAAAGGGTGAACATGTTCTCTGTTTTACAAATCTTGAAAAGCTAGCATCTGATCAGAGAGATGTTTTCTTTTCTTCTCTTCTTTTTCTTGGTAAGTAGCTATCATCGGAGAACATCAGACACACACAGGTTTCTTCCTAGGAGGCTTTCTGAGCCTAATCCTATCAAGGCACTGAACATTTGTACCATCAACTCTCATTATTGTTGCACATTTGTTTAAATCTAAGCCACTCCCAGTAAAATGATGCTCAAAGACAGAAGAGGAATTATCCATGTGGAGAGCAACTTCACCCGAGTTCTAATATTTCTGCTTCTTTTCCAGTTGTTTATTCTTTGCAGGATTTAGTAATGATCATATATGAGGCAAGTGTTTAGAATTGTAGCTTTGTTTATGAAATGTATACCATCTCTGCACGTGCAGATTTTAAATTCATCCAGTCAACAGATTATTTTCAAAGCACACTGACAAAGAGTAACTTAATAACTTTCACTCTTTTTGTTGGTTGTGGACTAAATTGAGTTCGTCTTTTATTATTCAGTATTGAAATAGCCTGCTTGTTAGGAATCTTTGAGAAAAATCTAGTAGACACGAATTCACGCAAATGCATAAATTGTGGAATTGTCAAGAATCTCTTATCTTGGAGATAAATTTGCTCTAAGATATATGCACAGTCTAGTTTAAGTCTCCTTATTATTAAAAAAATGAAAAGGACAGCTAGAATTCCGATACATGTTTTGCTTCAACATTTTACATTACTTTGTCGTGGATTTCTTGGTTTCTTCAGATATCCCATTGAACAAATTTCTGCTATCGTGTAGAAAAGGAAGAAGTACCGTAGTTAACAGGCAGAGGATATGTGCTTCATAGGTTCACTGGTTAATGGATTCAGTTAGGTGTTTTAATCTAAATTGAAAAGGCCAATTGTACTTTATGATCTGTAGAAGTCATATTAGATTAGTAACACTGAAGTTTAGAAAAACCAAAGTGCTATTTCATGCTGCTCATTAAGCCCCAGCTTCTTTGCCCTGTTTAGCTCAGACTTGATAGCTCGTCGTACAGGTTTTAAATGGGGATTGGTGTATTTTGTTGTTATAAATGATTTCTAAAAATCATTTCTGGTTGAGTCACCTTAAATAATGGGTTGTCTCATAGGACTTCTTGGTTTATTCTTAGAGGCATTCTTTGGATGAAAATTTCTGAGGCCAGGATGGCACTAAATATTATTCAAAGAGCAACATTGTACGGTCTTCACATGAAAAATAATGATACTTCAAATTTTAAGGAATCAAACAAATGCTGAAGTCTTTTGGGTTCCTAGTTTCTGGTCACAAATTTATGGTTGCTGAAAAAATAAAGGGTTATTGTATATGGCCACGTGCATCATGCCACATCAATACTAATTGTGATTTTGTAGAACTTGCCTTAAATGACTTTCAAAATTTTGATTCAATCAGACTGCAATGGGAAAGCATCCCTTTCCTTATTAATTATAGCTATTGCAATACGTTAAAATGAGATGAAATAAAGTATATTGTCCTTACTAGGAACAGGTTCAAGGAATCCCAGTATCCCAGGGGATAAGATAGTGACTGCTAACTGAAAGGTTAGCAGTTCTGAACCCAGCACCTGTTTTGCGGAGGAAGATGCTACAGTCTGTTTCCTGAAAGATTATAGCCTTGGAAACTCTATGGAGTCGTTCTTCTCTCTAGGGCAGAAAATCACCTCAATAGCAACGTGGCTTCCTGTTTGTAGTGTTAGGCTGTAGGGCCAGTTCTGCACAGTAAGAGATTCCTATAGCTAATAAACTTTGACACAAATGTCATTTGCCTTTATGAAAAAATTCATATTGCTACTGATTTTCAGAGAGCAAAACTAATTCAAATAATATTCCTTAATTTTATAAATTGTGTTTTATTTTTAGTTTTGTGTTATAGTATATATTTGAAATAAGATATTCTCAAGGGTGGCAGATTATATTATATTATATTTATATTGGCAACAAAACTAATACAATACCATATGTAATAATTTTCTAAATTGCATTAGGGTAGTGTTATATAAAAATAGATTTTTGTATTTTCACAGGACAATTTCTGCAAAAGTAACATAATTAAAAACTTTCAGTTTCAAATGTTTCTGTGCACACTGTATATGTATATATAGATCTATTTAATTATACCAATTTTTTGTAATATAATGAGTGGAATAATTCTAAGGTGAATGGTAGCATCTCTTACTGAGGGCCATGAAGGTTGTTGGATCTTTTTGTTGTTTGTTTTTTCACCTCATGGAAAAAATAAACTGGCAGTTCTAGTTCTGGTCTGACATTTCCCATCTTCCCATTGAGACAACCATGCAAAAAGCACACACAGCCCCTGAAAAGGTAACTATCCCTTTGAGGACATGGTTGATTTTACTTCTGATTCCTACCATGTTATTGGGGTCAAAGATTTCCGGAGAGCTTGACCTATGTTTGCTGTCAAGAAAAGTGGGTGATTTTCACTTTCTATACCTGCAGGTCTCTGAAGTTATGTATAGATTGGAATTTACTCTGCCCTGCTTTGTCAGCAAAGCTGTGGCTTTCTTTGACAGTTGTAAAAGATCCTGAGATGGAAGGAATTGAGTCTAAAATTGCTTTTTTCCCTTGTACAGCAGGAGACAATGTAATTCAAACAAACAATAACATCCCTCATATATATTTAAAATATTAGTTGTGCCATTTTATAATTGAGACACATTTAGACACAGTTGTGTCTAAAGTTGTCTTATAATGTTCTGAAGTGTATTTTGAGTCAAAATCTAACAATCATTCAGTTTTAGGTTTTATGTCTCCTAAACTACGAAGTTTGCCATTTTCTATTTTTAAGTATTTACACTAGGAAGTCCTCAACTTAAAGAGTAGGCTATTTTATTTCATTATTCTTCTTGTTAGTTAATTGAATATTCCTTCCTTTCTCCCACCTGTTTTTTGTCTTTTCTTCTCGTGGAGTTTATTTATATTTAAAACTAGTTTTCATGGTACCTTCCTCAGTTTATGAAGAGCGATGGTAAATCCTTTCTTATTTGTACCTCTTCTTTTGTTTCTGAGGAAATTATTGCTGTATTTCTTCCTGTTACGAGGCCTCTTCCATACCAAGACAGAACCATTAATGTAAAAAGAGGTCAAGATTTTGGAATTTGTTCCCAGAAGCAATATAAAATTATACTGCACTATTTGAATATCACGAAGTATTTTCTAGTTCCCTTTTCCTTGCTTGCCAGTTGTCTGCTTTCTTGGACAAGTGTATTGTATCAGTACTTTTCTAAACGAGCCTGATTCTCATATTTCCGTTCACACATTTCCAACTGCCTTGCCTTTTGTTGCCCTCATAGGAGAGATGGAAGTTTCCAAATCTGTATCAACCTCTATAGTGCTAGTGCCTCGTAGAAAATCAGAAGGGAATGCTCTCATTGGAGGATACTTACCACAAGGGTACACGGACTTTTAGGTTAGATTTAAAGTTTTAGCAGTTTAAATGATTGCCAAAATACTGTGCTGTTTATGGAGGGAAATGGATTAAGCAGAGAAATGTGTAAAGTATACAGAGATGAGAGAGATACTGCAGGGCTGCCTAGAGAGTTGTTGTGTTGCTTGCTGTGGAGTCTGCTTTGACTCAAGGTGACCCTGGGCTTGCACAGTAGAATTGTTTGTCGGGTTTCCAAGGTTGTGACCTTTTGGAGGTGGACATCCAGGCTTGTTTTCTCAGCCACTCCTGGGTGGATTCTAACTGCCAAAATTTCTACGAGTAGTTCAGTGCCTATATGCTTGTGCTGCTCAGCTGCTAATGCATAGAGACAAGAAGAACAGACAGTTAAACTAGGGACAATAACAAAAATTAAGTACTTAAAAATATATATTAGGTAATGGCAGTTGGAATATAAAATGAATTTAACATCACTCAACCAACATTTCTTAACCGCTTCTTGTTTGTAGATAGCTCTGAAAAATTTGTCCAGTATTCAGATAAATTTGCACACACTCACAGATCGCCAAGTTCACTTAAAAGTTTTAACAATCCAGCAGTACATTTTTTACTCCATTTGAGAAATTGCATTCTACTGTATACTTTTATCTCTATCTTAAAGAAACTGTTAAAAACATTTTTTAAAAAGTAGAAAAAATGGAATGATGAGCTCTGTAATGGTCTTTCAACTTTCCACTAGAAAAAATGTGTATCATCTCACCCACTTAACCTCCTTTCACTCCCCCCTTTACGTTCTGTGTTCTACCCCTCTCTCAATGACTTGAAATTAAGTTGTAGGCACCAACATCTCTAACAGCAAAATTCTTTGCCACATCTCCCTATGACAATGATATTTTCTTCTAGAAGCACAATACTATTTGCGTACCCAATAAATTTAACATTGAAACATTAATAAAATACACTATTAATTACCTATTTTATATCTCAAATTGTTCTTTAAAGTTACTTTTTGTATTTTAATTCTACGATCCATTTGGTTGTGCAGAGTTTCAGTCTTGAAAACCCACATGGGTAGTTTTTATCCTATCTCGAAGGGTCTTTATGAGATACTAGACACAACATAACAAATCCATTGCTTTTATTTTAGTTCTTACTCAATATAACTGATAGGGTCTCTAAGGCTGTAATTTTTCCAGAGGAAATAGCCACTACATCTTTCTTCGAGGGAGCAGTTGGTGGGTTTTATCCACCTATTTTTTTGGCTAGCAGCCTGTGCTTTAACCAGGGTGCCACCAGTGCACAAGGTCCAGTTAAGGATTTCATATGTGTGTTCACAACTATTTTAAAACCTCTTTCTCTATAACTTTCCTCTTTCATAACCCTGTTTGTTTTTATTTATTTTTTATTATTAGGGCCCCTTATAGCTCTTATAACAATCCATACATGAATTGTATCAAGTATATTTGTACATATGTTGCCATCATATGTACTTTCTCTTTGAGTCCTTTGTATCAGCTTCTCATTTTTTCCTCGCCCAACCCTGGTGACCCCTTGATAGATTATAAATTATTATTATTTTCAAATCTTATACTGACTGCTATCTCTCTTCATCCATGGTTTCTGTTGTTCATCCCCCTGTGGGCAGGGGCAGTTATGTGTCCATCATTGGGATTGGTTCCCCCTTCCTCCACCCTTTTCCCCACTTTATCACTACTCTCCGGGTATTGTTGCTCCCATTTCTGACCCTGAGGGGTTTATCTGACCTGAATTCTGTGTGTGATGAGCTCTTATCTGCACCAGTGTGCAGATCTCCCATCTAACCCACACTGCTCCCATCTAACCCACACTGGAAGGCAGGTCTGGCGGTCATGATAGTGGGAGGTGGGTGAGGATGCCTCAAGGAACCAGAGGAATATTGTGTGTTTCCTTGGTGCTATACCAGAGTCCCTCAAAATCATCAGTCCATTGCTTTCTTCTCAGGCCTGCTACCCATGCCTATCTTAATATTGATAGGGGAACCTGCAATGACGAAGACAAAATAAAAAGGAAAAAAAAATCAAATGTAGAGAGAAAAAAAAACTAGCTCCCCCAAACCCCCAAACCTACATAATTTGTCTGCTGATCTTTATGATATCAACCCACTGGTCTTGGGCTGGGGCAGTGTGTGTGTGTGTGTGTGTGTGTGTGTGTGTGTGTGTCTGTCTGTCTGTCCTGGAATTGCCCCTCCTAGCTTGAAGTCTGTTTTGGAGACTCTTCAGAGGCTTTGTGACTTTTCTTTGTTCCCGTTGCTGGCCTGTTAGGTTCCTTTCTTGGTTTGCCCCACTGTAAGAGGTTCACTGGACTCACTCTCTGTCCCTACTATTGACCTTTGTTGTGGCTTGCTCCAGTTTGGGGCTAGCGTATCTTGAACTGTTGTCTCCTTTCTGTGCCCTCTCCGCCCTGTGGCGATATGGGATCTAGACTCTCACTCTCTCTTTTTCCTTCTTGGTTCGCCTTCCATGTAGGCGTGGCAGGCTGGACCCTTTCCCCAACGTACAGGCTTCGTGTTGTCCTCTGTAGCACATACTTCTAGGGAGCGGGTCAGTTTGGCTCTTGTTGAGGTGGGTCCTGTTCCCCGCCCCTCTGTTCTTGAGTTGCTCCATGTGGTTAAGTTGCCCTCAGGGTGCAGCGCACTGCAGTGGAGTCTGCATGCACATTTCTGTGGAGACAGAAACAATACCCTCCCCCTGGGTGGGTTAGTGCCCTGCTCCCCCAGGAACAACCTGCATCCACCCCCACCCCCCCGCCATTCTCTAGATGTTTTCCTTCTCTTTAAGAAACCACACCAGTCAACTCAGAGAATATTCCACATTCTGCATGTTCTTTGATATCAATGATTATATTCAAGTTGATTTTTTTTGGTAAAATACAAAATCATTAACACAATTAACATTGCATTGTATCATTTTTTGTGTGTGTCCGGTGGTCGCAATTTTGTGTTGCTGATTTGGATAGCTTGGTTTCCCTGAATGTTCATAAACCAGTTCTTTATATTGCAAATGCATATCTTTACTTTTTGATTAATCAGTTTCCTATGGGGTTACACTTTGAAACCATGTAGTTATCCAGTTCACTGACAATCTTCTATTCAATGATGTGTCATCCATGGATGGTGAGACAATGAACCCAAATCCACTGCCTTTGCAGTGATTCCACCTCGTACTGAAAAACAAACTCATGGCACGGTGTCAATTCCATCTCCTCGTGAGCTGACAGCCTTCTCCCTCTTCCACAAAGTGGATGGTGGGTTTGAAATGCTGGCCTTGTTGTAAGCAGCCTAGTACGTAATACACAACACCACTGGAATTCTTTTTTTGAGAAATCATTTTATTGGGAGCTCATACAGCTCTTAGCATAATCCATATATGCATCCATTGTATGCAAAGCACGTTTGTACATTTGTTGCTATCATTCTCAAAACATTTTCCTTCTACTGAAGTCCTTTGTATTAGCCCCTCACTTACCCCCTCCCTTTCTGCTCCCCCTTTCCTCATGAACCCTCGATAATTTATAAATTGTTATTGTTTTGTCATATCGTACACTGTCTGATGTCTCCCATCATCCACTGCCCTGGCGTCCATATCTCAGGGAGGAGATTGTATGTGGATCCTTATAATCGGTTTTCCCTTTCTACTCCACCTTCCCTCCCCTCTCCTAGTATCGTCACTCTCACCACTGGTCCTAAAGGGATCACCTGTCTCGGATTCCCCATATTTCTGGAACCTATCTGTGCCAGTGTACATCCTCCTGTCTAGCCGGATTTATAAGGTAGAATTGGAATCATGACAGTGGTGTGTGGGAGGGGAAGGGGGGGAGGGAGGAAATAGTTAAGAACTAGAGGAAAGTTGCATATTTCATCACTGCTACATTGTACGGACTGGCTCATCTCTCCACAACCCTTCTGTAAGGGGATGCCCCATTACCCACAGTACCCCAAACTACTCCCCCTCATTTACAATGATAGCAGTTTTAGTTCTTTGATACCTGATCCCTTAGACCCCTCATGATCACACAGGCTGGTGAGCGTCTTCTATGTGGACTTTGTTGTTTCTGAGCTAGATGGCCGCTTGTTTACCTTCAAGCCTTTAAACGCCCAGATGCAATATCTTTTGATAGCCAGGCACCCTCAGCTTTCTTTATCATATTTGCTAATGAAGACCTCTGTCTTCAGCAATCATATCAGGAAGTTGGGCATGCAATGATATGATTTTTTATTCTTTGATGCCCAATAACTGATCCCATTGAAACTTCGACCCACTACTGGCATTCTTACTGAGGAAATAATTAGAATCATTTATTACTTGGGTACTTGAAGATGCAGCTTGTTATTTTGTTACATTCCATTTTTATTTTTATTGTATTCAGTAACAAAGAGCTTTTTTTTCTTCGAAACTTTTTTTTTTTTTTGAATAGTACTTATGTGGTGCTGGTAGGTAATTGTTGGATCTCTGGCCACAAGATCTGAACTTCAAACCCATCAGCTGCTCCCTGAGGTACAGATGAGGTTACTCACTCCTTTAAAGATTTGCTCCATAGAAACCTTATCCAAATTCACTGCTTTGGAGTCAGTTATGACTTAAAGGGACCCCTAGTGGACAGAGTAGAACTGACCCTCTTTTGTGTTCCGATGCACGTCACATCTTTGCTGAAGTAGACTGCCTCTTCTTTCTCCCACAGAGGAGCTGGTCTTGTGCTTAGTGGCTTAGTCTGCAACCCCCTAAACCACCGGCGCTCCCTTGGGTCACTATCAGCTGGCATCGACCTCATGGCACTGAGCTTGATTTTTTTGGTGTTGTTTCAGACATTTTAATGAAAGAACAGCTTTTAAGAATCCACATTGTCTTTTTGAAGCAGAACACAATTGAACCCTATATTTGATCCTATATTTGATCCCAGTTGCCCATAATTTTGGGCCCTGAAATTCTGGTGTATTTATTTCCCCCAAAATGCAAACTTATTGCAGTGTCAATTCTGATTCATTGTAATCTTATGGTAGGACTTCCCTGTGGGTTTCCAAGACTGTAACTTGCTATGGGTATAGACAGCCTCTTTTTTTCCCCCTCAGAGTGGCTGGTGGCTCTGAACTGCTTGACTTTGCTAATGTATACCACTGCACTTAATTCCACCTGTTTTACTATTTGTTTTTCACTATCTTGACTTCTCTTCAAAAGGGATTTCATGCAATTTTATTTTTATATGCTCTTTGTGATGAATGACTACATATTTCATTTTCAGGAGAGTTTTTCCTCCACCTTCCAGATTGGCAGCATAACCCTATTAAAGTAATTATATAATGGTTAAAAATATCGCCTCAAGGCTAGAGATAGACAGAGGTGCCAGTCCAAGAACTACCACTAATTAACTTTGTGACTGGGCAAATTACTTAATCTCACAAGGGCTTGGTCTTCTACTTTCAAAGTGGGGCATATTAACAGTAATACTTTCATGCGGCTGTGTGAGACCTGACTGAGCTACTGCACACAATGTCTGAGCACATGAGAAGTAGATCATTAGAAGAGTGCATAACCGGTGAGAGGATCCTTGCAAAGCTTTTAGAACTCTGACACATGGGCAGCAATTGAGCAATGTAATTGTTGTTCATCTAAGAATTATGTTGTACTGCTATTGTAGTTGAAATGACTGAACCTGAAGGCTTACTGAGTCTCTCTCCATAAATTCTTCCCATTTGCCCAGTTAGTTTCTTTGTGTCCTACTGAAACTATTTCTCTTTTCAGTCTTTGCCATGTCTGTTTCAGAGACTCTCAGTAGAATCCCTCCTTTATTTGGTTGCATTTAGTCTTTCTTCCCTTTGATCTTTTTAAAAAATTAATCTTGCAGAGTAATTTCTTAAAAATGCAAATTTAATCATGCCCTGATCTTTAATTAAATATATGATACTCTCAATTGCTTCCTGGATATACTTTAACATCCAACTCCAACTCAACATCCTTTTAAATTATTCCTCATTTTCCCCACACCAGTTATTCTAAATTATTTGTGGTTTCCTAAATGCTTTATACTCTCTGTTGATTTTTATTATAACTTTCTGCTTGGATTGCTATCTTTTTTTGGAAGGCTTTTCTAATCTTACCTCCTCTCTTCTCTTCCCCAGTTTTGTCTGTGCACCCAAAGACATTCTGATTAGGTAGACTTCCAGCTGTAAGAGTAATGTGCTTCATTAGATTAAATATTGCTGCTTCAGAGTAATGCATTTCTATATATTCCTCACATTTAACAACCAGCTGTTATATAATAGAGGATACATGTGTGAGGGATGATTAAAAAGTGAATGGGTTGTTTAGTCAAATTCTATAAGGTAGGATGCAAAGATTGCAGAATCTTTGATCCAATGTTCAGTTAAGTACCAGCAAGTACTTTTTATAAAACTAATCTTGATGATGAAAGAAATTGTTCTATAAAGCAAAGCTAGCAAATAAAAAAAAATTGTGTCTTTTAATTTTGAAGAGGAAATATCAAGAAAATTGTCTAAAATGAGGGATTGATTATTCTTTAATTAGGAAATCCCTGTAGAGCAAAATTCCATGATCTGGAGTGGAGATGATATTTGGATATATACCGAAACTAAACACTTGCTGTCGATTCTTTCTCATGGTGACCCTGTGGTACACAGTAGAACTTCCTCATGAGGTTTCCAAGATCTGAATTGTTATAGAAGCACATTGCACACCTTTCTCTCATGAAATGTTGGGGGACGTCAATCATGGATCATTCGCTTAGTAGGTAAACACTTTAATCACTGTACCCATAGGAATTTATATCATTACTTTTGCTATGAATAAAGGAGCATTACCTTATCATTTCTCTGTTATTAACTTTTCTTGACATGTAGTGTGAAACACATATTTTGATTGCTATTAAAGTACATATATGGAATATGTTTCCAGTTAATGTGTGAGATTTATAAACGTTTGTGGAAGGATTTCATTTTCTTTTAATTGCATTGCCGGTGAACTTTGTGACATTATATATATGTGTGTGTGTGTACATGTATATGTGTGTGTATATGTATGTGTGTGTGTGTGTTGTTGTTGTTGCTGTTGTTTGTCCCCTTCCCCCAGGAATATTTTAGAATTAATTGAGATAAAATTCTGGACCAATTTACTGGTCCATTCTGTTTCATAGACTCCAGAGGTTGGCGCCCAATTGCCCCTGAGTTCCCTAGACGATCAATCGTTACAGGAGTAGCAAGCGTCATCTTTTTCCTGTGCAATGGCTGGTAGTTCTTGCAGTTAGAAGCCCAGTGTGTAACCCACGACCACAAACTACAAAGGGAAAACAGGGATTTCTTGGTGGGATTTAACAATTAGGAACGTTTAACTTTGTGTGACTTTTTGGACTCATGACAGAGAATCCACTTTAAATTAAATCTTGCTACATGTGAAATGTACATCCATACAAAATACATAATCCATAAAATCTGGTAAATAATAAGAATGTTATTCTATAAGTATCTTACAGCAATTTAAAGAAATGCTTACCCACTATATGTTAAGACAATTTTAGAACAAGACAAGGTTGTGATGATTTTATCACACATACATATCCAGTGATACATTTTATTTTTCTATGTTGCTAATCTTTGAGCTGTGACTGCTACTAATAATCCATTTTATGTTTGTTATGAATTGTATTGTTTGGTAGCAACGGATAGCAATAAGGAGCAAAGCTTCTAGTAATTTTTGGTAGTTACCCAAAAGTAAAGGTGTCCTTTTTCTAAAAGGAAGGATAGGGAAGATCTTGATACATAATTTTTAATCTTTCCCAAATAGTAACCGATTTAATTATATGGTTTACAACTAAGAAAATGGATGCTTTTATTGCTTTAATATTACTTAATAGCCTAATTAATTTTGATGTATCATAATGGGAGTTTCCAAAATTATTTGAAAAATTTCCATTTCCTTTTACTTCCAATTTTCACTACCATTTTGAAGCTCCTCACATATTTTTAATGTAACCACGTTTTGAGTGTCAGATATGGCATATCTAAAATCAGTAGATTTCGCAATCCCATTAAAGTACAGTTTTTAACTTTTATGATATTCAGTAGATCTGTTCTGCGAAACTAAAACTAATTTCATGTGAGACTACAAAAATATTTCAGGAAGTTTCATCAGGGAAGAACCCTGGTGACCCAAAGTGTAAACTCTCTGCTGCTAACTGCTAGGTAGCGGTTCAACCCCATTAGCAGCTTCAAAGGAGAGCGGTGGCAGTCTGCTTCCATAAAGACGCACAACCTTGAAAACCATTGGACCACTCTGCTTTGTCCTTTAGGGCTTGCTACAAATCAGACTTGACCTGATAACAATTGAGTCGGCTTTTGGTTTTTAATCATTTTTGAGTCTAATGATATAATCTATTATATAGAAATCACTTGAAAGGTGTAAAACCTACTTGTTTGGTCTTATATAATTTACTAAGGTACTGAAATTATTTAGCGGTGTCAATCTTAAAAGCTTCAGTTACAACAAGAAATTTGTGATTATTAGAGTGGATAGAGTGGTGCCCAAAGTTTGTGTTTTCTTTTCACAATAGCTACTGCTCAACCCAGGGAGTTCATGGGAAAAATATCTGTTCCAGCAATGTCTCAACAAATTTACCTTCCATCCAATAGGTGGAAATCAAAACCTCAACCCCCAAGCATCTTGCACACAATAGAAGCGATCTTGAACATCAATGAGTGTATATTATATGTAAACTTTGTTTGCATCGAAATATAAATGTTTGCATAATGAATCACAGTACACATTAGAATAGTGAGTTACATGTAAATTCTGAATGAATCTCAACAGGGAGGAAATATCTTCCAGGAGAAAATAGTATATACGCTAAGTATTAATACATGTGAGTCCATATGAACAGAGTTCCAGGCAGAGAGAACGCTATCAGCAAAAGAAGGGAATATAAGAAACCCCAGGTAATATTCAGTGATCAGGTGGGTGGGTTTGTATGAAAAGACTTTAGTGATACAGCTTGGAAAATAAATTGGATTAAATTCTGAAGGGTTTTCAATGCTGTACTAAGAAGTTTGTACTACCTTTTGTAGTAATTGAGTAAGCATCAAGGATTTTTAAAGAAAGCATATAATCAAATTGTGCTATAATGATAGCTTTACATGGAGTTGAAGAATGGGTTAGAGGTGGGAGAGGCAAAAGTCAAAATCTCTTTTGAGAGCAACTGTAAGCTAAGACCCTGTTACTGAACCGAGGTGCAATTATTGAAAGTAGGAGGGAAGGGGTGTGTTAGGAACATTATAGAGGTACAGTGCGTACCTAGAAACATAGCAAAGTATGAAGGTTGCACATGGCATTAGAGTTTTGATATGAACTTAGGCAATTATCCTTTTTAACCCATTTCACTTCAGCTAAACTTGTTTAAGAGTTTTATAATGCAACCCTTACTCTTTGATGACAATGATTTATTGTGCTTGCTTTGTTTTTGCTTTTCTGACACCCAGTGTGGTCCATCTCCTTATGAATTATCCAGCAATGTAAGGTTTCTAAATTTGAAGGGCAAATCCCTCCTGGGATTTTATTGTCAAAATCAACCTCGAATTTCAGAGTATTCTATTTGCGTATTTCTATTACAAATTAGTTATTATCTAAAATATAATGTTTCAAAGAACTTTAGAAATAAAACTGTACCTTTGGACAAGCAAGGTAGTCATGTTTCTGTTTTGTTTTTAATCTCTCTCTGCTTACTTCTTTAAGCCTCAGTACAATTTTACCCTGCTCCCTATATTACTCTTTTTGGTTTAGGGCATAAAAAGCTCAGGAGAATTTTTCTTGGTCTCCTCAGCTTTAGTGCCTCTAGGTCCTATGTAGCATTCAGTTTATAACCCACCTACGGAAGAAAGCCAGGCAGGAGGTTGTACCCCATGATGTCTCTGAGCCATGATTCACCACAGAAGGCCTGACTGGAAGAATATATTTCCTTTGGGAGAATTTTCAGAAGGTTGAAGGTGGGGGTGGGGAGAAGGTGGCAGGCAGGCAGGGATGGAGGGGCAGCATGTCATCTATCTGGCATAGTAAAGTCTCTTGCCCACGACACAAAGGAGGATGTTCATGGAAAAGTTGTCATCTGTGCCTGGGTGACTTTTGAAACAAAGGGACTGCCTGACTGTTGTATACTATCCACTTTTTATTACATGAAAGGCATGTCTATGTGTTATTTGTGTTCAGGTTCTGGTCAAAAGAACATGATGATTGTGGAACATCCCATATAAGTTACTTTTCCTGATGGCCTTTTGATTTTCTAGAAATTGGGTACAACCTTGGGATACATCACAAATTTGTTATGTACTTTGGAGTCAGGTTCATGGTGTTGTCTCTTCACCATTGATAGATGTGACCTTGGGAAAAATGCTTAATCTTCTGTGCTCCTACTCTCTTCACCCTAAATTGCGCAATCATAGTAGAATCTACTTTGTGGTATTAATATTAAATGATGCAATTTGTACATATTATTGAATCACATTCCTGAAACAAGATAAATGCTGGACAAATGTTATTTTAGCTATTCAATGGTCTGCCAGATAATGTTTGAATTGCCGGGAAGATTTAAGGCATTAAAGAATGAGATTCACCTGTCAAAAAATGAAACAAATTGAAAACTTTTAGTATCAGACTTTCAGAAGATGATAAAGACTGGTTAACTAGAGTGGACAAAGAACATTGTAGTTTCAAATACCTACCTTTCCTAAAGTCTCAGCTTTGGTCATGCCAGAAAATCCCGCAGCTTGTGTTTCTGCTGAATGAAGGTGGTTGTGGATGGTGGCCGATCACAGTGTTAGTGAACCTCTTGTTAATGGGATAGGTATGCTGGGACCTTGTCTGAGACAGCTGGACTCAATCCAGCATATAATCCGAAACCAAACATAAAACAACCAAGAGATGAATTTCAAATTAGAAAAGTCATTAAATGGAATTGAGAATTATTGTTGAAAGGGGACATTGATCAAGTAAACTCAGTGACAGAGGGGGGTAAGTTTATATGTTATTTGTTTTAGGTGGTCCACATAGAATATTTTCTAATCTCTTTTGGGATTTTTTGCAATGTAATAAAATAAGAACTTTGAGAAGTTGGTGGTTTTTACTTTTTCTGTGTAAAGTTGCCTACATTTATTTAGTAGACTATGAGTAATTGACTTTAGAGCACATCTTTATTTAAGTTCTTCTTAGTAAAATTTGCAAGATCTTTTACAAACATGTTTTGCAAAACAATCACCTGGGATCCTGGGAGGAAAAGGATGTGGGGAACAGGACTGAAGTAGAATAAAAATGAGCTATGAGTTTGAGATCAGAGTAGGGAGTTCACAGTTTAAGGTTGGAGATGGAAAAAGAAATCTGATTGATAATGATAGCTGAAGTGTGACTGCTTCTTGACAGACGGAGAATCTCTCTCTTAATTTCTCTGAAAGACTCAGCAGAGGAATTAGGATGAGGGGATCAGAACTTAAAGGAAAAAGAACATTACATCACAGGATTCTAGAATTTTAATCGTTTTCTCCTCATTTATTAGTTCACTGATCCTAATAACTGTGGCTATGAAGTATTCTAACCTTTGTAATTTTTTGTGATTAATTTACTAAATTAAGTTTGCAGCTGTCAATATTGCTAAATACAGTTTTTATTGCAATACCAAATAAGCAACTTATTTACACTATTGGATAATTCAAACTTACAAGGTCTTAGGTTTCAATGATGCTGTCTAAAGTGAAAATGATTTTCTAAAATAAAAATCTTCAGTTTCTTTCTGAGACACAGTTAATGTACATGTTTTTAAAAGGCATATTGCATTGCAATATTTTGTTATTCACCATTTCTCTGTAGTTTTAATATTACAGAAATGAAATGTGAATCATTTACTTACCTTAAAATGTAAAATAATAATTTTCTTTTATTGTATATTTTTCTTTTAAGTTAGAACTTGTCATATTATACTTTTCTCAATTTGCAGTAGCATTGTCCTGGACAGATGTGCATGAGTACTGGATAGCTGTATTTGTAGATTGCAAATGTTATCCTTTAATATGAACATGTGCACGATACTGTGGTATAAAAAGTTTCACAAGAAATATCTATATTGTTTTGAAAGAGGATTTCATTGTTTCTGAAGAAGCCCGTTTCTAAAAATGTTAGGAAAGCACTGCTTAATGGTACCTGGCAATCAGTAAAAATCAAATCGAAGTAAGACATTCACTTTCTATAGAGATCTTAATACTTTCTTAGAAAAATTAAGAGCAGCTGCTGTGTTGAACTTTGTAAGTATGAGTGAGACAAACATACTTGTGAATGCATCCATGGATAAATGAAAAAAAGGATTTTATATAGTAACACAAACTTTCAAATAGACTTAGTAAAGAGCAAGGCTACCCCGCTCCCCTTCCTTATTTTATTTCAGCTTGGTAAAAGTTATCTGCTATACAGAAAGACTCCTGAATGAAACATTTGTCCTCAAATTCCTTTTAATCTGCTGTAAGGTTCTGCCTGTTACCTCACTTGGAATAATGTGCCAATTTTGTAAGGATAAAGAGAATTTTATCCTTTTTTCATTCTTTTGGTTTCTTGATGCAGCATTTCCTTGAATTTCACAGTACCTGCCTGTTTTTAGCAGCTCTAATTTCAGACTATCACTTTCCTGGACTAAAGTGTAAAAATTGATATTCTCATCGCCTTGATGGGGAATATTCAAGAAATGCAATCCCAGTGAGAATGCTGCTTACTCATGGATAGTCCTTTCTCCAGGCATCTTAAAAAAAGAAAAAGAGAACTGTTTCTGTTTCAACTCTTTAATACCTCCTGTCCTTTATAAAAGCGGATTAAAACGTCTGGTATCCACGGAGGAATGCTTTTGTGGAAATATATTGCTTTTGCATTATATCCTAGTGGTTATTGTTTTCAACTCACACCTTAACAGTTTTGGTTGAAATTATTTTTGCCTTTTCCCTACCATAATGTCGTATTTTAGAACCGGCTCGCCAGTTTTATGAAATATTTAGTTGGACTTGATTTGTGTGCTCCTTGCTTTTTAAAGTGAATAGAGTCTTATCCTTTCAGAATAAACTTAAAAATTTAACTTGAAGCTTCTTTTCTAATGGTGAAAGGAACCCAAGATTGCGTTGGTTGCCGGGAAGAAGCTCGAGCTGTACACAAATCATGTCACACAGTTAGTCACAGGAAACGCCATTTGCACAGGGTTGCTATCCGGAAGGTCAATGGTTTAAACCCACTGCTTTCTCTCTTGTAAACTTTCTGTTTACAAGTTTGAATGGTTCTAGGCATGATGTTATTGTAAAATATACTCTTTGTAAATTTAATTCTAGATGACATTGGTTAGACTGGTTAGTTAGCTGGTGAACTGTCAAAGAATCTCCAAGTTTTAGCACTCCAGCATACTGTAGATAAATATACAGGACTACTAGGTGGGTTTTACAAAGAGACTAAGAGACTAAGGAGGACAATTTCAGAACATCTTCTAGTAGCTTGACCTGTGCTGCTAATTTATTCCAGCGATTGGTGACACGCATTGTTGGTATTTAATAGCTCCCTTTTCACTTTTGAAATGGTCCTGATCTGGATATAAATCTGTATTATAAATCTTATAATCACGTTCTAGATAAAAGCTTTCGGCCTTTTCTTAACATACATTTTTAATACCTCAAAAATATTTGATTTTCTGTTATATTCCTCCACATTTTAGGCTTTTTTAACAAAGAAAGAGATCATTACTTATTGTGTAAAATAAATTTTATGTCTTCATAATTCTATCCATTAATAAAAGTAATGAAATACCTTAAGTTAATTTTTTCAGTTGTGACTAGGTGCCTATATTTTATGATAACAAGATGAGTAATTATATTATTTTTGGAGGCTAATGGAGAGCTGAAGAAATAGAACACCTTATAGAATTTTTTTGTCAAGTGCAACTGAATCCAATGTCTTATTTTGTATGTGGCCATTCAGTATTTCTGCTTTTCTTTCTACTATCTGGTAATACTGTATATTTAGATTAAACTTGTATGAAGTCAAGTTTAATATGCAGCTTTCATTATATATTTATGTTTTCATCATGCAAAACATAGTTTTAGCCTGGACAATGCTAATAGATTTTTTTTCTTCTATTAGTACTAATTCCCATTAGTGATTTTGTTCCTTTACATTATGTTCATTATAATCAATGTTTATGACTTTATTTTCACTTATGTATGTGATGTTTAGTAAATATGCATATACATTCATTACACAATTAGAAGATTATCCTTGACAGTATTCACTCACATGGCTGGCTGTAGAGTATACATTAAAGAGTGCAGCACTCTGGCACAGGCATAGTACTAAAACAGAGGTTGATGGTTGATTCATGTGTTTGGGTTGACTAGAGAAACAAATTCATAGACAAATAGAAACAAATTCATATGTGTATACGACAGAACTTTATATTAGAGTAATTGTGTATTAAGAAAATAGCTCAGTTCTGTCCAGATCAAGTTCATAAGTCTGATATTAGCCCATATGTCTGATACCAGTCTATAAATTCCTCTTCAGACTCACACAGCACATGCAATGACTAAATGCAGAAAGATGACAGGCCAGTGGGTAGAAAGTCTTGTGGGTCCAGTGGCAGTGGAAGCATCTTAGTGCTGGCATGGGTCATCTCTGTGTGGCTTTCCCAGATCCAGGGCTCTGGCTCCATGTGGCTTGTCAGCAGGCATGTTTCTCAGGGAGAGCGTGTGTCCTGCCTCCCAGGAGGAAGACAGGAATCCCCAGAATCTTGAGAATAAGGCTATGCCCACACAGAGGCCTCATTGGCTCAGACCCGATTGAGAGGCTAGGCTTCACCCCTTTGCTTAAGTTGGCAGTAGATTCTGTATCTGCCACAGTTCACTATTGTGGTTTACTAACATTACAAATATGAGGAAATTATTTAATCTCTCTGAGCCTGCATTTTAATCATCCAAGGAATTTTGCTGCCTTTATTTATATAGCTCATAAAAAGAAACTTAGTGGCACACTGCTAATCTGCCAGTTGCACTACAGGAGAAAGATGGGCTAGTCAGCTTCCATAAAGATAGCAGCCAGGGAAATATCGTGGGAACAATTATCTTCTGTCCTATAGAGTTACTATGGGATCCAATGGATTCTATGGCAATTTAGTTAAGTGAGTTTGTAGGTCTCATAATCTAAAGACTCAACTATTATAAATCAGGCTACTTAAAAAAACAATAGTATTTATTTCTAATGTGGATATGCATGTGTGTTCTGAATCATTTGAAATGATTTATTCTGATTTATATTAAAAACATCAGAAAATAGAGTCAAAGTCACTTGATTCTGCCTCTAAAATATTTTCTGTATATCCTTTTCTCTCTAAAGTGACTGACACATCCACCTTATAGCTACAACATCATTCTCTATTCTACCTGCTAACCCATAATAGCTAGGGAGATCTTTCTAGTAATTGACTGTCAGCAATCGTTGTGAGGTCTTACTTTAAGACGTGACCAGCCAAGGGGACATCTTGCTACATACAAGGATTAGTCTCTCTCTTTTAGGAGCCCTGGTAAAGTGGTTACATGGTAGTCCACAGTTGAAAGCACCAGTCCCTATGTGGGAGAACAACACGCTTTCTTTTCCCTGAAACAGTTACAGTGTATTTGCTCAAACAGGGCAGTTGTAGCCTGTCCCCCAGAGTCTCTAAGAGTAGGCTTTGATGCAGTGTAAGTTGTTTTACAATGAACACTAACTCTAGCTTACACCCCCCCACATACCCACCCACCCTTTCTTTACCTTTTGCCAGTTCCATCACTTTTGTCTTTTACCCTTGTATTCCACACTCTAGTCACACTGACATTCTGTCATTGCCTCAAATGTACCATTTCTACTCTTTCTTTATCTGGGATAGATTCTGTCGATACTCTATGGAATATCTGTTAATTATCCTGCAAGTTATCATCATTCCACACGGGACAAAATTTATGTATGGCCTATAGGGTTTGCCTTTGCATAGCACACACTTTATTACTGGGCTTTTTACTAAACAGGAAATTCTAGTTTGGGTGGTCTAAGGTCTAGTATAACAAGTATATAGGTATTTCTCCAAAATATTTGTAGAACAAATCAGAAAAATAGCACAGTAACTGAAGAGAATTTTGATAAAAATATTGTCATATTTTCACTATAATGAGAATTTCTAGGTAATAGTGGACAAGAATTAATTCAATTGATATGACAAGTGAAAAACAAATTTCTAAGTGTTCTGTTACTGAAGGGATAGTTTATTTTATTGGTTTTCACTTTTAAATTTTTACATGGAAATGTCTATTACAAAAGGGCTTTAAAAATTCATGGACAACTGGAGAGAAAATAATGGGGTCTTTGAAGCCCTCTCATACATATCTGAAAATGTGAAATAGGAAGGAAAGATGTGAGAGAAAGGATGATGATAATTACAATACTTCTGTCAATTTAAATAGACATAGTAGCATTTTAGTTTTTAAAATAGCTTTTCTAAGGGAATTATTTGAAGCAACATTTATTTCCAGGTGAAAAATTTGTATCTTTCACTTTGAGGCAAAAGGAAATGAAGGGGAGAAAGAAGAAAATATGAGGTTTATGGTGAGGCTAACTACTTTGGAAACAAAGTTTTATTTTATTTTTTAAATATGAAAAATATACCCAGAAAACTTTACGATGTTTAGGTAATAATGGGGCTTCATTGACAAAGATATATATTCCCGTGCCCTTCTGTTTCCTTTTTCCCATAGCCATATACCATAATTCATGAGTAATGAATGTCTATGGAAATATTTTCTAAGAGAAGTAATCACAAAATAAATCTGCCTTCCAAAACCATGCTCATGGTTATGAATGAAGAGATAGAAGCTTTTTAAAAATTAGTAGTTTTGAAAGAGAGGAGAGGAGAAGAGAAGAGGAGAGAGAGAGAGAAAGAGAGAGAGAGAGAGAGAGAGAGAGAGAGAGAGAGAGAGAGAGAGAGAGATCCATGTTGAAAATGTTGAAGGCAGGCAAGCAGTCTCATTTATACTTCACTGTTAAAGGTACCAAAGAAAATACATTACCATACTTGCAAAGATCTGATAAGTCATTAGAATCTGAGATTCCAGAGATGCAGGAGTATAAGTTCATTGCAGTATTGAGAACCTGTTTCATAATATTTTCACAAATGATACAGAAATACTGTTTTAAAGTACACAACTCAATGACAAGGGTTCCTGCACCATTGCTTGAAGAAATTTAGCTGTGAGGATATTTGATATTTCTGCTTCTGCTTTGTATTTGACACAAATCTGTTTTGCAGTTGATAATGTTCTTGAAGACCTATTTAGGGCATTTGGATTTTAAGAAAAGATTAAGAATGATGTCTATTCTAGTGTTCTGTTAACTTGTCTTGATGTTAAAAAACAAAATGGGATTTTTAGATACGATAATAAACTTAAGTTTAGTATAAACTACCAAGAAGATGTAAAGTCCTAGGGGTACATTACATGGGTAGGTAACTATAAAGATGACAATATATCATAAATCTATATGTATATAACATGGATTTGTGTGTGTATTTGTTATTAGGTGTGGTCAAGTCAGCTTTGACTCACTTATCAACCCCAAAGTGAAACACTGCCAGGATTTACACCAGGCTGCTGTTGCTATGTGTCAGACTTTTGTTGCAGCTACTGCATGTTGAAGGCAGTAGCTCACTGAGTGTCTTTCCCTGTTTTGCAGACCCACCACTTTAGCAAGTGTGCTTTCCCTTTTTCAGTGACTGGTTTTCTATGGTATGGTGTTCAATATATGAGAGATAAGGTCTCATTATTGTTGATTCCAAAGAATAATTTTGAAATCCTGGCTATATTTCTTCCAAAAGAGATTTGCTCATCTTTCTGGCAGTCTTTGTTTTTTTCAATATTTTTTGCCAATACTGTACTTCAAATGCATTGATTTCCTCTTAGTAACCTGTGTGTGTGCATGCTTGTGTGTGTATATACACACTCTCAATATACCTGTCAGACAAGTGTTGAGTTGCTACCGTGCAATGCTGGAGCTTCAATCTGATCAGTGGCTGCTTGGTGGGAGAAAGATGCAGCTGTCTCCTCTCATAAAGATTTGCAACTCTACAGCCTTGAAAATCATATATTAGATCTACGTTAATCAAGAGTCGGCTTGATGGCATTCATCTTGGTTTTTCCAAATACTATTGTATTATATATCATTAAGTATTTGCACAGAAAACGGAATACATATGGTCTAATCTAGACAACTATTTTGACCTTACTTTAGTAAAATATATGCCCCTTACTTCATAAGTTTGCCTATATGTGTCTGCTCTTAGTATCCATGGGGGATTATGTCTAAGACAACTCTTGGAAACGGAAATTTGCAGATGCCCAAATGGTATGGCATTTTCCTATGACCTATAGACATCTTCCTGTATACATAATCATCTTTAGAATATTTATAATATGCAATACAATGCAATTTTTATTTAAATAGTGTTGTAAGCTCCCTTGTAGCTTTGAGAGAGTGCTCCAACAATTGACTTGTTTTCCCCTCAACTCCCAAATATTTTCCCTGTTTGGTTGGTTGAATTTGCAGAAGCAGAACCTGAGGATATGGAGTGCTGACTACATTTTGAGAATTCTCTATTCAATTTGAAATCTGCTTTCATTTCATTTTTTTTGGGGGGGGTGGGCGGGCATCACTGCTCTCCGGTGGTGGGAGTAGGAGGCCCAGCCCCACTGCTGGAATTGAACCTCTGTCCCAGTGGGCCGCAGTCCCGTGTGCAACCACTGCGCCACTGGGGCTCAGCCCTCATTTCATTATTTTTAAAATTAGTTAAACTTAAATTAATGTATAAAGTATCAATATATTTGTCACATAGGTATTGAAGATGAATGTATTACTTTACTGAGTGAACGATTTTCCTCATGAAAAGTAGGAGATTTAATCGTATTGAAGAGCATCTATATATATGAGTTGGTCTATAAGCACAGGGCTTTACACATATATATTACACTCATTTTGAATTGCCAGAAAACAATTTCAAAGTTTGGGCATATAACATGCCAGGGACCCAGCTATAAACTTTATATAGCAAAGATCCAGTGAAGGGAATATATCAAGAACATTGCATCTTACTTTGGTAAAGGTTGTGTCTTCTAAAATCTAACCTTGCCAAATATTTTATACCACTTGACTCTGTCTTTATATGATAAGAGAAGGATGTAAGTCTAGGAAAATCAAAGAACTTCGAAACCTTTATTGACACTGTGTCTAGACAAAAATTCATTTTTCATGTGTGACTTGAAAAGTGTAACCTTTTAGCCTCTTACTTAAAGAAATATTAATTTGAACTTCAAAATAACAGTATTCAAAAATGGCATGGCATGCTCTTACAAGGTTAGAATTACCTCTATCCCCCTTTTTTAATTGCTGGCCTTTGGCAAGAATCACCTTTTTTCTTGTCATATCATAGGCATAATGCTTATTATGGTGAAATGAAGTGAAGGGGCAATAATGCTTTTTGAGTATCAAATGAGTTATTTTCTGTTGCTGCTTATGCAGTCACAAGAGGCTCTAATGTATGACTTTTTACATGATGCTTCATTAACCATAAATTTCATAGGATTTGTTCCTGCTTTACTTTTATTTAAACATATGTTCACCTTGTTTCTTAGGAGTCCTTTATTAAATATTTACCTTGATTTAAAAAAACTTTAAAAATATTGGTTGGCCCATTCTACGTGGTTTTCATTTTTTCACTATGTATCACAAGTTTCTCTTTTGTATGCTCTTTCCAACTTAGAACATTCTTATTGATGTGTTTTGGTCCATGTAAATTGATATGTGCAGATCTATATTAACATTGTGAAGTTATTTGATATGCATTAATTAGTAAGATTTAATTAAATTAGCAACTTTATATAATTGTATTTTAAAGTACCACTAGTAAAGTTGATCGTTGAGTTAGTCCGGATAGACTAGAGGAACAAATTTCAGAGACATGCATATAGGTATAAGGCAAGGGTTTATATTCAAAGAAATGTGACACTAAGAAGGCATCCCAATCCAGTCCAGTGCAAAGTCATAAGTCCAATAATAGCCCATATGCCTGAAGTCACTCTATAAAGTCTGCTTCCGACTCAGGAAGTCACAGGTCAGTGGGTGCAGAATTCTGGCACTGGCAGGGGTCTTCCCATGGCTCCTCGCTTCCAGGGCTCACGTCCATCAACAGCATGCCTCTCCAGCTTCAGAGGTCTGTCTTCATCAGGGTAAAGCCATGTGGTCTCTCCACCGGCTACTCCAGCCTCCCAGACGCCACTATTCTGTGTTGCCTGTGGTTAATCATCTCTCAAACTAACTCCCACCAACTGGGGAAGATAGCTTCTCATCTTCATGAGGGAAATATCGCGAGATTTCCCTGGAGTCTCAGGTGAAAGCTATGCCCACACAGAGGCCTCATCGGCTACTCAATGGCTTTCTCCTAATTAACAGGCCAGATTCCACCCCTACATTACATTATAAAATTAACATAAGCACATGACTGCCACAATCATTATACACTAGTGTATCATTTTCTTTGTTGAGAGCAACCAACAATATTTTTGGAAATTATACATATTTATGTTAATACCCTTGGCATTCAGAAGGCACTGTGTCAGTTCTCAATTACTTTCAATTGAAGTATATGTGTGTGTGTCTTGGGCCCACCGCATGTCTTTACAATGCATGTGATTATTTTTCCGTGTGCTTTCTCTTAATATTATGGTATTTTATATATTTATTTAGTTTTCCTCTGTACATTAAAGTTTTAACCTGAAAAAGTTAAATACTATATGCACATATACTTTATTTTCATTTTTGTCATGATCTTCTCATTAGTCATAGACCAAATGAATTATTTCATCTTAGAATATATGAAATTGAATAGGAAAATAGCAGATGTACAAAAGGGTATATGGGGGTTGAGCCTATGGCGTAGTGGTCGAGTGCGGGCTACGGCCCACTGGCTTGGCAGTTCAAAGGATGGGTAGCTCCCACGACCACAAGAGGGCAGTGATGCAAAAAAAAGTAAAAAACAACAACTACAACAACAGCAAAAGGGTATATGGATATTGTATGTATGTTTATGTGTGTTTTTGTGTGTATATATACATTTTATACATAAACACATGTTTACACACACATATATACACAAGGAGATTTCAAAAGTTCCTGGAAAAATTTAATTAGAAGATAATGGAATTTTTCCAGGAAATTTGAAGTTCCTTGGTATATATGTGTGTTTATGTATACAGCAAAAGATGTAAAAGGTCATTGTGTTTAAATTAGGAGGTTTTTTTGTTGTTTACTCGATAGGAATTGTTAAAAAACTTAAAATCTGTCAGAAATATATTGAAATGGTTTTTATAACAAAAACATCAGTTATATTTCTGTGTTCTATAGAAAAGCTTATTGCAAGAATTTATTGTCATAATAGCCTAGCTAATTTCAAATTATTAATGAAAATGAAAGTATATGTGTACTTAGTGTATGACATTTCTGGGTAATCTAGACATAGAACTTTATTGTTGTTTTTTTTTTAATGTAGCTAGATTACCTACTTAAAGAAAAAGATTTTTTTTATCTGAGAGTCCAGAGAAAGAGGTGATTGTTCTTAGACTCTGTCTTGGAAAGAAACCCTAGGCTTAAAGCATTGTTTTGATTTACAAATCACTACTTAGTTGTTGGGTGTTTTTTTTCCTCACCTTCTCTCTCTTTAAGACCCTCCTTCCTTGGTGTTCCTAAGATGCTTGCAGAATCAAGGTAGGAAAAATATTCACTTCAGCATGCTGTGAAATGGTCTGTTGGTGAGGCTCTGCAGTGAGTTCCTGAAGGTGTGTGAGCTGTTACTCTCCTTACTGACATAGCCATGTCTGTCCTGACCTAGATGAAAACTGTGACACATCATTCTCACTGATCTGGTTACGATCGAGGCTCACGATCGCCTGATGCATCATGCTGTAGCATGAATCAAGAGTCTTTATTCTGTTACTCAGTACACAGAGGTTAAGATCTGCCATGCACTAGGCATGATACTAGAGTTGGGGGAATCTGTGGGTACATATATTTTACTTCTTGCCTTTCGGGGCTCCCACTGAGCGAGAGGAGACCCACATAAAAAACTCCGATCAGTCTTGATGCCCTGATGGTGCAATGTGGTATGGAGGACAAACATATCCAGCAGCAACCCAGCAGGAAGGGAAAATGTTATCAAAAAGACGATTTTTCATTTATCGGGGAGGATGAGCAGGTTATCCCTAGAAAAGGAAGTAAACTAGATAACGTGTTTCTTTATTTGAACTAGCAACTATTTTTTAAAAGCCTTCTTTGAGATATAATAGTAACTTAATTAGTACTGATATTGCTATTTGTGTGTGCTTTTATTTCTGCAAGATACTATAAATGTATAGTATCAACTATAAAAATAGAGTTGAATAAGATCATGTCTCCTCTGGGATTAAAATGAACAAATAATAACTGACTTTTATTCAAGGTCAGATTCTATGGAACTGTACCGATCTCCTTCACATTATTTTGCTTCTAGCTAACAGTTTTATTTATGCACAATTGTATATTATTTATATGTTTATTTGTCCTTCCTTGTAGGTACATATTTTTTAAATAAAGCATTGAGCTCAAAAGCCTTGCTTTACTGTGAAAATTTATTTTGCCTGTTGATTTCTTTTGTTTCTATGAATTAAGGATTGAATGAATTATCTCATTGTCCAAATGCATCTATTTTAAAATGTCGCGCTCCAGGGTAAACTGATTTTGTTATGATCTACAAGAAAATTTTCACTGACATAACAAAAATGGTTATTTATCTCCCCACATGTTGTAACAGCTCTAAACCACTTTGGGGCTATTTGTTTCACAAGACTTAGTATTGATCTACATTTTATCATCAACTAAATAAGGAACAAATTGTCTTCACAAAGATTATTTTAACTGATGATTTTGCTTTAATCATTTTTGAAATTATTGCAGAAAACTCATGGTGAAAAGCACACATCTTGGGCTAATTTACATAGACGGATTACTCTTTCTTTTAAGAAATGAAGATGAAATTACTAATTTTCTCTAAAGCTATAGATGCTTCAGATTTCTCAGATACTTGCATATAATATGGAGAAAAACCAAGGCAATTGTTGATAGATCACTCATAAACTTTCGTTGTTTTAGTACCTTTGAATTGAATGGAATATGTTCACTTTACTGAACATACTGAAATCTCAGAAATATCCCAATTGAAGTATATGTGAACTTGAAATAGCTTGCTCTTAAGAAATATCCGTTCATTTCTAGATCTACCATGAGCCTTATCGAAAAACAAGCCAATAACTGCCACAAATAGTTTTCCACTTCCAATATAATCGGTCAGTGATATGTCGCTGCCCAGACTTTCGTCATGTCTCACTGCTGAGCGGTTTTCTCACTTCCTATTGATGAAATGCTCAGCTTGGGCAGTAAAGGTGACTTCAATGTCTTCATTTACTACTAAAATGCAAGATAAATGTTTAAACTCCAATGAAAACATTGTAAAAGATCCAAATTGAAGCACTCTACTTATAATTTATATAAGGGATTTCTTAAGCTCTAAGAAACTGTGTAAGAAAATAATTAATCATTATTTAGGCCATGTAATGAAGATCATATAGTGTATACTAACTAGTATTGAGTCTATTCCAATGCAAAGAATCCTGTAAGACAGAGTGGAACGACCCTGATGGCTAGCCGAGACTGTAAGTCTTTGCAGGAGTACAAAGCCTGCTGGTTTTCAAAGGCTGGTGTTGCCGTCAGCAATCCAGTGTCACAGGGCTCCCTCACAGAGTGTAGCCAGCAGCCATGATATTGCCGTCTGTCAGACACTCCTGTTTGATCCATTTTCTGTGTACAGTGTTGTTGACTGGTGCCAAAGAATAGATTTTTACTCGTAGCTAGACTTTACGTGAACCGCAGACACACTAAGATTTTTCTACGTTGTAATCTCTCCTAGGTCGATTGCTAGTATTTCTCCTGATGAGCCACTGGCTCATCAGCCTTTCTGTTAGTAGACTGCCTCCTTACTACTGCACTCGCAGGCCTCTGAGTACCACGTAGCCAGGCAGTAATTATTTGTTCAAAGAAGGAATGGTTACATTATATCTGGTTAACAACTTGCATTCCTTGTTTGCATGCACATGTGGTCATGCATCGTTGGGGTGACCAGGAGTGTTAAAGTAGAGTGGGAGCACAAGTTTACATGAAAATGAACAACAGAATAATCATAATACATTTGATTCTGAACAAAGTATATGGGAGGGGATTTTAAGAGGCATGAATGCCCTTTACAATAGAAAATCCTATTGCGTATATTTTGTATGTTACCTGCACTAGCCAAAGGACTTTTTTTTTTGGCCAAAGGACTTTTAAAAGTTTGTGGGAAAACGAAAAGATAAGAGAGCTTTTCTACAACCTTTTTGAAGAATCCTCATACATGGTGCCTATGTAAGAGTTGGATTTTTGATATGAGATAGAAATGTATTTCACAAAATGGGCAAAGTTAAGCACCTGCTGCTATAGCTCCAGTGATGGATTGATGAATTTGCATTTCTGTTTTTTACAGTAGTCCTTTAGGCTGGATTCATTTATCTCACAGTGGTGAGCATCCCAAGATGCAGACTTCAATCTATTGTACTCCCCAAGTCATTCAACTTATTCATAGGATATTCTGTGACTTTTCTCTGTTTCTTGGGGGGTATTTCCGGCATGACTGGTGTCACTTCATATTACTCCTCTGATGCTGTTCCACATGTTATACTAAACATGATAAAGAAAATACATGAAACCAGAGAGAGATCACTTTTACAATAAGATGTATTTTACTGTATTCATTCAGATATGGTTATCTTCATATAGCATTTTTGAAAGCTGGATATAAATGGACTTACGCAATTCAATCCCTGTGTTATTCAAAGGTCAAGTAGTTAACTAATTATTGAGTGCTTATTCTATTCCGGGCACTGAGCTAAATTCTTAACATCTTTCTTTTTCACTCACAACCATTTTTATAGGGCAGTCTTATGATTTTCTCTGTTTTAGATTTGGTACAAAACAGATCTGAGATAACTTTAAGTGCTCAGTGAGAGCCTCTCAGGCATTTCTGTAGAAGGCAAGCACATGGCTATTTTAGGTTCTTTGTAGTGCGACCTTATATGATGAAGTTAACAGTCTCCAAAGGGGACTCTGGTGGTGGGTAAGCACTAGGCTGTTTGTTGACTGAAAGCTCAATAGTGTGAGTCTACTAGCTCCTCCAGTGAAAGCCGTGACAGTCAGCTTCCTTGAAGATTACAACCTAGGAAAGCTTCCGAGGCAGTTCTACTCTGACCTAGACACTTTCTGTATGTCAGAATTAACTCAGTGGGAATTCATTTTTAGTAAAATATATTCATTTTATCTTGGGTGATAAATGTTTTAAAAATGATTGTGTAAAAATAAGAATATCAAGGAATTTGTTTAGTAAAATAATAACTATCATAACTGAGCCACTTTTGTACAACTTGTGAACTTTTTTAACGTAGTCCATGGGGACTCTGTAAAAATATTATATGGCCACAGGCTTGAACTAAGGCAGTGATTCCTCTGTTCTAGAGGAGGGTGGTGCGATCTGCAAGTTGGCAGTTTGAAACCACCAGCCTCACCATGAGACAAAGACAGGGCTTTCTACTCCCACAGAGTTATCGTCTTAGAGGCCCACAGGGACAGCTCTCTCCTCCCTGTTAGGGGTGCTATGAATAGAAACTGACTCGGTTAGCAGTGAGTTTGGTTTTTGGTTGAATTCTCCTCAAGGAAATTATCAGTAAAATTTAACCAGACCTCTAGACTCATTTAATTTTAATCTGGAGGGTAGGTGGTCTTTCAGACTGGAACTTTCAGGACAATGCTGAGTTAGATTAGATATGAAGAAGTGTGCACTTCATCTTAAATCTTTTTATTGATGTTGAAGGTTTAAACATCTGGGTTGTTAGCTGGCTGAGCCAAAGTGAATCTGCCTCTCTGGAAATGCAGCAAGTGCTTGACAACAGGGCTCAGTGGGTGCTGGAGGAAGTTCCGGGCAGGACAATGGTTCCTGACAGGCAGCAGCATGCACTGTCAGGGATGACATCCAGATGGAGCAACCTTTACAATCTGTCCTCTGCGAGCTTTCTGTTGTACCCGAAAGACTAAGTGGATCTCTGTTGTTTGTGTTTTGGGTGGGAAGATGGTAGAAAACACATTATTTCCAAGCTAGCAATTCACTTAAGACAACTATAGTGTGGTATAATGGGTACTGCGCCAGACTGGTATCTGAAAACTCAGCCGTTTGAACCCATCAGCCTATCTAGGGAAGAAAAATATGACAGTCTGTTTCTCTAAGGATTTTCAGTCTTAGAACCCATATAGTTTGGAGTTAAAGGATATATATATCCTACTCACTGTTTCTTAAAAACCGTGTGCAAAATTGAACTCCTGAACTATGAAGTAATTTTGCCAAGTCATATTCTACTAAGTGGTGGGATGTGTTAGAACACAGGTCTTTGAGATTAAAATGCACTTCTCTTTTGTTATACCACATTAAATCTTCAATGTAGTAAAAGCTTATCTATGGCTATGTGGCTGAACAGATTTCAGTGGAATTTCTAAATTAAGACAGATTAGGAAGAAAGAGCTGGCAACCCTTAAACATCCAGCCAAGTAAAACTCCGTGGATCATTGTACTTGAATTAACAATGAGTCAGGACCAACTCAATGGCAACTCACAAAAATGATGTTTATAAAATAGATGATGACAGCAAAGGAGAGCAAGAATATTCTAACTTAATATTTTTCTTTTTCCATCATTTTGGCACTGATAGCAGAATTATGGTGAGTTTAAAATAAAATGAATCCAGTGTTTTAACTCCAAATCTCAGTGAACGTTCTAGCATTTGACAATGTTCCAGACCTGGACAAAACTCCTAGGCTGTGATAATATTTTTACCTGATAGTTATGAAATAGTAAAAAAGAAAAACTATACTTACATATATTTTACTTTGTATTCCAATTCTTAGAAACAAAACTGTTATTTTTTATGTTTTGTTATATTATGTAAATGATAATATAATACACGGGGGGGGCATCATAAACCTCACACCATTTTTATATGACCTTATTCCATTATTTACTTCCTCAAAATTATGGTCGCATGGCAAAGTCTTCAAAACATTCTGCCTTTACAAAATTTACCCCATCCATCTATGTGCTTCAGAATTAGCAGCAGCCTGCCGCATTCACAAAGATTCCTGACAGATGCAGTCGACCAGTGCCTCTGATTCCCGTGGACCAAACTGCCGGGAGAGCGCCCTTCTGTGGAACATGCCCGTCGCAATGCAAAGACCAGAAACCCAAGTCACTAGAGGTTGTCAGAGTAGAATTTACTACTGTTTCAAATAATCTGGCAGGCACGGTCCTGAGTGGACGATGTACAACTGGGCGCCGACGTACGGCGGCAGACCCTCTCAGGACGGTGACAGGCCACGCATCTCGTCCAAATGCCGTCTGGGGGCTTTAGGTTTTCTGAACACGACAGCAGCATCGTCACAGGGGGTCCAGGCGAGTGGAGAACACGGACTGCTTACGATGATGGTGAAAGCCAAGGACTTAAGGAGGAAATAGAGCCGAAATGCCGACGAATCGAAAAGGAAAGATTTGGGTGGTTTTTGTTTTGTTTTGTTTGTTCTGAAGAGTCCTTCTTGCTGCTTGGAGGCCGAGCTTCGCGAGGAAGGAGCTGGTTGTGGACCACCCGCGGGGATCAGCACACATCTGGGACGTGGGACCGCTGCGGGGATCAGCCCACACACGTCTCAGACGTGGGACCCCATGCGGGGATCCGCACGTATCTCGAACGTGGGGTCGATTCAGAATCCAAGTTAAGACTGGCTCCAAGTCCAAGCCGGACCCTCCCCTCTGGGATAGGACACCCTGGAGAAAGCCCGAGCCATCGTGCTACACCAGGAACACCAAGTTCTCTCCTTGCCTCCACAGCCTATGGACCCAGCCAAGCACCTCGACTCTTCCGGCCTCTGTATGCTTCTAGATTCTAGAATCTCCACAAGCTTCACACATTTTGTCTCTTGAAGACTGAGATCAGCCTTAATGATTGCTTTCCATGCATCTTCCAGGTTTTTCTCCCTCTGCAAACTGTCTTCGGATTCCTTCTTTTCCCAGGACTCACTCTCCATTTGTTCCCTGTGCCACAGCGTCCTAATGTTCTGCATCTGAGATTCAGACATAACATCCCACCTCTCGTTTTCTTCTTGTGAATCGATGTGAATAGTAGGGCTCACACCATTTTTGAAGCCCTTCGTGGATTTAAAATTCAACGAAAAAGGTTTTTTAAAATCTCCCCAATATGTTTAACATGCCAACGCTTGCTATTATAACCGTATATTTGACATCGTTGTTTGCTCAAGCTTATGACCTTGCTACCCGGATGGTTTGGTGGTTGCTTACCAGCAGACCTGCCTGTGATCATCGTGGTGGGCAGTTCGTAATCTCCAGCAGCTTCGGGGGAGAAACACTAGGCTTTCGATACCTATAAATTGTTACAGTCTCAGAAGCGCCCCTGGGACTCACTATGTATCCACACAGACTGGATGGGCATGAGAGTGGGGTGTCGGGCAATAGGAATGGGGCTGCACAGACCGTAACATGCTTATCACATCATGTTGTTTTTAACCCTCCTTGCCTGCCGTTCATTCTCAAGGTGAAAAATTGCAGCATATCAGTGACAGGAGGCCTGAGTTTCAGGCAGACTTGGATAATTATTCCCACTGAGGCACTGTCAATGGGATTGAAATACAGATTCAGGTCTGGCTATCCCAGATGAGGTCAGCACTTTAAGCAGCAGGAGGACTATTTCTACAAGCTGTGTTTTCCCTTTTGCATTATGGAAACATAGACATTAATATCACACAAATATTTGAAAGCTCCTATGGAAACAGATTGGCCTGAACTAAGTAAAATGTCCATCTGCAAAAAATAAAATAGCAGCACTCATTAGAATCCCTAACTATGTATGTGTGTACATTCTACAATAATATTAAAGCCCAGAAAGTTTTAATTACAGAACAATCCACTTATAGTTCATAATTAATAAACTCTTTGCAGCTGCATAACTGGCCCGGAAACATCTGCAGAGTCTTATATTTTACACACATACACACAATTTCTTTTTTAAAAAGTTCAATTGTGCTTAAAATCCTAAGTCTGTAAATGGAATAAGACTTGAGAAAGCAGAGTCTGCTTGGGAAAAGGTATTCAAGGTGGGGGGGAGGGAAGAAAGCCAGCCCTTGTCTGAAAAATTAGATGGTCAAAAATACTACTATCTACTTGTTTCAGATATTTACTCAAAAGTATTTTTCTGTTTCAAAAGATTCCCTTAAACAAAGGGTGATATAGATAAAAATTTGTTACCAAATTGCTCAAGTTAAAGTGGGTTAGATAATTTAAGGTTTGTAACCTTAAAAACATACATCATATTAATAAATGGACAAAAGCATGTATGCCTATAACACATTTCCAAGTTTTTTTGTAATTTATGATTATTAGATCTAGCACAGTTCTATTGAAAATGGATATAGAATGTATGGAGAGATAAATTATTATATTTCAGATAAGTATGTTTTGCTCTTCTTTATCAGTTTGAAATTGCATTTTCAATAAAGCAAATTTATTAAGATAAAAGTGACATTCATGCTAAACAGTTGACCCATTAAAATGTACGAGTCGATAACTTTTATTATGTTAGCAAAGTTTTGTGCTACAGAAGTTTGTTTTAGATCATTTCACACCTCCCACCCAAAAGGATACCTCTCCCCTCAAAAAACAAAAACAAAAACAAAAAAACCCCAATCATAGTTAATCCGCAATCCCTATTTTTGTGTACTGCTCCTCGCTTACCCAAGGCAGTCAACACTTTCTTTTTCTGTAGCCTTTCCTTTCCTGGAACTACGTTGTAAATAGAAAAAACACCAAGGCCCCTGCCATTGAGTCAATTTCTATCCATAGCGACCTTACAGGGGGTTTCCAAGGCTGCAAATCTTTACTGGAGCAGATAGTCTCATATGTCTTCTTTGGAGGGGACAGTGATCACTCAATCAGCAACCCAGCGCATAGCCAGCAATGTTGCCCAAACAAAAAAAACCTCATTGCCATTCAGTAGCTTCAGACTTCCAGGTCAGAGTAAAACTGTCCCCGCTCTTTCGAAAGTTATAAATCTTTACAGAGCAGATAGACTCAAGGAGTGCCTGGTCAGTTCAAAATCCTGATGTTCTGCTTAGTAGCCAACGGGTAACTTAATACACAACCAAGGCCCCGACTGGTGCTCCTTATTTCATATAAGTGGCTTTATACAATGTGTGTTCTTTCGTGACTGGATCATTAATTTCACTTTACCTAATGTTTTCTAGGTTCATAATTTTAGTAATAAATATTAACACCCATTTTAAAATTTTATGTACATGTAGGTGTTGAACTTTCATGACTATTATTAATAATGCCATGGGTATTGAAATAGTGTTTATGTGGGCCATATGTTAATTTCTCATATGGATATAGCTGAGATTGGAACGTTAGCTCATATAATAATTTGAAGGCTCCATGCTGGTATTTTGGATAACGTATAGCTGAGTTTCATCTGAGTCATACCTGACACTACAGGACAGTGATTGAGGCACTAATGAAACCACACATACATGCCAAAGTCACATTAAGAACAAAAGTATGGTTACTATTCACGTGTGCACACCAATCACTATAAACTGTGATGAAGAAATTGAAGAATCCTCTAGTATGAAATTGATCCAATAAACATTTAATCAAGGGACATTAAGAATTGCTAGTGATTGGACTGCTGAAGTTGGAGACAGAGGAAGGAACAGTAGTTGGAAAATATGGCCTTTGGTGATGGAAGTGATGTTGGGGATATTGTGAAAGGCTTTTCTAAGTCCAATGACTTCTTAGTTGCAGGTATATGTACATATACATATACATACACATACACACATACACATATATATATTGCTTCAGCATAAAAGAGACACTGTACAGCAGTCATATTGACTGTGCTTGTGGAAAAAGCTGCTAAAGAAGGCCAGCATCATCAGTCAAACATGGCTAGGGGCTAGCTAGGGAAAACTGTTGCTCACATACATGATCAAATTGAGTTGAAGAAAATGAAAACAAGCTCATTATACAATACCCAATAACAGACCCCAAATACAGTCTTGGGTATGCCCCAGTAGAGTTTTGACATCATCTCAAAAATACATTTGACACACTGTGTACTCATGACAGAAGTCCAGATGAGTTGTAGGATTGCATAAAGAATATCATGCATGAAGAAAACTAGAGACCATCAGAAATACAGAAACCACCAAAATGGTCGTCAGAAGAGACTCTGAAACATGCTCTTGAATATAAAGAATATAAAGCAATGGAAGAAATGATGAAGAAAAGAGAGGAACAGAAAATTTCAAATGGCAGTTTGAGAAGACAATGTATTGCAATGAAATGCACAAAGAACTGGAGTTAGAAAAGCAAACAGGTGACAAAGGCTCAGAATTTTTCAGGTCAAAAGAACTGAAGAAAACAAATAATGCTTTGGGTGAAATATTCAATGACTGTATAAGCCAAACAGTGCAGTAAGCATCAAAAAGAAGATGGAAGGAATATATATTCATTATATAAAAAAATAAGTTGTCATAAAACCATTTCAAGAGATATCATAGGATCAAGTAGTGATGGTACTGAAGAATGAAGTCTAAGCTGCCCTTGAGGCATCGTTGAGAAAGAAGACTCCATGAACTGACGGAATTCCATTGAAATTTTTAGTCAAGTTGAAGCAGTGCTGGAAACATTCAATAGTCAATGCTATAAAATTTGAAAGATAGCTACCTGGCTATCTGAATGAAAAGAGATCTGATTCAACCAGAGTTCAGAAGTTATCAAACTATCGTTAATATTGCATGCCATATAAACTTTTAAGGGAGGTCAATTAAAACAGATTTAAGCAATACACTAACAAGGAACTGCCAGATAGTTAAGCCAGATTCACAAGAGAATGTGAAATAAGTCATATCACAGCTAACGTCAGATGCAGCTTGGCGGCTAAGCCCTGGTGGCATAGCGGTTGTGTGCGTGACTGCAGCCCACAGGGTTGACAGTTCAAATTCAACAGCAGCTCTCCAGGAGCAATGCTGGGCTTCCTACTCCCACCAGGGCAGTGATGTCACACACACACACAAAAACAAAAAACAAAAACAAAACAAAACAGATGCAGCTTGGCTGAAAGAGAATAGCAGCAATACATTTCCATGTGTTTTATTGACTCTGCAAAGGCATTCAACTCTGTGGGTTAAAAACTATGGATACAATTATGAACAACGAGAATAGTTGTATACCCAATTAAGCTCTTGTATATAGTTTCAGAAATTTATTTGGCCTTCTCCCTACTTTTCAAGGGGAAAAAAATCACTCAGTTCCAGCAGCAGTGAAAACTTTTGTACTGTAACCCATAGTTCAGAATAGAGTGTAGGTATTTACTTTTGCAGCCTCCTTGGATTGTTCCAATGTCTATTAGGTACCGTATCCCCCAATTTGTAAAACTGCAGTACATAGATCACGAGGTCATCTTTCCAATGTAGGAGTTGGATACTGAATTGTTTGGCATCAATAAAGAAGAAAGATAAGCATCGAAGCTGTGTCTTCCCACCATGTTTTGTCAGTCAGTATGCTGAGCAAATAATCTGAAAAGCTGTATTGTATGCAGAAGAACAAGGCATGGAGGTTGAAGGGAAGGCTCCGTGGAAACCTGCAATATGAATCTTTGAAGCATTACCAATTAATTGCCCATCGATACAAAACATGCAAAATGCTTATAATGAACAACATCATAAAAGAGAAAGTTTGAAGTGATCAATGATTTCACTTCCCTTGAATCCACAATCAACACATAAAGGAACGTGCAGGCAGAAAATCAAAGGGTTTATTTCATTGGGCAAGTCTGTTGCAAAAGACCCTTGATGATGTTGAAAAGAAAAGATAGCCTTTTATAAACTAAGCTGCATCTGACTCCAAATATCATTTTCAGACAATAAATGCTTGTAAAAAATCTAGACGATGTGTAAGGACAACAAAAAGAAGTGATAAATTTTGACTTATGGTATTGGTGAAGAATATTGAATGTCATTTGGAGAGCTAGAATAAGAGAAAGGAAAAAGAAAAAAGAGAGATCTTGGAGAATGCTCTTAAGAAGGGAAAATGTTGAGGCTCCCTCCTTGTTTGGGGCATATTGTCTGGATGAATCAGTCCCTGGAGACCACTGTCATGATTGGCAAAGTGGAGGGGCCACAGGAATGGAGGAAGACACTGTCAGGGCTGAATTGTTACTGTGGAAACAAGCAGAGGATCATGTATAACAGCTGTTTTTGAGGGTGGCACAGTGCCAGGTGGAGTCTGGTGAACCGACAGGAAGGTGCCTAACACTAGTAGCAGCCATTACAGAAGTCTTTATGTCTTCTAGAATCACCTTTCTTGTGGTTATTTTTCTATGTAAGCACAGATGCAGTGAAAACTCACCGTACTTAGTTGATGAAATCTGACTCTATCACATTTCTTGATTCTAGAATAATACATTCATATTATTTTATTCATTCAGGTTCATTGAAGGAACAGCCAGAAGAATCAGTGCTAGACCTTTGTGGTCACACAGCAAAATACTGTTATTAAAATAGTAGGTGAAATTGTAGTTTTTCAAAAGTAATTAAATGTTTCAAACAAATAATATATGCTTTATATATAATTTTCATCAAACCAGTGAAAGTTTACTTTTAAAAGAATGCTCCATTAAAAAAAAAAACTTCAAAAGACAGGAAATGAAAGTGGTATGTTTCTTATTGTAACTGATTTTACCACAGTGCACATACTATATTCATTAAATTCTTTTACAAGTTCAAATGCTGTTGAACAAATTGAGAAATAAAGCAAAGCAAAAACTAAAGTAAAACTCTGCCATTATGAAATTTCTAGAAAGGTACTCTTTTCTGCTTTACTGTTATGTATGAAGGGCCTTTGCTTTTATTGAGGTATCAGAAGGCATGTACCTCTAAAGATACCAGCTTCCCTGGTACTTTTCGGTAAAGCAGCTGCCTTCACTGAAAGCACAAAGTGCCAGGATTTCTTTGTATTCTTTGAGGGAGCAGTTGGAGAGCTCATCTAATATTTTCTTATGTGTGTGATTTTTCGATGTGTCACTCTCCCCAATTTAATCTCACTGGATATTTGATGGTGGCTATTTCATATATATATATATATATATATATATATATATTCACAATTTCTAATTTTTAATGCATCTTTTACCCCATTTTCAAAATTTTTACCACCCAAGTGTTCATTATTATATAGAGAGATATGCCGTATGCCTTCACAGGTCTTGGCTTCATTTTTAATAACAAACTCCAAAGATTTTGTACTTATTTTATTAACTCCAAATTGATAACCTTCTTAGCAGTTCAGTGAAAATTGTCTTGTTACAATTTATTATTTTCAATATTAACTGAAGTGAGACAGAATATTACTTTAGAAAACTGTCACGACTTTTATGATTGCATTTTTCTGGTATTGTCTTTGTCATCATCTCGCTAGCAATAGCTACACAAGTAATCCATAATTTTGCAGGTATCTTCAATGCCAAAATCTATGGTGAAATTGAGAAACATAATAACTCCTCTGTGTAGAATACTAGGGTATGATTTCATAGTTTTTTTTATACCTTAAGTAATAGTTTTAAACTATTAACACATCTAATAAAAGTCTAGTAAGAATCACTGAAAATGAATTTTTACAAAAGCCAAGACCTTGTGTTGTCTTAGTGGACAATATCTGGCAACTAACCATCAGTTCAAAACCACCAGTAACTCTATGAGAGAAAGATAAGGTTTTCTTTCTTTCAAACATTAGTCATATTTCATTTTTTTTAAAAAAAATTCACTTATAAATTCAGACTTTATACAATTACAGTGTCACCATACCATGAACGCATTGAATAACCTTTCATTTGCAAAAGGAACCATGGTGGAGTGGTGGTTATGGATGGTTGGGATGCTGACACAAAGGTTAGTCGTTTGGAACCACCAGCTGCTCTGCAGTAGGAAGTCTGCTCAAAGAGTTACAGCCTTAGAAACTTACTGGGGCAGTTGTATCTCATCCTAGACGGTTGATATGAGTTGATATTGACTCAATGACAATGGAATAGTAAGAATCGTGAGGGACTTTATATCACGTACATAGTTTGATGCCTGCTAACTCTACATCTTCCTTAAATCCGATGCCATTACATCATTTTCAGACTCATAGTGACACCACATACAATTTTATGTGACAGCAATCTTTTTTTGGGGGGGAGGTTCATTATTGCCATCTGGGGGTGGGAGTAGGAGGACCAGCCTTTGTTCCTGTGGAGCCACTGCTGGAATTGAACTGCCATCCCAGTGGGCTGCAGTTCCGCACACAATCACTATGCCACCGGGGCTCAGCAGGACAGTGATCTTTATGGGAACAGATAGCCTCATATTTCTCCTGCAGAGTGACTGGTGAGTTTGAACTGCAGACCTTGTAATTATTCGTCCATCATTCATCCAACAACGCCAGGGAAGTTTACTTAGATATAAAATAATGTTGCTATTGTGTCCCTGATCTCCTCTCTGCTCACCAACCTATCCGTCATTTTAAAAGCAAGTATATACACCCACAAAGACAAAATGCCACTAACGATTGCCAGGATATACCTCCAGGACACATCTCTTCTCACTTTTAATGTTTAAGTGGTGGCCATCTCTGCTGTGTGGATACTATCTATGACATGGTGGTGAAGAACCAAATCATAGAGACTGTTCTCTTGAGTGATCAAAGCACTGTGAGTATTTGAACTGTTCCTGACATTCAAGGGGAAAAAATTATTCATCCTGAGAAATCCATGGTAAATCCTTTAATGTGCCAGTTGTCTATTTTTTTAAGGTGAAAATATCATTTCATAATCGTTTTAAAGTGTTCTATTTTGTTATATTATTGTATTGTCAGTCATTCTTTGTGCCTTATATTGTAGTAACTACTAGAAAAAACATGGGAATATGCTTTTTCTTTGTTCACTATGTTTGCTCATGTTTCTATCTATATGCAATGAAGAAACTAACTTAGCCTACTAGCTTCTGAGGAGTATAATGGGTCAAATATAAACAATGATTTATTATAATTCAATATAACATGTATATATCTCATATAAATCTTATGTAACATACTCTTTTTCAATTCAGGTATCTGTATTTCAAGTGAAACTCTAAAGATGACTTGACATTTAAATTTTATCAGAATTATGTATTGAATATTATGAATGTAAACAAAGTTGAGAAAGGCAACTAATTTATATGAAAACACCATTTCAATATGATAGGCTTCTTTCCTTTCATATCATTAACTTTTGCAAAACACCATAGTTGAAGACTTGAACATAAAATTGACAATGAATTAAAAATTAAAATTGAATTCATGTTAAATGATCACTATTTATTTATGGATATGGTTATCTATTTTGAATAGATTTCAACTTCACTAACATTTAAATGATGGTAAAATCTGATTAAAAGATAGATACTTAAGTAATTATTAAGAGTACAGTGAGTATATTTAATGAGTATTCATTGCATAATAACATCAACTATTTGTTATTTGTGACTCTCAAAGTGCAAGCATTTTTCTATACTATTTTTAATGAAATATTTGTTGAAAAATAATGTACCAAATTTTAATAAAGATATATAAAGAGATGTAATATTCATATTTTATACATTTATCAAATATTCATATATTTAATGGTTTGTGGTAATCTGGTTTAGTAGCATCAGAATCCAAGTGAATGATAGCATCTTCACTAGAGAACAAAAAAGATGTCCTCTGCCTGTTTCGGTTTACTGCTAAGAGCAGTGCTTTAGTCGTGTGAAGGACTGTAATCTGTGTGCAGTCCACAACTTTCCTGTCATTCTGATGGCACAGTAAGTTTATTTGGTGGAGTGCAGTCGCATTACATGAAATTATGCCTTAAAGTTTCATCAAATTTTGTCTTACTGTCATTGAATGGATGCCAACTCATAGCATCCCAATAGGAAAAAGTAGAGCTGCCACCGTGGATTTCTGAGGGTGTGAGTCTTACAGAAACCGAAAGCCTCGTCTTTTTCCTGTGGAGCAGATAGTGGTTTTGAACTGCTGACCAGGCCTTTAGCACCTAGCACAAAAGCTATTATGCCACCAGGGATCTTAAGAAAATTGGGTAGGAAGGAAGGTAGATAATTGTCAGTCAGGAGGAATTTTCAAACATCATCATTATTTCCAGCCTGGTAATTAAAATTACACTACTATTCTGAAATACAAGCAAAATTAAAACACAGAACATTAATGTACAACTATGTTAGATTCAGGAGACCAACTTTGAAGTGGACTGATGCAAACCAGCCAGCAGGTGGATTATAATGAAATCATAGTTACTCTGACTTAAATAGGATAAAAGTTTGAATACCTTGTGGTGGTATTCGGTTGGGGACCTTGAACTTTGGAATGGATTCACATCGTAACTAACAGTGGCCTGAGACACAGGACAGGTTTGTTGAGGGCACCAGACTGCGGTGGTGTGTTCTGTTGTACATCTATAGGGGTGCCACGGGTCAAATCTAACTTGGCAGCAGTACCTAACAACAACAAACTTTAGAATTCCCCTTCCAATTCCATGTAAATATTGCTGTAAGCTGTTTGTATTTCTATTAATTTGTTTTGAAATACTAGGAGCATAAAATAGATTTTTTTTCAGTAGAATGCATATTTTCTCATAGCTTGTTTTTCTACAAATCAAATTTCCTATTTGCTAGATATGACTAAACTTAAAGAGTCAAGTTCTATTGACTGTTCGATGCTTGTTTTCACTGTTTCCGGTTTGTTTTGCCTTTACAGCCTGTGGCCGTGGGTTCTACAAATCCTCCTCTCAAGACCTTCAGTGTTCTCGCTGCCCAACTCACAGCTTCTCGGACAAGGAAGGCTCCGCCAGGTGTGAGTGTGAAGACGGGTTTTACAGGGCTCCATCGGACCCGCCGTATGTTGCTTGCACAAGTAAGTTCTTCGGGAATGTATATGAAAGAATGACTTTCTCATCCCTGCAATTCATTCATCATATTGTGCAATCCTCAAGGTATGAGTAGTTATCTTGAGGAGGCATTCTCAGTTTGACTTAAATGTTCTTAAAGCTTTCGAAGGACAAACAAAATTATGTCTCCACAAAATATATATAATTCAGAATTCAGTGTCATTCTCATGTTTGAAAAATCAAGATACATTTAACTATTTGTACATGTGTTCTAAATAAAATGGAAAATTTATTAGCGTCCTGCATGGATATGTAGTGTCATTAAAAAGTAATGACTTATGGATTAAAATTCCAGCACAAAATAGAGCAAATTTTGGCAATGCAATTAATAAAGTTTTGAGAGACCTCAATCCCAAATCAATCCCAGACACTGCTAGAAGTGATTCTTGAGCACATTAGAATGAATAAATATATTCTGTTTTGTAGCTAAAGAAAACCTATTTTAAAACAACTGTTAAACTATTTTCTTAGGTATATCACATGTTCCTTTTTAATTGCTTGGAAGAAAAATAACTAAATAGTAGTAAAAGTACAAAGACAGTTGCTATTCAGTTTTAGTATTTACCTCTGAAATGGAAAATAAACAAAGCCCCTTGCCAAGTGAATCCCAGAAGGCTTTTACATGGCTTCTGTAGTAAAGGGTAATGAAAAGTTTATATGAAAAAATTTAAAAAGCATTTCAACTAGTTTTCTCTGTTAATTGAGGCACCACCTTAACCTGTCTCACAGATACTTTCTTTACTTGCTTATTTACTTATTTTATTCTTTCTGTCTCCTTGCTTCCAAAGGGCCTCCATCTGCACCCCAGAACCTCATTTTCAACATCAACCAAACTACAGTAAGCTTGGAATGGAGTCCTCCTGCGGACAATGGGGGGAGAAATGATGTGACCTACAGAATATTGTGCAAACGGTGCAGTTGGGAACAGGGTGAATGTGTTCCCTGTGGGAGTAACATTGGATACATGCCTCAGCAGACTGGATTAGAGGATAACTATGTCACAGTCATGGACCTGCTAGCCCATGCTAACTATACTTTTGAAGTTGAAGCTGTGAATGGAGTTTCTGACTTAAGCCGATCCCAGAGGCTCTTTGCCGCTGTCAGCATCACCACTGGCCAAGCAGGTAGGTTTTTGTGATTCTTTACGAAGTGACTAATGGGTCAGAGGCGATGTGTTGTTTCCTTTGACTATTTAGTTAACTTGTCTACACAGAACATGATTCTCCTAGCTTGCTGATGTCTCAACCTTTGAATTTTTCTTTTTTATTTGTTCTGTTGATTTTTAATCCATGAATGCACTCATTAACACCTCCCCCAGCTATCTGGCAGGAGAAATAAATGGAGAAATAGTTGTAAATCAGTTAAGGCTGCTATAAAAAAGTCATCTCTGTTGAAAGATATGGAAAAAGAGGAGTGTTCAAATGTTGGAGAAGATGTTTAGGATATTTTTCTCAATTTTGCTTCTTTGTGTAAAGAAGTACTTCTTTTGCTTCATGATTGTAATCTGCATAGAATTAAGAATAATGGCAGAGTTGACGGCAAACATCTCTCTTAGTAGCCAACCAATTTTTACTATGTAGACTGTGCCCTTTGTAATATTTACATGTGATGAGTCTGCATTTAAGTTTACATGAAAGGATTTTAAATTCTTCAATTGATTTGTGATCTTACTGATGTTGAAAACATTGGAATAAGCTTTCATTGGATTCCACAGGGATTTCAAAGACAACGTTTTAACCATAGTAATTATAAAATTCTACCTTAGCTGACAAAGCAATTTTTACATAGTTTCTTCCGACTCAACATTATAGACTTTTACCCCCTCAGAAAAACCTTATTAGTGAAGATTTCAAAATATGGACTTTCTCAACTTTCGAGAAATCATTATTGCTGAAGGAATATGCTCTGCATTTGATGGAGCCACATGCTGTGTGATTGCCATTAATAAACTGGAACTCTGCTAGAGTATTAATTTGTGTGAGCATCATAATAAGCTTATAATAAAGTCCTTTTGGGCTGAGCTCCAGTGGTATAGTGGTTGTGCGTGGGACTGCGGCCCACTGGAATGGAGGTTCAATTCCAACAGAGCCTCCACAGGAGCAAAGGCTGGGTTTCCTACACCCACCACCAGAGGGCAGTGATGCCCCCCCAAAAAAATTGAAACAAAAAACCCCCCAAAAAACCCAAAAATAAAGACCTTTTGTTCTTTCACTTGCTGTTAAAAATCTATCCAATTTTATTCTTAATTCTAGGGCACAGATTAATCTAATCTTCAGTTTCAAGTCAATTTTAATAAAATATTACTTATTTAAATTATGACTAAAATTAGCACTATATGTATTATCTCATTTATAACAATTTGAATAGATTAGTGGATTCCTATTGTGAAATTTTGTCCTGATGTTTATTTAAAAGGCAGTGGAAAATCAGATATGTGTAAAAACAGATGTTCTGTAGATACAATTTCATAGAATCATTTAAATCTTCAAAATCGACAAAAAGGAATTGAACGATCTCTCAACTTATTCGCAGTAATTTCCCTATTAACTTTTCTTGTAAATATTATCATCATCTAATATTTTTACTTGTTTTGCTTTATATTGATATGGGCCATAACAGTGTGTAGGCATGAATTAATGTTAGGATTAAGGTTGTGACACAAAACTAACTTATAGAAACTTGTCCCCAAGAATTAATTGAAGTATTTGAAAGTATTTGAAAGATGAAAGCTTTATTTTATTTTTACTGATATCAAATATAAGAAAAATCATTTGATTGATTTTTATATATGACCCAGAGGACTCAGCTGATAGCATGAAGAGCTTAGCAAATATGTATGTCACCTTTGAGATATTTGCTTGCTCTTTAAACATCTGTTTAATTTTAAAGTTATTAATACTGAAGCTAAATAGGCCACATTTTCTATAAATTATCTCTATAAATTCCTCAAATATCACACAGTAGTCATGTAAAATGGCTCTGGTGTCTTTGGTTAGGAGCAAATGATTTCTTTTATCTTTTTTTGTGGCAGGTGATAAAAATGAGAAAAATGTAGATTGCTGCGATAATTGCACACTCATATTTATTAAAGCATTATAGACCTAAAATTAGTATATTTTATGATACATTAATTATACCTCAGTGAAGTTATTCATTTTAAATGAATAAATATATTAAAGCTTAAAAACAAACTTTTATATCAAATATTTTTACTTTATTAAAATATTAATCCACAATTGGCTAGTCCCCATGACATCTCAAATGCTAGAACCCATGAATTTTTACAGTTTGCTTTTTCTATTTTCAAAAACAAATTATTTAAATGAGGCACTAAACTGAGGTAAATGTAAGCCATAAGTCTATCAAACAGAAAAATTATAACCAGAAGAAATGATAACATATGATTTTGGTTATCTACTCTTTTTATCTCTAATATTTTTACTTTTGATTGGGGTGTGGGGACTATGTGATTTGAAACTTTGTTCCAGTTCATGCCTATTCATGAGGATCTGTGGAATTTATTAAGACACAATATTACCTTCTACCTAGGGTGTGCTGTAGTCACTTCAATCATGCATATAGATCTGCCTTTCTGCTCTCTTACCCCCCCTCCCCTCCAGCAATTCCTTGTTGCTAAAGAAACAACAGAAATGGTTTCCTTAGAGAAAGTGCATCTGTGAAAAAATAGAGGATAAAGATGGAAAATCATCTGCCAGTATTTGAAAAGTGGTGCTTACACTTGATCGTTCATTTACTGCTAAGTCTGCTTTCTGGAACTCAGTCATGTGATGCACCATATCGTTGTTTGCATAGGTGGAAGTGTCTTGACACCTCCAGCCCATTTCTCAAGACATGAATTAGGATAGGAGTGTGAAAAGACATGGACTCTACACCCTGCTCTGTCAGTTTTGTGCTCTTGCATGGATCACGAAAATTCTGTCTGAGTAAACGAGATAAAAATAATACCTGCCCAAAAATGGATGTTCTAAAAAGTGAGGAACTACTTTCAGAGTCAACACACAAAGAAACCTTTCCCTTAGGGCTGGTACCCTGAATTTAAATTTTAGTTGCCTAAACTCTGAAGAAAGAAATATGTATTTGTGAAAGCCACTTGTTTGTGAAGTTACTGTCATAGCTACACTAGATAACAAAGATAGTTTACCATATGGGGAAAAACACGGGGAAGCTGAGATTGATAATTAGGTGTTACAACTTTTGGAGTAGAAGAAATCGATTTCATTTGGCTTATATAAAATTTGACTATTACTAGTCACACATTTACCTGATAGTCATCCTCTTGTTTAAGCAATATTCAAGATGTATATGGATAAGTTTAATATTCTTGGTGACATGGGGGTTATGTGTTTGATGGCTAACCACAATATAGCAGTTCAAAATCACCAACTGCTCCACAGAGAAAGATGAGGTATCCTATTTCTGCTAGACTGAGAGTCTCAGAAACCTTGAGAATCAGTTCTGCTCTATCTGAGGGTGCTCCTGTGCGTCTGAACGGACTCCAGGACACCGAGTTTGGTTATGAAGGTCTGCTTCATCAATACATATTATATATTTACATGATTTTTGTATCTGTCAATAGCATATGTATAATCTAACTGAAATATACATTCTTTTATAATTTCATTTAAATTAATAATATTGACCTATTAAGGATAGAATTATAGAAATACAGGCTATATATATTAGGGGTCTTTTAATTATATGAGGGAAGTTAAACATGAGCGTTTGATTTCTGATATTATGATCCTCATTTTCTCTTAGGCTGAAAGCTCCTGTGAACAAATATGATTTTAAAATGCCAAGTATTCTGAAGAAATGAATGTTTAAAATCTTGTCAATATGAATTCAGCATAACTTCTAAAATAGCTATTTAGGTCTGTGAAAATGAAAAGGAAAAATTGTCTTTTCCTTATGAGACCCTGTAACAGACATCTACTTAAGAACTGTGGTGCAGTGATTTACTAGATAGGCTGGCTCTTCTAGCAGTCGTCTTTGAAACTCCCACCAAATGACCCTGGCACCCTAGAAATTGGGTGTCTTTCCCCTTTCCTAGTGGTTCTGGGGAGGAAAAGGTAAGAGAAAATACAGACATTCCAAGTTTTTCTAATCACAGGGTCAGTTATGACTGTAAAAATTTACAGCTCTAACTTGGGAGTTGATCCATTTTGCCATAGCACTGAGCACAGAAACAGGAGGGGGGAGAAACAGGAGGGGGCATCAGACAAGAGCCAGGAATGGGAAGTTTTGTTTTGGTTTATTGGGGGTGGCGGGGTGGGGGGTGGGGATGCTGAGATTCCTCTGCGCTGCACTTCCTTGAGCACCAGACAGAAAGCTGTGACACAGGAGGAGTGTCCGAGAAGCTGCAACAACACAATTAGAAACACGGACTGGGCAGAACCAAGAATATGAGACAGGATACTTAATGCGTATAGCAGTGTCTTTGGCAAGGAGGCTTGCTTTTGGCATGGGGTGATTTGGGGCACTTAGTGGGAAAGCTAGGTTTGCAGATTGACAGGAGCTATAGCTAAGTGCTTTTGGACTAAGGCTTATGTGTGCGTTTCTCAGAACTTATCAGCACCATATGTGTTCTTGAAGAGTTAGATTATTTGGCATTTTTGCTCCAAGAATATGTATGCTTTTTCCAGACATGTAACCAAGGGGACCTCCAGAAGACCCGTCACCCCTAATTAAACGTTATAGCGGTCATTGCATTTCTTCCAGAGAACAGATAACTGTAAAGTTAACCCACTGTATTGAGTGAATTCCTATTTATAGATCCCCTATATCATACAGTGGAATTTTCTCACACAGGGTGGAAGATTGTCAACCTTGATAGAAGCAGACTGTTACATATGTGCTCTGCTGAGCTCCTGATAGGTTCAAACTCTCAACATTTGAGTAGTGGCTAAGCTGTTTTAAGTGCTGTGTCAATGGGGTCCAGACACAGATCTGTAAACATAAAAGTGGCCTGTGGAAGTATGAAAGTTAATAAATAAGATTACCCTAAAACTACAACCTCTATTTCTAAAGTAATTTCATTCACTCGCATACCATTGCACAAATTATTTATAACTCTTTTAGCAAAGATAATATAAAAGTTTTTTATTGCAGTGTCCTCAGAGGAAGATAACTATTTCATCCTTCCCATCAGGAATTGTGTCATGTTGATCAGTGTCTCTGTTGTCTAATACAGTTCCTTTTGTATACTAATCACCATTGATTGCAAACTATTAATAGCTGAGTGATAGGGAAAAGTAGTTCCTGATTCAAGTAACAACATGTTCTAGTTATAATGAAATGAATCTATAATTTTGTGGTACCTCTTATTGTTAGTGATATATACTACATCCCAGAAGATTGTAATGAACTATAGTTATCATTATTTTACCAGTCCTCAAAGGCAAATTATGCTTGGATGTACAAAGATATTTATAATAAAAAGTAACTCTCTGAAAATTAATTTTTTAAAAATGAGATATTTGATGCCCAAACTGATTTATAACAGAGCTATAAAAATAGTCTTGTTGTAAGTCAAAGAAGTACTATAAACAAAAGCATTAGTGCTCAATGGGATGGAAACTGCTGCTGTACTGTGGAAAGCATTGCAAAGAAGTAGAATGAAAAGTGACACCTCTTTCAATTAGGATAGTTTACCAAGATGGGCTCCTCGGGACATAGATACATAGATGGAGAGTAATATGCACTTTTATTAGGGGGTACACTAAGGAACAACATCATTAAAAAGTAGGGGAATTGGGGGAAGGAATGGAAGAGGGGAAGTGGAGTTGTGAGACCTTTGTTTTGGGATCCTTAGCCAACCTCTATGGACAGATCTCCTATAATGGAGATTCAGAATGTTACCAAGTTGAAGACAATATGGTACCACATATGTCTCTGTATTCTTCTGTAATGCAGATGTTGACTTCTGGCTCCCATAAGAAGTAATAGATATGCGGCTGAGCCCGGGTGGGGTAGTGGTTGTGTGTGGGACTGCAGTTCAAATCCGGCAGCAGCTCTCTGGGAGCAAGGCTGAGCCTTCTACTCCCACCAGAGGACAGTAATGCCCCCCCCCCCAAGAAGTAATAGGTGTCATTCCATAAACAAGAAGATGCCCAAGGAGGAAGATCATTCAAGTTCACTCTCTGTGAGCTATCTCAGCAGCTGCATCAAATACGTATATACTCATGTATAAGCTGAGTTTTTCAGCACTTTTTTTATGCAGTTGTTATGGTTAAATTAGGTGCTCCAACTGATATTCCGGTGGGCCTATACTCAAGTATACATGGTAAATTATTCTGTTCTTATTTCACCAAAGATGTTGTTAGTGGCTCATCACAACATCCACTAATGAGAGTTAAACACTTTAAAAGAATAAGAAAAGAATGTTCAGGATGTGCTTAGAGAATTGTGGTATAAATTGGATTAAAAACAATTTGTGGGGTAGACTAATGGAAAAGAGTATTTTTAGGATAATAGACTCTCCTGAATGACAGTAGGGGGAACCCAGAATTTTTTTAAAAGTAGCATAATTAACCCTGATTTAAGTTTTAAACTTTTGTATATCTTCCACAGTGTATTTAATATATTACATATAGTAGTTTTTGGAAAAGCTGCCTGTTTAGACTGGATTCCTGTGTGTATATGTTGGAATGTTGGGGGATTTGCCCTTCCAGGTCACATGTACGAAATTTGTAGAGTCTCACTATCCACACTTCTCTGGAGCATTCTGGCTGTACATCTCCTGTGACAGATTTGTTCATTTTCAATATTGTTTAGCCAAACACCAATATCAAATGTTCATCTTTGGCCTTGCATATTCATTGTCTGGCTTTCACATGCTTATGAGGTGATTAAAAATACTGTGTCTTGCATCAGGCAGGTTTATGGGGGAGTTTGCAGGGTCACTCAATGACATCATAATGGATGATAAATACTGTTGAATTAAAAGAAAAAAATTACTATAAAGTGTTGTTTCCTATGGATATTAACATCAAATGTACTTTCCGAGAGGTAACGTTGATAAAAATAGTATTTGGTTTCTGGCTATGATTTTACTCCATTTCTTAAAGAGAATTAAAAATGTCCCTGCCTATTTTAATTTGACTAGTTTCCTTTTCAGTCCACCGAAAACCCAGATCTGCTTTCTCTGCTGGAATTAAGATTTGATTCAGTATTCCCTTTACTCTGATTTGTAGTATTAATATAATTTTCCAAATAGACTATAACCAGATTTATATAGTATAATACTATACATAAGCAAAAATTACACCCAAGAAGACAGTACCAAAACTCATTCCCTTTATTTGTCAGAACTATTTTTACTCACATGAATTAATGTGATTCAGCTGTGACTATTTTTCTCGTAAATTAACCCAGATTAACTCACTTCATTGATTTATAATAGTAACTCATCTTGCTATGTGTCCTTTATATGAAATAAATTAAATTCAGTTATGTTTAAGTATTTCGATGTTCCTTAGTAATTTATAAGCTTGATTTATACCATAAGGGAATATGGACTAGAGAAAATATTTTTGTGCATGTTTACAATTTCTTATTACATCTAGTAATATTATTAAATGCAGCATTGCCACAAAATTATAATAAAATATAAATGAAAACAAAACTGCAGAAATGGGGTTGATATTTTTAAAAGTATAGATAACACATTTTTGCCATCTGAAAGGGAACAGTCAGCTAACTAAGATTGTTTTTGTATCCTATTCAAAATATATATGTTTCTGTTATGATTCTCAGGATTTTCTAAACCTGAGGTGTCTGAACAGCAGAATAGGTTTAAGTCTCATATTAATTCATGACACAGGACATGACATTTCAGTAATTCTTATGCTTTATTTAGCAAGAATAGAGTTTAGAATGTGAATGATATTAATTCTTTTAATGCTTAAGTATACTTTACCGACACTATTAATTTCTAAATGTACACATAAATATTTACATTTTGCATCTGGAGACTGCCATTAACTAAAATATGTGTTTTAATAAATAGATTTAAAATGTATTAAAACATGCATTTTAATTAGTGACAATTTCCAAAGAAAATATAAATACCTTTGTGAATGTGTGTTCTATGTTTAATATTTTATTGTATTAAGCAATATAGAGTATGCATAATATATCATATAATTGGGTATACATCATATAATATGACATGTATGTGTGTTTAATATTTTAAGAACTATGTTGATGACATTTTAATGAGAGAAATAAAGCTATGTTGGCTTTAATATTAATAACTGTACCTTTCCAGTCACCATGAAGTTGATTGACTCCTGGGATCCACATGTAGGTCATATTAGAATGGTGTTTTTTCAGAATTTAGCATGGATAATTTTCCAGAAGTAGATTCTCTAGACATTTATTTGGGGTCACCTCTGGTTGCATTCAGCCTTCCAACCTTTCAGTTGGCAGCTGCACATGTTAACCATCTGTACCACTCAGGCTTATTTAATTCAAAATATACCGTTTAAATTATATAATGGATACACCTGGGTGCACTGAATCTTAGAATTTGTGATGTGGGCATGAAATTCTGGATGCATTTAATTTTTTAATGAGTTTTAATTTTTAAAATAATTTTTGTCATTATTTTGGTAGAAGTAGTTCAGTAAAAAACTTGATATGCTTTTATCATATATTAAGATTATGAAAAATTATTCTTTTTTCAGCATTTCATATTTTAAATATTTCTGAAAAGCATTCTATTTAGATTGCTGAAGTATAAAAGCAAAAACAGGCACCCTAATTTGTGATTCTTTTTTGGTTATTTTGTCCTTGATACTATTTAGGACTGCTATTTAATGTACATGACAGCAGTTTGTCATAAATTACATAATACAAGAAGGTTTCAAAGAGGATGTAGAAAATGCCATTATCTTTTTAATTTTAACTACCCCTGTCCTTTTTTTTTTTTTTTTTGAAGCCCCCTTTTTGCTTCTTTCTGGGTGGCTTTGTGGACTTTCAAGATTACCACAGATAGCTGTGGTGCAACTTTTCTCAGATAATATATTGGAGAATGAGACCCAGTACCTTGTATCCTCACTTCCGTCCTTTGTGTGCAGCCCTGTACTTTTCTACTACACGTTAGTGATGAACTAGTTATGCTCATCTTGGAATGGAGGGATTACTTAACCTAGATTTTGTTGAATGAAAGATTTATTTGCAGATATAGAAAGAAACCATTATTTCTCTCATAGTTTCAATTTAACACATCTGAGTTTTTACTTCAAGTATTTAGCCTCAGAATTTCTACTTCACATAAAATCATATTTAAGAGTCTGGGAAGAAATAATTACTTTGTCCAATAACTCATTTATGCTATTCTTCTCTGAGATAATTTCATTTTACCCTATTACCATATATACTCGAGTATAAGCCTACTCGAATATCTGCCAAGACACCTCATTTTGCCACAAAAACTTCATTAAAAATGTCTCCAAAAAACTCGCCTTGTACACAAGTTATAGGTACTGTAACATGCTTATTTCCCATATGCATGAGCATGTGGTTTACAGATGTGACAGGGTACAGGAGTTTTAGAAATTATTTGCATTTCTGTGACTCTGTGCCCTCAAAAAGAATGAAATTGTTTAGTGCAATGCTTTAGTTAATGTTAGAAAGACATATATATATATATATATATATGTACACACTTCATTTTATTTTTTTTGTTGTTGTTGGTTTTTAACTGAGCCAATCCGTTATCTAATTTATAGAAGGCATTTTTTTGATGTGGTAGGAGCAGATTCAATATAAAATAAGTTGAGTTCTGTTCTGGATTTTCAAGCTGGTGCAAGTTTGTCTTATTCTTGACATTTTTGATCCAGCAATTTTCACATGATTAAGGAATGCTGTTTCAGGATTCTCTTGTGAGAAAGCTTTTATAGATCTCTATTTTGGTGATTTGAATTTGTAACTCATTAAAGTTAAACCCTTTTTAAATAGGATTTTCAAAAAATATATGTGATTCATTAGGATCATTAGACTGGTATAATGATGGAATCAGATATTTTTATGACATATAAGGACCTCCCTTATTGGGAGACCCTTCATTTTGCTGCTGTCAGTTTGGGGGCAGTGATTGTAGTGATTTGAAAATTCATCCATGGAATTTCTTTTAAGTGAATATATGACTACCCAAATTATCTCCACTGTACATTTAGGTAGAAAATACAAAAGCAAATTAATAGCAGGCACGCAAGAGAAATATTCAGAATGTTTTAAGGGAAAATTTCAAAATGTTTCCAATTATTATAATATAAGAAGGCTTCAAGAAGGTTGTGGAAATGCTCCATTATCTTTTCATTTCAATTGCCCACTTACTTTTTTAAAGCTCCCTTGTAAGTTCAGAGTGTTTGTGGCTTCATTTGGAAGCCATAGTTCAAAATTGTTTATTATATCCCATCATTCTTTTGGTGAAAGTATTGAAAAAGTATAAATCATATAAAGCAAAACCCAAATTGCAGATTTATATAATCCCTGTGGTATGGTGTTCTGTCGTGAGTTCCTGACTGGAAGGCCATCAGTCCGGAACCTCCCACTTCGCTGGGAAAAGGAAAAGGAAAAGGTTTTCTACCGGGCCAGTTCTGTCCACCTGGTCCTGCATGATTGCTGTGTGCCAGCATTCACACAGTGACAGTGAGTTCTGTTTTTTTATTAAATTATATAATAATGTGCTGAGAGTACAAATTAATACACCGGTAAAACATTTCCATAATGAACCAAATCAAGAACTTTTTTTTGTTAATACTTAGTTGAACAAAACTAGTACCTGTTTTTTTCAGTGCTTTGCAACTCTGCAAACAAGTTTAGGTCCATTAATTTCGTTGGTTATGTGGTAAACTATTTGTACACCTTTCCCCTAAGTACTGTTAAATAGCATTGTAGACACAGAAATCATTTCATATTTTCATTTAGGAACAGTGAATCAAAAAACTTGCATTCAGAGAGTAAAAATTCTGTGAATTCTAAATTCATACATTACTCGTGTACAATGTGAATTAAGTTAAAATGATGCAGCTGATGCCAATACTACCATGGTGAGCCTTTAAAGTGACCTGCACACTAGGCCACTTCCATATCCCATTTTCTCCCTTGACTCATACACACCACTTCAAGCCTGGATGTGCTGAGCTGGCCTACCTGAAGAATATGGGAGCTAGTCTTTCAATGGACAAGCACTGAGTTGTTCTATGTTCACTACCAATGTTGAGAGAAAATGTTGCTTATGTCTTGCTTTGTCGGTGATGAATTGAAGCAAATTGGATTCAGATAAGCAATTTGGTGGAATGATGCAGATCTATCCACATGAGCTCCTGCACTAATTCACCAATGCACTAAATTAGAGCGACAAGGTAAAGTCATTGATCCCAAAGGATCATCAGCAGTTTTAGCCAATTGATTCAAGCGATCGGATAAAGGAGAAAACACTATCAAGATCTGGCTTTTCAGATCTGCCAATTACTGCTGCAAAAGCTTGATTATTACTTTTTTCATTTTCACCTGTTTTATCAAGTAAGTTCCCTCTCTACTCTCGTGAGCAATGAGGCATCACTGAAGAGTTAGGGGAGGAAAATTTCAAATGTCTTGCATTCTATTTATAGAGAGATCAGTCATAAATGGAGAGATAATTGCTGCAACACAACAGAATTTACCAAGAAGAGACAAAAATAAGGTATGTTTTGTAACACAAAGCACCTGGCAAAGGTATACCCATGGACCGGGAGATGCTCCCCTTATTTAAGACACAAAGAAATCTGTGAAAAACAATTAGCATAGTTCCAAACTATTCTTAATTTTCCTTAGTATGTTGGCATCAGATAATTTGTGTCCCAGTTTTTAATAATTCTTGGTCATTGCTTTCAGCATCTAAAATGATGAGAACGTTTGGTATAATATTCAAAAGGGTAATTATATATTATAGTAATATATTATGATAAATTCAGTGCTATGGTTAAGCCATATTACTGTTTTATAGTTTATTCAAATATTGCTAAAACACACAAGCATATCTCCCATAGCTCCTGCTATAAAGTGCTGTGCCACCTATGGTCTTACACATTCATTCACATTTGTAGAAATATGTGCAGGCAGTTGTAACTATGTGTGCTTTAATTTCCACACATGTCATGGGTATTATAAAGTCTTTTTTTTTAAACCGAGTATTATAAATTCTTAATCCTTGCAAGAAATTCATAGTTACCTTCAATGGATCAGAAAGAGAATTTGGCTGATGTAAATAAATGGTAAATCCCCAGTGTCATCGTAACCCAAAAAGGGCATATTAAGATGAATTTGATACATATGCTCACTTAAATAAACATAGTAGTTAAGAACTTATTTCTTTTAACTGATTAGAAACAGAGAAATATTATCTAGCCCATATTCTGTAAGAATAAAGATAACACATTTATGAATTCTTGCTTAATATTGCAAAGCATATAGGGATTTATAAACCAAGCTTATTAAATGATTGATGAATTCCTGGTCTAATCCTTTTAAAATGAGGAATCCTCTTACTGTATACCATACAGTAAACAAATATGGTACATGAAGGCAGTTTACTGAAAGTTTTCTGTTATTTTCACTTAATAAACAATATCTTTGGTATTCTGTGAAATTCTCTAGATGAATTTTTAAGGGTTTTTTTTTGGGGGGGGGCATCACTGCCTTCTGGTGGTCATGGGTGCTACCCAGCACTGCTCCTGAGAGTCACTGCTGGATTTGAACTGCCAAGCCCATGGGCCGCAGTCCTGCACTCAACCACTTACACCACCGGGGCTCAGCCCCACCTAGACAAATTTTTATAAAGATTTGTGTTATGTATGATTTTAAAGAACATCACTGACTTGGCTTACAGAATGTGATTAAGGTTCATAGGTTACCAAGTAAATGTTGACTGTGTGTGTTAGGAATTCAATGATCCCTGGTGGCCCAGGGCAGAGACATTAGGTTGCAAACTAAAGGACTGCAGTTCTGACACAGCATCCACTTCCCAGGAAAAAGATGAGACAGTGTGTTTCAATATTTACAGCCATGGAAACTCTATGGAATAACTTATCCTGACTTATAGTGTCATTATGAGTTGAAATCAACCATGTGTGTTGTGTGTTTGATTAGGGATGAAGAGACTAGATGTTAGGTTAGTGGTAGGATTTACATATAATATATGTAATAAAACAGGAGTAATAGAAATCACAGGTTATGAGTTAATGAGCGATCTATCTGGAGAACTGAAGTTGGAGCTTTGAATTAAGTGCCTAGGGTTGAACTTTCAAAACATTAATAGTTAGGAGTTAGTAGAATATGAAAAGCATATATTACCAAAGAAAACAGACAAAAAAGAGGGGTTCCTTCCAGGCCAGTCTGGAGGACTTTTCACAGTAACCAAGTGAAGTGGAATTTCATGAAAATCAGTTGATCATAGCATCAAATGTCACAGAAGGTCAAGAGAATGAAGACAGAAACAAAGTCCATTTGGTTTGACAGGGTGGAGCCGTGAGAAACAGCTTTGCTAGACAACACAGAGTAGAAAATGTCATAATCATATTTGTCATGGTTGAAAACAAAGGCTAACCCTATGGCATGTGTGGGATAAATGCTCAGTGTGTGCCGAATTGAATAGTAATAGATTACTTTTTATGCTGATTTCATACGACATTTATCAAACTGGTAAAGACTCTAGGACAGAGAATGAGCTTGAATTTGCTTTGGAAAAAAATTACTGCCTTTGTTCTCTTCCAATGCATTATCATAACCTTGTTTTCTCCTTGTTTTGACATACCATCCTGTTTTTGCACATCCCTGACGTCACCAAAACCCAAATTTAGCCTCACATAAATTTCATTGTTTAGAACCTGATAATCCCAGAAATAGAGTTTATAAAAAGAAAGAGGATAACTCTATCAATATTTATAAAGATAAATACAATCTCCATAAGATTATCTCCTCTAATGTATTTATCATCCTAAATATCAAATAGTGCTGTAAAAGTCATTGACTGATTACATACATTTCATACAGATTGAGTGAAATGTTATATACGTAACACTAGTTATAAATTTTTACTTATTGTTTGCATATTTCTTTTGCTTTTTATTCAGTTCCCTTTGTAATGTGACATTAATTTTGTTTTTTATTTTAAAATGAAAAAAAAAAGTATGTGAACCACCTCAATGTGGAAATGTTATACTTCTATTTTCATTTTTCATTCGCATCAATAAAACTTTACCGTTTCTGTTTAGTAGATCACATTTGCTTTCTCTTTACAAACGACATATAAAAAAGAACAGAAAGCCCTGATGCTACTTAGATAAACCATGGATCTTAATAAAATGTGTAAGTTATTTCTGTTGCACCTGCCGCATTAAATGCCAGTGTTATGTTTGTGAAGATACTAACTGATCTCTTTAAGGCTGCTGTCTGACTACTTTGATGTTTCATTATTTTCTTCAATCCAGGGATGAAATGGATGAATGGATCTTAATTACAGGGTTCTGGTGACTCTTTTCAGACCATATTTCTGGACAACCTTCAACTAATCTGACAAATCATCATCATTTGCTGTATAGTTTAGTTAGGATTAAGTTACTAACTGGAACTTGCAGGGGATAAAAAGTAAAGTCTGCTGATAAAGTATATCAGGTGCTTACTAAATATATTTTCAATGTTAATTAGTAATCTTCTGCAAAAAAATACTATAAGCAGATAATTCTCTGACAGATGTATTTTTAGCGCATGGCGTTTTAGCACATTAAACAGACGACCCTTGTATATACATTTTATATCTCTAAATCTGGTTGGTGTTCTTGCTTCTGGATATTTTCACTTAGCAAGTGTTCAACCTTTAAAAATGGACCGTGGAGCAGGCTTGCTATTTTCATCTAAAAGAATATTAGAAATTATTTTATTTGAACAAGTTTAAATAATTTGTAAAGAGCCTTTTGATGTCTATAGGTATTAGTGAAAATAGGTTTTTAGTAGTTTGATAAACTTTTCATCTGATGGGTTTTGAGAAATGGAGTTTTCTCTTTCTGTTGAGTTTGTCTCTGAAGCTCGTGGGGGTGGTTTTAGTTCTCCAAGGGTAGGCTCGCTAGGTGTCAGTGTGAACTCGAGTGAGTTTGGCAGTGAGTTTAATTTTTGATATAGTTGGTAGATTGTTTTTTGACTTTGAATTCAAATTTGGTCTTTCTTCAAATTTAAATTAAAATGTTTATGTATATATATACACATTTTTAGAAATCATACAATTATGTTAGAGTTTGTAAAATAAATGAAAATTGAATAGTAAATATTATGATTTAAAATTTACCATGAAATAAGAGTTTGCAACTTTACTGCGAAAGTTATTAGTATATTTTTTCTCAGAGTAGCCACTCCTGTACGGAGTCCTGGTGAAACAGAATGGCTTGCCCATTGACGTGATAATCAGAGGCCAATGACTTAAGTCCAGGAGTCATTCCAAGGGAGATAGATAGGGTTCTCTACTCCCTTAAAGATGTAAAGTCTCAGAAACCCAAAGGGGCAGTTCCACTCTGTCAAGTAGGGTCACAGTGCTTTGGAGTAGACTTGATGTCTGTGGGTTTACTTTTTTGTGAATTGCTTTCCGTGAGTGTGTGTGTGTGTGTGTGTGTGTGTGTGTGAATTTCATATCCCACCTACAACATGACACAGTTTTACTGTTTGGCAGTAAAGTTATTCTTGCAGATTAGAAAACTATTATGTGTTTTCTTTACACAGGTCAATAAAATCACCATGTGTTCATTAGTCAGAGAAGGTAAATGAGAAACATGTAAAGCCCTTTTTTCAATAACTATCATTTAATTGGACATTTTGTTAAACATCTATCTGTTGTCAGGTGTGTAATAAACATACCTAGGAAACTCAACCTAGAAATTGGATTTAGTATCCCTCTGGGTAACTGAAATTACCCTGCTGTTGTTAGAGAACACAGTTTTTTATTGTTTGTAGACTGTAAATAAATGTATTGACAGTAAAGAATTAGAAGCATATTCAGGAAGACTTTATTTAATAATGATGATGTAAAATACTTCTTGTGCCATTCGATTTATTTAATTTATAACTCTGTTTTATTACCCCAGCATGCCTTTCATCTGTAAGAATTGCACCCTGGGGACTAGTCAACTTATGAATTCATCACTTGCCTCCCTTTATGGTTGCAACCCCCATTACGGCATGAATGTTGAGTGATATTCTATTCTGAAAGCTGCCATCCAAATGGTTCCAGTCTATCTGACCTTTTGTTTGTAACTAAATGGCTTTTCTATTGGCTTCTGTTTGTAATAGTTTATGTTACAATCTGCCTTTTGTCTTATGGTATCATGATGAGGATAAGAAAGCAAGAATGAATTCCACACCTGTATCACAGAGTTTTATAAAGAGTACCAGGCCTGCTTCAAGTTAACCTGTAGGCTTTTTAAAATGCCTTTTGATTTATCTGTCACTTGATCCATCAGCAATGAATAATTTTCATGGAAGGTGCACTTTAATTACATTCCCATTTGACTTGCATTATCAAACCCTATCTAGGTAATTAATCTCACCAAGTATCCAATTTCGGCCTTTATTGCTGGCAGGCAAGCCTCCTGAATTATGTGTGCTTGAGTGGGTCTTTGGTCTTTTTCGCCAGGCCAATCCTGCGACAGATCTCGGGCCTTCCAAATCCTGGAACCTTGTTTTAGAAGTCACTGTCTTAGATGGTGTGATTAAATTATATTTGGCATTGCAAGTATACTTCTGTAATCAATGAGACTTATAGATTGATGTTTTCATGAAAACAATATTCAGGTTGAATCATCCTTACAGTTTTTGGTGAAGCCAGTGTACCTGACATTTTGCATGCAGGATGTGGGTTGAAATGTGAACTGTAGCTAAAAGATGGATGAATCTGATAATATGTTTGCCACAGTTACATCAGAAACTCCAGCCTGTGTGTTTAGTTCAGGATTTAAAGATCATATAAATTAGGTGAATATTTGGTTTCAGATCAGATTAGATGAGAATTAGAATCATAGTTTCTCTTCTGGTCTACATCTATTTTCTACAGAGTTCTTTTTTTCTGGATTAACAGGTAGTTCATTTTTTGTATTTCATTTTCCTGTAATTTTGATATTTTACTTTCCTTAATTACTCATAGTAACTAATGTCAAAGGTCCTTGAATGTATCAACCTATTTTATTATAATTTTGACATATATAACATGCTTTTTTATTATACTATATTTTTATAGTCTGGTGTAAACATTACATATTTACAATTACAGTATTTTAGTTCTGTATTTTGAAGACACTTCCAAAAGCATTGAATATTTCCTGAAAGTCAAACTAAAATGCAGTGTGCATGCTAGAAAGCAATCTGGATGTCTCACATCATTATATACTGTAAATTTTCACATAACTGAGTAGGTCAGAGGAAGCATGGTGGTATTGTGAGTTACACACTGGGCTTCTAACCAGAAGGTCAGCAGTTTGAAATGATCAGGTGACACTCTGGAGAAAAATGAGTCTTTCTCATGCTTATGCTCTAAGGATTTGAAACGCGCAAGAGCAGTTCTGCTTTGTCCTATAGGGTCTCTAAGTGTCAGAATTAATTTGTTGACTGTGAGTGTGGTTTGGTTTGAACAGGTTGTAATGATTATATAGTAAAATAAATGATTGAAATAATTGCATACATTTGGACTGATTGTACTAGGAAAAAGATAAGTATTTTTCCAATTTCTGTTAACACCCCTATACAGATAATGCCATAAATCTCTACATCCATCTTCAATCTCTCTCATAAGCTCTGAAACTATCAAGACTGAAGGTTGTTATTTAATTTTAGTCTATCATCAAACAAACTCAATACAGCTAAAATCTAATTTTTTGTTAAAATGCCATCCCTCAATCTAGTACCTTAATTTGACTTTCTTTTAGAATAATTGTATAGATTTTAATTTAATATACAAGGGGCAACCCAAAAAACTGGAATCCTCTACCCCCACAAAGCTATGTATTTACATTTCTTTTTTACAAAACCACCCTATCACCTTCAAATACTGTATATTATACTTAATACATATGTCAAATCTGCAATTCCTTTCCTGGAAACATTTTTCAAACTCATCTGTTCAGATGGCTGAAAGCACTTCCCTCCTTTTTCTTCATCTTTTCTATGTTGTCAAATCACTGCCCTTCCATGTCCCTGTGCACTTGCACAACAAAATGAAGTTGCAGAGAGCAAGGTCCAGTGAGCCAGGTATGGGGTAAGAAAGACATGCTGCTTTTTGCCAAAAATCGGCACACTGAGATGATTGCATGAGCAAGTGCATTGTTGTGCTGGCAAAACCAGTCCATTGTCTGCCACCTCTAAATGGAAAGTTTGGTTAACAAGCTGGAAGAGTGAATTCCAACTTCGATAGAAGTTGGACATTTTTGTTTGGGCAAGAAGTTGACAGATTTCCAGATTGAGGCTTGTCATCAACGCACATTTCACCTTTTTTGAAACAAGAAAATTATTTGCACCCTTCTGTTTTCCTTAAAGTACTGTCCTTGTAAACTGTTTAACATCAAAGCAGTTTCTGTGGCATTTTTCATGATTGGAAACAAAATGTCACAACCGCACACTATTCTCTTAACTCGGTCATCTCAAAAAAGTGAGGTTTTAGCAAAACTGTTTTTGTTTTTTGGCATCACTGCCCTCTGGTGGTGGGAGTAGGAGGCCCAGCCTTTGCTCCTGTGGAGCTGGAATTGAACCTCCATCCCAGTGGGCTGCAGTCCTGTGCACAAGCACTACGCCACCGGGGCTTAGCCCAAAACTACTTTTATGAATAAATCCACTGTGACAACAGTGGACCTTCCCAGGCGATGTCACTTTACGCAAAATGTTCATCTAGTGGGAAAAAATATGCACTAAGAGAGCCCCGCTATGCCCAATATAATTTTATTTGGGGTGGGAGGGAGGGGGAACGGGACCACATTATATGAAGAGTGGATTCCTAAACATTTAGCTTTGTGAAATTTACACACAGTGCATCTTTTCACAGTGCTATAAGAATGGCCAGAAATATTTTGCTACCCACTGTAGTTCTAGAGTGAGTATAAAATATTTTAATATGATTTTTATTTCTTATGTTTATAATAATTACTTTTGTCATGCTCTTAAATAAATTGGCTAGAAGGATTCATCATGGAATGAGTCTCAATAAGGAATTCCTAAGTAATTTTGTGTGCATATACATTCATACACTATATAAGCACAGAGAGCTAGGTATATCATAATTTATGAATATTCATGAATTATATTGCTTCAAATAAGTCATCTCATTTAGGAGCATGGTATTAACAACATACACCGTACCTAATAAATGGATGGTGGCTGACCCCGGTGGTGTAAGTGGTTGAGTGCAGTACTGCGGTCCGCGGGATTGGCGGTTCAAATCCAGCGGCGGCTCTCGGAGAAGTGCTGGGTAGCTCCCACGACCACCAAAGGGCAGTGATGCCCCCCCCCCCAAAAAAAAACCAACAACAATAAATGGATGGTATTTTTCATTGCTGTCAAATCAACTCCACGTGTGCAGAGTAGCCTTGCTCCAGAGGGTGTGTCCAGGCTCTGTGCCTCGCAGTGACCCATGGTCTGTGGGGCTCCTCTGAGTATGCTCAAAGTGCGGAGCCTTCAGTTAGCATGAGTCACTCTGTGACTCTTGTTTGAGTCACTCTAGGACTGCTAATAAGATCTATATTATTCTTTCTTTGAACCATTTTTTCTGGGAGCTAATACAGATAGCATTCTATAGTTAGATGATATGTACCATGCTACTGTACAATCACATTTAGCAGTATTGAGCAACTGCTAGCACAATCAGTTTCAAAAAATCGTCTTCATTCTTGAACTTTTGATCAACTCCCCTTTGCCCCCTCTCCCTGACTCTACCCTCTGGGAACCCGTATTCTACTCGTTGTCTTTCATGGTTCATCGATCCTGGGTTTTATGTGCTGAAAGAAAAATATACAAGGTAAAATCAAGAGGGTTACCCACAATGACAAAATGCATCAGAGATAAACCCCAATATGAAAACAAAACAGCCCACAGAAAATGTTGAAAACCAGATCAGGCTCAACACCAACACAGTCGTATTGGCAGAGAGGAGAAAGGGTGGTGTCAGTGACAAGGCTTGAACCATTTCCAGTGAGGGTTATCATTTTGATCTCCAGAGCCATCTCTCCAGTACTCCTGGTTAGATAACCAGTTTATTCCCGTTTCCCCATTATGTAAACAGGAAAATCACCTCAGACTTATTTCCTGTGTAGATCTCAAAAATGTATTTGGGACTTCCACTGTCATCCATAGGCTTCTTCAAACCAGAACCTTACATTTTAGATTCTCATATTGTTCACTCAGTCAGCTTTGGACTATAGAAAATAGAGCATATTATCTTTTAAATACCAATAGCCAAACAAAAAGTTTGTGTTTCTTTAGTAGCTGCCGACACATTTCTTCTCTATTTTGGTCCCTCAGAATTGTGAGAGTGCTTGCTTTTCTATAATTTTTATTGTTCATTTTAATGACATTTTGAATTGGAAATATAGTGAGTATATTTATTCTCATGCTCACAGATAAAGTGGGAGAGGTTTAGGTAAGAGAAATAGTATTTGTATAGCACACAGTGAATCAGGAGAGACTAGTTTCAAATATAAGAATTTTTTAATCTAGAAATATTTAAACTATTGATTTTGCTTTTCTTTCATATATTCTTCAGACATGCCAAAAATATGTGTCACTTAGATAGTTTAGCCAAGAAGTAAATTTAGCTAAGCATTTTATTCACTTTGTTTATAATAGTGCATATATAGAAAGATAGATTTAAAAGACATTTCCAACATGTTGAACTTAACATGATGGATTTAGTATCAGAATGTTTAAATTCCAGACTGGATAAATTACTTTGTGACCTTAGGCAAGTAATGTAATCTCTATATATTACTAATTAATCTCAGCAATACATGAAGCAGTACATAAGAAAATGGCTTAAAAGGTAAAAAATATTTTGCAGCTGTAAGTTGATGTTGCTGATATATTAGAATGGAATGTTGAAAGGTTGTGATATAAATTCAACTCTGGCAAAACATAGACCTGGAAGAATTAATGAAATAATACTGATTATTTTACATGATTAATTTTGCCTTCAGTCTCACAATATGTGGCCCTGTGATAATCAGGACTACAAAAGGGTAATATATATTGTTGAACATTCTTGAAACTAATAGTGCTGACATTTCTAAAACCTTATTTCTGAGGAAGAAATGCGATGTATCAAATAATTCTAGGAATTAGTAAGATGTGTTAGATATAACTTGTAACTAAAAGTAAGCTTTAAATCTTTAAGACATTTTAAGCTTAAGCCACTTCTGTGGAATCAATTCTAATTTAGAGTGACTCTGTCGGAAAAACTAGACATTGTCCCATAGGGTTTCTTAGACGGAAAGGAAATCGCCACATTTTCTCATTCAGCATGGTCGCTAGATTCAAATAGTCACACTTTAAATTAGCAGCCAAGATCTTTCACTGCTGTTCCTTGTAAGACACTAGTTCATAGTAAATTAAAAGCCTATTCTTGGTTACCAGTTTTCATATTCCCATTTACTTTTGAAAAAACAAATTACATAGGTCATAACACTTGTGTGTGTGTGTGTGTGTATGTGCTTAGGAAATGCTAACTATACGTACGTGCACACATTTCTTTTTTTTTGTAGGCTGTCTCTGGACAACGATTGTCCCTTGCCCTATGTCATGAAAACTTTATCTCACTTTGAAATAAGTGAACCGTTATATCTTTGCAAAAAAAAAAAAGAAAAGTCTTCATCAAAATTGTCTTCAATTACTGCATGTGTAGCTTTTAACTCTTTGAGAAGAGGTTTACATTTTGTAGCATTAAAGTCAAGGTAAATATGCACTACATGTGCCTCTTCTGACTTACTTATAAATTTGACTTAGAGATCCACTTAGGTTTCAAGTTCGTTCTTAATGCAGGGAATGATATGGCACATTTGTGTCAGAGCGCCTGTCCTTGTGCACCATTTGACTCCAGTTAGGTTATATTTTGAAGGTTAGATACCATAAAGTTAGAAGAATATGATTTTGCAAAACAAACAAACAAAACAGTACAAAAAAATTGAAAAGATTTTAAGGATCAGCAGTGCATTTTGTGACCATTTTAATAGGCCTAGTATTCATATCCACCAAACAGTAAGATGATGAAACAATCCCCCCCCTTTTTTGTATTTGGTTTGAATGTTGCAGGTGTAACGACAGAAGAAATAAGTATTGGGGAACATCTGCCCTTGAAATGCAAGCTCATTCACAGTGAACAGGAACTAAGAGCCCTGATTTGGAGAGTTAAATTTCTCTAAGTCAGATGGGACATTGAACATCCCTCTGGAGCATACCTTTGGGCATTTCTCTATGAGATTACTGCGTAGGAAACTGGGAATTGTTCTCTCATTTCTACTTTGGCTAGAAAAGGAATCCCAGCCATAGGTTATATTACTACAAATTACTGAAACCAAGAAATGCCAAGATAAAGGTAGGATGTAAATTGGGGGGAAGGAGGGGCGGAAGAGAAACATGATTTTCCATGGCCATTTACTAGCACTTGGAGACCTTCCCTTACCTAGTAAAAATTATTCTCCTCCACTTTTACATTTCAACCCGCAGGGCTTTTGTTGGGGACCTGGACAATACTAGTGGATATTACTGAGCGTCTGTTTCTCGGTGATGGGTGCTGTGTAATGTTTTGTTGTTGTTTTTCTCCCTCTCTCCCTTTTCCTCCTACTCCTGTAACTTTTTCCTTTGCCCCTCTGTCCCATCCTCCCTCTATTCC